>CM063714.1:9964601-10513980 GCA_032441835.1 Slavum lentiscoides | reverse complement strand
GCGTAGCCGTGCGAATAGTAATTATGAGGGATGATAATATTATGCGCGTGTACGTAACGTATACATTTCTTATATTTTATTATATAGGTATTATATTAGGTATATAACACATAATATAAAATAATTTTTTTTTTTAAATATACGGTCTAATGTCCTATAACATAAATATATTACTTGTGATACAAACATCGATTAAAATAATTTTTTTTATTATTATTATTGTAAAAGAATAGAAAATAACACTATCAAAATTACATTGTTTAAGTTTTCAAAAATTATGTAATTAATATAATTTGTATTTTGTGTTACGTTTAATAAAAAGTACGAATTTTATTAGTAACAAAAATAATAATTGGTTATGCCATATTTATCTCATATATTTAACACGCGAGTATTTTTTTCCCTGTGAACGTACTCGAGCGACCTGGGCACAAACTCCGTCGATATAAATAATTGTCGAAAAAACGCGAAAATAAACAGTAAAATTTAAAAAATACTCCGCGGGCGTATTTAGGGCTATTTCATAATTATACCATATTAATGATTTTGTTATATTTTTGTGTTTTGCATTATAGACAGTTTCCACCAGCCACACACGTACATGAAGAACATGGGAGCAGATGGACGGAAGTTGTGGAAGAGGACCCAAGCGAGATGGCAGCACAAGAATGGAGAAGACGAGTTCAGCATCAAGAAAAACGGAGGACGAGGGTTTTCGCGTTATTTCGACTCTTTTAACTCTTTTATAACGTAGATTTTTTTCATTCGACACCGAGAAAATTGTTCTCCAACGGGGAAGCTTTTTCTTTTCCATTGCGTGTGTGCCCCCCTGCATATCATATCATTATTAACGTTATTACATTTATTATAAACGAATTCGGGTACGTGAGTCGATTTATTATTGTTTTTAATTGTTATAATTAATAACTATGATATATTAACTTTTTCAGTGTGTGTGTCCGAATGTGTGAATGCGTGTATGTTTGTTTGAAAGTGTTTGCGTGTGTATGAATATGTTTGTTTGTACGTGTGTATGACTGTGTATGAATGGGATGGTTTGAGTGTGTGGCCCTGGTAGTTTCATTTTATTTGCAGAAGACGCAACTCGGGTGGGAGGAGGCGGTTGCGCGGTGTAGGTAGGTAGGTAGATTTCGGTAATGTTAGGTAGATCAGGTCTTGTCTGTGTACCCGATAGGTCTCCCCTTATTTGCAAAAGACGCAGTTAGGAGCTTCGCGTTGTAGGTAGGTAGGTAGATTCAAGAAATGTTAGGTAGATCAGGTCTTGTGTGTGTCCTCGATAGGTTTCTTTTTATTTTCTAAAAACGCGTCTCGGGTGGGACGTGGTGGTGGCGCGGTATAGGTAGGTAGGTAGATTTAGGTAATTCTAGATAGGTCAGGTCTTGTGTCTGTCCCCGATAGGTCTCCTCTGATTTGCAAAAGACGAAGCTCCGGGCTGCGCGGTATAGTTAGGTAGGTAGATTTAGGTATTGCTAGTTAGGTCAGGTCTGGTTAGCTGCTAAGTTATTAACGTTAGGTAGGCAGGTAATTCGGGAATGACTGGAGGGTGAAAGTGTGTGTGTTCGTCTGTGTGATTGTCAACGACTATTTGTGTTTGTGTGTGTACGTATGTATGTCTGAGTGTGTGAATGTGTGTTTGTGTGGGGCACACAATTTTTTTTCTAATAATAATATTTAATTAAAATGATATAAATAATTGTCGAAAAAACGCGAAAATAAACAGTAAAATTTAAAAAATAATCCGCGGGCGTATTTAGTGCTATTTCTTGATTATACCATATTAATAATTGTATTATATTTTTGTTTTTTGCACTATAGACAGTTTACAGCAGCCACACACACACACATGAAGAACATGGGAGCAGATGGACGGAAGTTTTGGAAGATAGTTTCCACCAGCCACACACAACCGAAGACGGGGACGCCTCCCAGAAGAAAGGCGCGTTTTCGTACAATGTCTATTATTCCTAAAACCCTGGTAATTATTATTGTATTATATATGAAAAACGTAAATTATATAATTTTATTAAATTTTTATTATTCGTCTTCGTATTACTTTATAAAGATTTGTATTAATATTATATTGTTTAATAACTTTTTTATAATGCACAACCCAGATTCTGTTGCATTGTGCCGCCGACAAACTCATTGATCCTTCATCGCAGTGGACGACGGACTGACGTGGATACGAATGCATGCACTGAGCTGGCGGATGGACACGACGCTGGCCATGATAAAGGCACATCAGCCACACACATACATGAACAACCTGGGAACAGATGGATGGAAGTTGTGGAAGAGGACCTATCCAATATGGCAGTACATGAATGGAGAAGACGAGTTCAGCATCAAGAAAAACGGAGGACGATGGTTTTTGGCGTTATTTCGACTTTGTTAAATGTTCTATGAAAAACCTTTTATTCTTTTGGCTTTGATGAAATTGTTCTCCGACTGGAAAACTTTTTCTGTTACGTTGCGTGTGTCCCCTCCCCATGCGCATTATATCATTATAAAAATTTGTGTTTGAGTATTTGTGTGTGTGTGTGTGTGTGTGTGTGTGTGTGTGTGTGTGTGTGTGTGTGTGTGTGTGCCCTGATAGTTTTCCCTTTATTTGCAATAGACGCTTCTCGGGTGGGAGGTGGGGGCTGCGCGGTATAGTTAGATAAGTTTAGGTTTAGGTAACGTTAGGTGTTTAGGTAATGTTAGGGTAGGTTATGTCAGGTCTAGTTAGCTAATCTAATCACGTTAGGTAGGCTGGCGGTTCGGGTGTGATTAGTGGAAGGAGGTGTGTGTGTATATATATTTGTGTATGTATGTATGTCTGAGTGTGTGAAAGTGTGGATGTTTGTGTGTGTGTGGGGGGCACACAATGTTCCTTTAATAATAATATTTAAAGAATATAAGTTATAGTCGAAAAAACCCGAAAATAAATGGTAAAAAAGCTACGCGAGTGTGTTTGTACCACTTCATAATTATATATTTTTTAATTTAAATTTAAATTTTTTTTAATTATTTATTATTATTTTATAATTTAAATTTAAATTTTTTTTAATTATTTATTATTATTTTATAATTTTATTATTTGTTTTCGCATTTTTGTCCAATCCGCTCTGAACAAATTGTAAACAGTTATAAATTTATTGTAAATAACTGTAAATCCAGTTTTTTCTTTTGTTAATTTTTATAAAACTCAAAATAATGTTTTATTTTAATTCTATTAATTATAATTTTAATGTTGTGAGTACACAACTTTTTACTTTTTTTTTCAGACACACTCACAGAAATTTGTTTTCGCATATTTGTCCAATCCGCTCTTAAAAAATTGTATACAGTTATAAATTTGTTGTAAATAACTGTAAATCCAATTTTTTTTTTTTAATTTTTATAATACTCACAAAATAATATTTTATTTTAATTTTTATTAATTATAATTATAATCATTTTCTGTATAAAACCATTTTTTTTTTTAGTTATTTTCTTATTTGTAATTTAATATAATATACGTATAATATGTGAGTACACAACTTTTTACTTTTTTTTTCATATACACTCACAGAAATTGTATATACTTTGTTTATAACTATCTATTTTTTAACACATAAAACATCGTTATTATAGAAAAAATATGTATTTATTAATTGTTGAAAAAAATGTAATTAAATGTTAATATTTTGTTGAGCCACCTCTAGCTGCTACGAGAGCTTTAATTCTGCGCAGCCAGCTATGAATGCAAGACTGTACTGTCTCATGTATTTGAGGATGATGATTCCACACATAAATGATCTTTTCTAAGAGCTGCGTTTTGTTTGTGATCACATTTTTAGCCACTTCTCTTTTCATCAGCTCCAATACGTTTAAACATGTTTGTAGTTGTTTACGTTCATGTATCAATTGGTTAACATTGTATTGCCATACGTTAAAAATAAATACAAATAGGAAGTATAGAACAAATTTCTTGAATAAAAATTCATTACACCTTAGTTTAAATATAAAAGTACTGCATATATACTCGTACAAAACATTTAATCATTGAAAAGCTACAGTTCGTCTAGTAATTTGGACAGGAACTGTACACTCACAGAAATTTCATATACTTAGTTTATAACTATATTTCTGATGCATCTAAAGAATGAGGCAGTTTAAAATTACTAATAAAAAAAGTTATCAGCTTTTTTTTACTAAGTGCAACTAAAATGCCATGCATGTGTATAACAATGCTCTGAATATCTCATTAAATTGTAATCAGTTTAATATTTTACAGACTCATAATTTTAATTATGATTTTATAAACTGATTACATTAAAATCGTAAAATTTATTGGTGACTCTTTCTATTGTCAGTTATAACACATCTAGTGTAAATAATATAGTCGATCAATTTTACTTTAGTCCGGTTAAATAATATACTAAAACAAAATAATATGTTAGAATCAATATTGAGAATAACTTTTTACGATTTATTTCATTCAAATTTAATATCCATAGTTCATACGATAACGTTTTAAACTTCCTCAGTCTTACTCCACTCAATGACCGTCACTTAGTACTTCTGCTCTCAACATTTTTGCACAAATTACTATCTGGTATTATTGACTGTCCAAAAATGTTGTCCTTAATTCGTTTTAAAATAAATAACCTTAATACTCGATACTCCTTACCATTTTATACTATTTCCTCTAACAAAAATTATATTTTAAATTCCCCCGCTAATCTTTTAATGAACGCCGGTAATATTTACACTTTCGATTATATTTAATATTGTTTTACAATCACTTTATATTTACGCATATATTTTAGTTAATTCTTTTATTATACTTAAGTTAAAAACTTCAATAATATAATTTTTATATATTTGTGTCATAACAACATATTATATTATGTAATAGGACATTAGTCCGTATATATTTGTCAATAAATAAATAAATAAATATGAATAATTAAATAAAAAATTATTGAATCAAATTTTATACAACTATTGAAAATTTAAAATAAATTATAAATTAACTTATAAGTATACTACTTAATGGAGTTAAAATGACAAGCCAGTAAATTAATTGTAATTTGTAATGCCTATTTAGATTACATTATATTTATGAATAAAATAATTAAATCACTATGATAATTTTTTTGAAAATAAATCACTATTTATTTTTATATCATCAATTATTTCATATTCTCATCCATATCTATGCAACTTTGATATGATTAAATTATAGAACTACTATAATAATTATGTATTTTGCAAAACTTGGCGGAATCCACTATCTAATAGTTTTTCCTCTCTTAATTTTTCGGCTCCGCCCTTTCGTTTATGATGTGTTTTTGGAATTGTGGAAAAGTATTTTAATGAATTCGCATTTTCTAGTGGTTTTATCAGTTTTATGTAATTTTTCAGTAATTCTTTATTTATTTTCTGTTTTTATTTTCACTACTTTTTAAATTATTATGTATAATGCTATACCGGATATTGGTTTTTCAAAACTACATATTTGTTTATAATTTTTATATGGACATAAAGCCAATAGCAATATAATTTGAATACAATAATATCATGTTGTATTTAAAGCTAAATTTACCGTTTTTAAATTCACAAAAAGAATATACAAAGTGTCGTTATATAAATCGGCTAATTTTGTTATACGAGTAATTGGTTATATCATTTAGTTTAATATTATAATATAACACTTGTTACATTTCTGAAATATCTTGTTTTAAACATTTTGTAGATATAAAATATTGGTTCGTAAGAGATGTATGTATACAATATACAAGAGATATTTAAAAATAAAGTGGAGAGGTGCTTGAAATATTAAATAGATATTTACATTATATTGATATATTGGCAATATTTTTTTGCCGCGTGTGGGTAGTCGCACAACACCGTACCGTCTATAATTTCGTAACGCACAAAGCAGTGGCGTAATTTCAAAATTTGGTCCCGGGAGCGAAATTTTCAACGAAACAAAAAAAATTTTTATTATTAGTTGTCATGTGGTATTTCAAGTGCAGCTTGTACTTATAATAGAATTTTCTAATGTAATACATTCATTTGATTTTGTGAAATTATTGTCTTATTTTGGAAATTTGCAATCTTTTAATTTTTGTTTAATTAATTTTTTGCTCTACTCATAGGTTTTACTCATTTTATCGTACAGCATAATTATATAAATAATTGTAAACAACAGTTTCTTAAAATTAAAATTAAATTCAAGTATGTTTTTGAATTATTGAAAAAAATTGAATAGTATAAGTAGTGTTTTTTAACTGTTTATAATAGTGCATTGTTTTACACGAAAAGCTTATTTAAAGTGAGATTTTTTTAGTATATTAATCATATTAGTATGATTCAAAAATAGGGCCCCTGCAGGGCTTGAAGCGGAAAAAATATTCCCGGGAGGGGGAGACAGATGTCCTAATATATTTTTAAGCTCAACATTTATCATTATTATATTATGTACATTGTATACAATGTATATATGACGTATATACAGAGTGATTTTTTTTTAATCATGCTCACCCCACTTTAAACCCTGAAAAATTAACATATTTCAATATATATATAGGTACGTATATATGTGTCGATAATTTTACAATTTAGGGCTGTTTTTCTCCTTATCATTAGTATACTAGTGCAGGAAAAAACGAAAAAAGCGTCTCGTCGAATAAAATACGCCGATTTGATGACGGACATTGAAAATACATTAACGCGTATTATTAAATTGATTAAAAAAAAATAAATAAACTCCATTTTAAAACAAATACTTAGACGGTGCATGGAAATCTGTTGATAACGTTTGACGCGATTATAATAATTTAATTGACGAAAACGTAGGTGTGTGCGAATACAAAACGGAATTTAATCGTGTCTCGAGGGAGAACGAAATAATAATTGAATCGGTCATTTCAAAAACGACATAAATCATTAAATTGAAATTTTATACAAACCACAATAATAACTTCATAACTACAGAAATTTAACTTTTTTTTTGTACTTTTACCTCTTAACACGTTTATTTTTAAGGTTTATGACATTCATAATTTGTGATTTTAAATCGTCTATCTTTGACTATATTTCACTAAAACAATGTAAAACTTATTTGACTTGTGTTGTTTTTGAAATGACCGATTCAATTAGTCTCGGGACGCGTTTTTTTTTTGTAAAGTTCAACGACTATACGAACACGCGAGTATTTTTTTCCCTGTGAACGTATTTGAGCGACCGGGTCACCAGCTCCGTCGTATAGTAACCCACGCGTGTAATATATTTTTTTTTAGCGCGCGCGCTTTCTTTACACGGATGTCCGATACGCTGGCAGAAATCTGTCGATTAGAGAGGTGCGCGGCGTCTATGGCCACTCTCGTTATTTGCCGAGACGCGTCGGACGGGTCATTTTCTATTTCGCTTCGACGAGTTTTTCGGTTTTTTTTTTCATTTAGTGTCGAATTTTTAACATTTTTTTTTTTTTCATTTTGGATCGTCGCAGCGGAGACCATCGAATGTAATGAAATGTAAGTATATAATGTCGTACAAACCTTTTGTCGCGTATAGCTGCGCGAACAATAATAATTATAAGGGATGATAATATTATATACGCGCGTACGAAAGGTTTTATACGTTATATACATTGCCGTCCTAAACACCAATAACGCCCTAGGGCAATAATATTTGACGCCCCAAAAAAAAATGTACAACTAACGTAATATCTAATTACATAATTTTATATATTTTAATAGTAAATACACTCATCCTCGAAATAATCATATAGATACAAGGGAAATTAATATCTAAAATAAAACAATACATTTTTTCTTTTTGTCATTCATTTTTTTTTTTTGACGCCCCCTGCATTCATAATACTTTGGACGCCCTAGGGCACTTGCCCCATTTGCCCCCCCCCCCTTGGGACGGCTATGGTTATATATGTAATATATATAAAATGTAACGTATAAAACCTTATATAATACTTTTTTTTTTTAATATACGGACTAAAGTCCTATTACATAATATATTATTATGATGCAATAACGTATATCGATTACAATAATTTTTGTATTTGTATTTGTAAAAGAATCGAAAAACACACGATAAAAATTACGTTGTTAAATGTTTAAAAATTATTTCGCTCTATAGGCGGAGCAGTTGTAGAGTAGAAACCGACGGGAAAAGAACGTCGAGGACTACACGGGAAAAGACGTTTGGATGTTGCGTGGAAGAAGACCTTAGCTGCAGGTTGGAAGTATGCGAGAACGGAGAGACCGTCGAACGTGATGGGCAAGTGATTTTTTTCTTTTTGCAAACGTTTCCGTGCTCCACAGTGCAGTGGCGGCTCGAAGGAGATATTATTAGAATTCTGTGATTCACAAACAATTTTAATGGGTGGGTGCAGGGAGTCTTGGGTACTATATTCGGTTGGAATATATTAATTTCACAATATATTTAGTTTAGTTATTTATTTTAATTTTATAAGAACTCCCGTGCAGTATCCGTTAATTTCAATCAGTTTCTCAAACATTTTTCGGTTGAACGGTGTAAAAAATAACTTTACGTGATTCGAGGAAGAAAGAACAGTTCATTCAAGCCGCCACTGGCTCCACAGATTCTCTGCGGTCGCGTATCGATGCGACGCGACGTGCGAAAAAACGCGCAGTACGCGGCGCGGCGTGAAAAGACGAATTATTCGTGGTGTTTTACAATATTACGTGTGTTTTACATCAAATAAAACAGTCGGTAGTGATCCGCGGCGGTTGTCTTATTAACGCTCACGATTCGCCACCGACATATTTAAATAGATATTTTCATTAAATATATTATCAACATAACGTTTTGGCCGCGTCATCGTTGTTTCGCGTTTTTTTTCGCACGTTTTCTGTTCATTTATTTTAATATTCTTTCATTTATAATATTGTATTTCGCGTTATTTCCACTTCGTTAAACGTTTTATAACTAAACTTTTTCTCTCTCGACATCGAGAAAATCGTTATTGCCCGTTATCCGTTGTCGTTCGGACCGTGATATAATAAATTTTTTTAGTGTGTGTGTGTGTGTGTGTTATAGTTTATTAAGTTTATTATATCGTGGTTCGGACTATATTATATAAGGCGAGAGACGTTTATTTACACGAACGCTGTACCCTTAGGCGGATTAATATCCGCCTAGGTAGCACCTATATTGCGTTTAATTGCGCGTACGTTTTCTACGAGATTCGTATTAAAAAAAAGAAAAAAGTGAAGTACACGAAGTGGGTATTCGCGTGTTTCCGGCGACGGAGGTTTTTCGTACCGTCAGTAGCTATATTTACCCCGTCCGCGTGCCACGTCGTCGTTACCTTGTTTTTCGTTTTTTTTTTTGCGTTTTTTTCGGACACGTTTGTCTAAAAAAATGCCCTGATCGCGACACTTGCCGTCGAGTGCGTGACGCAACCCTGTGCCCGGTCCAGCGCGTCGCGGCGCCACCGGTCCCGGATTCGAATCCGGGTGGCGGCCTGGTGGATTTTTGCGCTGCCGGCGTAGTCGTCAAGTAAAGGCGATGTAGGTACAGTTTGAAGGTGTACATGATAACGATCAGTGGCGTAGATACGGAGGAGGGGGGGGTGCATGGGGTTTCCACCCCAAACCATAAAAAAAAGTTGACTTTATTTTGTAAATTTTCACAAATATAATATTAAAATATATTTATTAAAAATTACGTTTTCACAATAATATATTTATTTTTAAAATTTCCTTTGAAAACCTCCCCCTCCCCCAGAAAAAAATCGTATCTACGCCACTGATAACGATGATGAAGTAAGATGAAGGTAGGTTTTTTTTTCCAGTACGGATCGTTACGCCGATACATACATAAAACTATTGGGGTGTGAGAACTTAATTATCCGTTTTGAAGGTTCTTGCGGAAAAATCGAATTTATAACTACATTGTATTATGTTTGTAAAATACTACAATATTTTATAGTAGTTTACACAAATAATAGGTAAAGATAATACGAAATTCGACATTTGGACGTTATTATTTTTAAATTTGGCTACATAAATATTAATGTCCTACTAGTTGTTGTGCAGTATCTCAATAGTCGAATAGTCGGGGAAATGAGTTGTTCAGATTTCACTTTTAAATTATTATTTTTATTTATTTCTCGTTAGTACCGACCAGGGCCGGTAGGAAGGGGGTTTAGGGCAGGGGCCGTCAGCCTTTTTGACCGTGTGAGCCATAGGGTCAACTACTGGTAGGTAGGAACGTACAGTCTTTTTTGTATACTACATTTATAAGTCTTTTGATTTCCAAAATTTTTTTGTTTTTAGATTCCCAATTTTTTCATTTTTTCCAAAATCATTTCTATTTTTTGTTCCACATTACTGTATAATGTATATTAATCAGTCAATTGAGCTACCGCCGCCGTTTTGTTTTCCAAAAGAAATAAATATATTATTATTATACAATTGCCAATATATATTTAATACAAAAAATTTAATTGTTTTTTTCATTTTTAATACAAAAAGCTTCTTATTTATTTTATACGTATCTTATACATAAAATAAATAATACACTTCTTTATTAAAATGTAAAAACAAAATTTTTATTGAAAATGAAAAAAAACAATATCTACCTATATGATATAACATTATAACAACAAATAGATATACAGTGTTTTGTATACTAAATTTATGTCTTTTAAGTTCCAAAATTTTTTTTATTTTAGATTTCCAATTTTTACAATTTTTCCAAAATCATTTTTATTTTTGTTCCACATTACTGTATAAATGTATAATGTATATTTACCAGTCAATTGGGCTACCGAACATTTTCGTTTCCAAAAGAAATAAATATTATTATTATAAAATTAGTATTTAATGTATTAATATAATTATATAATTATGTATATCAATTTCGTGTACATTACATTCATTTTGTAAAAATTTAAATATTACTTATTAAATAAAGTTAAAATTATCATAAACATTAAAAAACAAAAACTAAGTAATTTAACAACTAATCATTTTGTTGTATTCAGCTTAATATTTAATTTGAATAACTGAAAGAATATTTTATCATTAGGAAAAATTATAGTAATTATAGTAAAGTTGGAAACACAAAATCTGATTTTACTATATTGCTTGTGTACCAGACGTTTTTTATACTTTTTTTTATACGGTTTTGGAAAAAGTTGACTCTATGACTTAAATAATGCAACCCCGGCTATACATTTTGTAATAGGTCAATATTTACTCCAATATTAAAACGACAAATTTGTGATGAAAACTCTGAACGCAAATTTCATATATCACTTAATTAAAAAAAAGGGATAGAAAAGTCCTATTCCCAAAACCATTGGGTAAATCGTAAAATTAACTCTTTGAAATACCAAATAAAAATAAAATCGCAAATAAAAAATAACTTAAAAAATGTACGGATACAAAAATGAATTAGTGAAAATTAGTAAATATTTAACGACATGCTTTTCAAACGAAGCGGTAATTTTTTTTTTATAAATCGTCATTATTAAATACAAGTTGTCAATTTTATTGAACACGACCCCTCACAAAAATTACATAGCGCCGGCCCTGGTACTAATACCTATTTGTTTAACATAAAATAGCATATTTTATATTGTACTATACTATTTGAAGTATTCTTGTTATTATGTCATATAATATTTCCCGGATTCGAATCCGGGTGGCGGCCTGGTGGATTTTGCGCTGCCGGCGTAGTCGTCAAGTAAAGGCGATGTAGGTACAGTTTGAAGGTGTACATGATAACGATCAGTGGCGTAGATACGGAGGGAGGAGGGGGGGGTGCATGGGGTTTCCACCCCAAACCATAAAAAAAAGTTGACTTTATTTTGTAAATTTTCACAAATATAATATTAAAATATATTTATTAAAAATTACGTTTTCACAATAATATATTTATTTTTAAAATTTCCTTTGAAAACCTCCCCTCCCCAGAAAAAATCGTATCTACGCCACTGATAACGATGATGAAGTAAGATGAAGGTAGGTTTTTTTCAGTACGGATCGTTACGCCACTGCATACCTAAAACTATTGGGATATAAGAACTTAATTATCCGTTTTGAAGGTTCTTGCGGAAAAATCGAATTTATAACTGCATTGTATTATGTTTGTAAAATACTACAATATTTTATAGTAGTTTACACAAATAATAGGTAAAGATAATACGAAATTCGACATTTGGACGATATTATTTTTAAATTTGGCTACATAAATATTAATGTCCTACTAGTTGTTGTGCAGTATCTCAATAGTCGAATAGTCGGAGAAATGAGTTTTTCAGATTTCACTTTTAAATTATTATTTTTATTTATTTCTCGTTAGTACCGACCAGGGCCGGTAGGAAGGGGGTTTAGGGCAGGGGCCGTCAGCCTTTTTAACCGTGTGAGCCCTAGGGACAACTACAGGTAGGTAGGAACGTACAGTCTTTTTTGTGTACTACATTTATAAGTCTTTTAAGTTCCAAAATTTTTTTTATTTTAGATTTCCAATTTTTTTCAATTTTTCCAAAATCATTTTTATTTTTTGTTCCACATTACTGTATAATGTATATTAATCAGTCAATTGAGCTACCGCCGCCGTTTTGTTTTCCAAAAGAAATAAATATATTATTATTATACAATTGCCAATATATATTTAATACAAAAATTTAATTGTTTTTTCATTTTAATACAAAAGCTTCTTATTTATTTTATACGTATCTTATACATAAAATAAATAATACACTTCTTTATTAAAATGTAAAAACAAAATTTTTATTGAAAATGAAAAAAACAATATCTACCTATATGATATAACATTATAACAACAAATAGATATACAGTGTTTTGTATACTAAATTTATGTCTTTTAAGTTCCAAAATTTTTTTTATTTTAGATTTCCAATTTTTTCAATTTTTCCAAAATCATTTTTATTTTTGTTCCACATTACTGTATAAATGTATAATGTATATTTACCAGTCAATTGGGCTACCGAACATTTTCGTTTCCAAAAGAAATAAATATTATTATTATAAAATTAGTATTTAATGTATTAATATAATTATATATTATTATATCAATTTCGTGTACATTACATTCATTTTGTAAAATTTAAATATTACTTATTAAATAAAGTTAAAATTATCATAAACATTAAAAAACAAAAACTAAGTAATTTAACAACTAATCATTTTGTTGTATTCAGCTTAATATTTAATTTGAATAACTGAAAGAATATTTTTATCATTAGGAATAAATTATAGTAATTATAGTAAAATTGGAAACACAAAATCTGATTTTACTATATTGCTTGTGTACCAGACGTTTTTTATACTTTTTTTTATACGGTTTTTGGAAAAAAGTTGACTCTATGACTTAAATAATGCAACCCCGGCTATACATTTTGTAATAGGTCAATATTTACTCCAATATTAAAACGACAAATTTGTGATGAAAACTCTGAACGCAAATTTCATATATCACTTAATTAAAAAAGGGATAGAAAAGTCCTATTCCCAAAACCATTGGGTAAATCGTAAAATTAACTCTTTGAAATACCAAATAAAAATAAAATCGCAAATAAAAAATAACTTAAAAAATGTACGGATACAAAAATGAATTAGTGAAAATTAGTAAATATTTAACGACATGCTTTTCAAACGAAGCGGTAATTTTTTTTTTATAAATCGTCATTATTAAATACAAGTTGTCAATTTTATTGAACACGACCCCTCACAAAAATTACATAGCGCCGGCCCTGGTACTAATACCTATTTGTTTAACATAAAATAGCATATTTTATATTGTACTATACTATTTGAAGTATTCTTGTTATTATGTCATATAATATTTTGTAATCTGAAAGTAGTTTTTGTGTTTTAAAATTGATTTAGATTTTTTTCATATGTACACTGACAAACAGAGGTGTTTTTTAAGCAAATTTTAAGAAATGTTTAAAGCTAAATTAAAGATATTCCCGAGTAATAAATCAGTAAACAATAAACATACATACCCAAGTCATACCTGGCAAGCACAATTTATCGATAAAATTTTTTATTTCTCAGTTGATACCGATTTGGCTGTATTCTAGCTAATCACATGCTCATTATCGTCTATTAATATTACCTGAAAAAGATAAATAAATAAGATAATCTACAATAGAGCAGTCAAATACATTCATTATGAATTGTAACATAATGAGAAATGCTTAAATTTTAAATATACTCTTAAAATTTTTAAGATATATACAAACATAGGCTCTTATCTAAAATATATGCATTAATAGGCAATTTTTTTTATTAATATTTCTTAATTGCAAATCAAGTGAAAAATGTAAAAAGAAAAAATTTCCTAAATCATGAAATAATAATATACTACATATTAAAAAAAACAGTATGTTTATATTGGTTTAAGCAGCCTTATTTTTTTAAACATTATTCAGTCAAACAAAATAAATTACCCAGTTAAAAACAATATTCAATAAACAAATTATTATATATTGCATAATATTTTTTAGTAAATATTTTCAACTGATTTTTTTATGTTTTCTATTAGAATTCAATAAAGTGAGCCTAATTATTTCGTTTATTAATTATATTCTTTTAAAGCAATATTAAATATTATTAAAAACATAACAAGGTCCTTATCAATATATAAAAAAAGATTAAATATTACATTTTTTTACAACAATTTTTTTGTCACACAATTGACAGTTCACTACAGCACCGTCAGCAGTAAAAATTGTTTGGTCTGTTGTGTTATCCATTGGTTTAATAAAGACTGAAGAAAACTACGTTGTTTTTGCATTACTTATATAAAACTAAATTTAATTTGTCAATATAACATTAAATTATAAAAGAACATGGCATACCGCGTAATTATCAAGTTCTACATAATCAATTATCTATTATGAAATAAAACAGTACCTATGACCAATATAAATATCCTTCCAAAAAGATTTACATAATAATATAGATTTATAATTCATGCATTTATATAAAAACAATTTTTATCATTTTACTTTAAAAAAAAAATTACTTTTTTATGAAAATGTCTATAAAATATGCAAAATTTTTCAAATATGCCATTATCCTTCAAATATGCATTTATATACACTATACACTTTTTCTTATGCTTTCTTTGTGAATCAAATCGTCGACATTTCTTACTCCCACTGAGCTGCATACTCTAAAAAAAAGAAATATGTATATGAAATCGTCTACTAATCCGGACTCTAGTTATGACTATCGTGTGAATGCTGGGTGGATCAACTTAATTTAATAGTTTGTAGATCGTATGTTAAATGATGGAGTGAACCAGGATCGTCTGCTATCCGTGATAAGGTGAATGAAGAGGTGATCAGGTGAATACAGTTAGAATAATATAATATGTGAATCCGCATACATGGTAAATGGTAGTATAGATATCCCCCCCTCTCTCTATATATATATATATATATATATACACATATATATTTAAAAAGAAAATTCCTTTAACCTTGGCCGGTAACAGAAGTTTAAATATAGTAATGTAAAAAGTCATTTTTTTTTCTTGATTGCACATTATAATTTTATAAATAAATAAAAATACATACGTATGTATCCAAACTATTGACACAAAACAAATACCGTACACTCTGGTTTAAAAACCTCAGTTGCAGGTTGGCGATCTTCTTTTTTTCTCTTTTAGAGAGTTGGTCATTGTAGACTCTGGGTGTCGACCGTAAAATGTCTGAGAACATCACAAATTAGCGACCCTGCAAGGATAACGTTAAGTTACGATTAACGTAATAATAAAAAAATACATATATAATATAATAATAAATAAATCACGAAATAGTCATATTATTCGTTTGAATGTTATTTTAGCCTCTGGCATGGCATCATTACGCCTGTAAGCTACAAATATTGTCAAGTACGTGTGTTTTTTTAGCCTCTGGAATGGCATGGCGTCCTGTAAGCTCGATTGACATTTATGTAAATCTTCAGAGCCTCTGGCATGGCATTGCGTCCTCTAAGCTCGTTAATTGCGTGTGACGAATAATATAAATTTAAATGCAAATATGAATAATAATAATAATAAAAAAAAAAATTAAGAAATTAACATTGTGACAACATTAATTTGGATATATATGTATATGGAACACATTATATTCTATTTACGAGTATTAATGACTACAGAACCCTCATATTGTTTGGGTTTGATAAAATTGTTATAATAATTATAAAGTATATAAGAAATAAAATAGATAATAATAGTGTAACCGGTCCAAGTCAATCAAACCAAAGGAGATAATGTCCTCGAAAGTGTTTTAGGATAAGTTTGTTGAGTTTTGCGTGTTTGCGTATATCATTGCGAAGTAGTCATACGATAGCACAAGAGGGAAGTGTCGACGTTGCTGCTATATATTTATTACACTCGATCGGAGCAGTTAAACCGTTGGAATTATCGTTACTGAAATTTCATTTGCTGGTATTATAAACTGCGCCAACTCACAGTTTTTTAAATCTTCAATCAAAAAAATGTTTTTTAATAGGTACTTTCTGGGTTTTGGGGTGGTGAAATATTTTACCACTATAACAATAAATATATTAATTAATTAAATATATATATATATATAAAATAACTAGTACCGTAGTAGTTAAAAGATCAAACAAAAAAATTTACATTTTTGTACATCAGTTCACACCAAAATGGATAATGATAACAGAACGTTAACAAATTTCTATAGAAATATCAATATTTTTTCTTTAGCAATCACAAGAGAGCAATGAAACTAACATTATTATAAAGCTAGTGTACATTGAATTCATTATTAATAAAAATGAAATGCATATAGTAAATTAAATAGAATGAGAAAAAATTATTGAAGTTTATAAAAAAAAAAATGTGCTGTTAATTCATGATTATTTTTAAACCACTTGGAAATAAAATATAAATTTTAATTATGCATTAATTAGTTCTTAAATACATAAATTAATAAATTGCTTACCGGTTAGCTCAATAGGTATGACTTTTGGTTATGTATGTTTACAGGTCGACCGTCCGGTGTACTTGGTACTAACGAGAAATAAATAAAAATGGGGGGGAGTGTGCTGTACCTTCTCGTGGTCCCCCCTGTTAGTAGTGTTGTTAACATCGACGGGTCTATTTTGTATTTTACAATATAGACTCCTCGATGTTAACAACACGAACTAAACAGCACAAACCGGGCGGCCGAGCCAACTAAATAAAAAAAAGTATAATAATTAAAAAGTGAAATCTGAAAATAAATATCCCAATAATTTTAGGTGGGTATGTTTCGGCGTAACGATCTGTACTGAAGAAAACCTATTGTAAAGTGTGTTTGTGGGCACATTCATTTCATTTTGGCACTACTAGCTGCTCGAGTGATTTACTGCTGAATTGTGCTCGTATAGGCCGTGTAGGGGCGGAAAGGTTTTTTCCGTTGTGGTTATAGCTGCGGCACCACTTCCGTTTGAAATTACCGAGCATTTCATTGCGGAGGTTTTCACCTTACTTCATCATCGTATACATTTTCAAACTGTAGACCGCCTTTGACGACCACACCGGTGGCGTAAAATTCGCCGGGTCGTCATCCGGATTCGAATCCGGGACCGGTGACGCCGCGATGCGCTGGACCGGACACAGGGCGGCGTCACGCAATCGACGGCAAGAGTCGCGATATGGGCATTTTTTAGACAGTAAAACGTGTCTGAAAAAAATGCAAAAAACGAAAAACAAGGTAACGATGACTTGGCGACACGCGGCCGTGGTAAAGCTTCCGACCGTACGAAAAACTGCGGCCAGTAACACGCAAATACCCACGTATTTCACTTTTTTTTTTTATTAAGAATCTCGTCGATACAGATAACGCAAATAAACCCAATATAACGTTCGTGTATAAATAAATAAACGTCTCCCGTTATAGTCCGAACGACAACGGATAATAATACAAACGTAGGTACGTCGTATTATATATTATATATGTTTATATATAAAATTACTCAGCTCGATAAAAAACACGAAAGCGATATATTTTAACAATAGTAAATCGACTCGCGTGGTTCAAGTGGAGAGAAGCGTCTGGTGTTCTGTGCGATAAGAGAACTCCAATATGAGGTTGAAAGTGAAGTGCTGTAAGAGTGTAGTGAGACCAACTGTGTTGTATGATTCAGAGTGTTGAGTAGTGGACAAGACAATAATAGAGCAGATATGAGAATGCTTAGATGGATGAATGGGGGATGACAAGAGAAGGTAGGATCAGAAATGAATACGTGTGAGGAAGCATATAGGAGTAGCGTCGACGATCGTGGAGACGATATAGAGAATAGACGTAGGAGGTTTGGTCATTTTATGAGGAGAGAAGTTGTGGAAGCGGTGAGAACGGTTATGGAAATGAATGTTGAAGGAAGAAGAAAATCCGAAGAAGAAGTGGTTGCTTGCATTTGAGTGTGATATGAGGACTGCTGGTGTGTGCGTAAAAGATACGGGTGATCGGGTCGAGTGGAGGTTTAGGGCAATGGTGGCCGACTCTGAATAGCTGTGATAGAGGTGAGGGAGAAGTAGAAGAAGAATACATCGACTCGCGTACTTCCCTAAATACTTCCCTGAATGTCCCCACGTTGGCCATTTTTTTATTTTTTATTTGTGTGGGGAAATTAATGCATTTAAGATAAGGATTAAATTTTCGTTAAAAACTGTGCACGGGCGAAGCCGGGTAATTGAGCTAGTAAAAAAATAACGTTTATAATAATATAATGCGCGGGCAAACAACGTTAGTCCAATGATAATATTCAAAGAAAATTATAAGTACCTATAAAAAGAAGTGTGGAAAAAACGCGAAAATAAACGGTCGGAAAAAAGGAAAATACTACGCGAACGTATTATTATTATTATTGCTTCATAATAACGTATATTGTTTCATAATTTTATTACATGTTGATGTTGTACACAATTACATACATACGAACCGCCAAAAACCAATTTTCGTTATACCGCGCCGCCGCCGCTGGAGACAACGACAAACCCCGCGGCACTTCGCCGCAGTGGACGACGGACCGACGTTGATTCGAAAGCGTGCACCCCCTCGACCGGAGGGCGCGTCCCGCCGATGAAGAACTACACTTTCTTGTTACGACCATGTATTTTGTCTTATCCTTGTTTGTTGTTCACCCTGTTTTCTTTTCGTTTTCAGCAGATCGCTTGTGTTTTTTTTTTTTTTAACTACTATTATAGTGGGCGACACGAAAACTGGACGGTGACCCTCGTGACTCTGGCGGCCGTTTCGCCTCAGTGGTTTACAATGTAGTTTAATTGATTGCCGCTCTTTTTTAAATTTAAATCTCGTTTACTGAAAATATTTTTGATAAATCAATACTCGCGGTAACCGCGCGTATAGTGTACGCCGTACGGTAAAATTTATATAGATTCAGTTTTCGTATCGCGGACTATACTACGTAGTACATACGTATGTTATTACTCTATGGCGCCAAAATCAGTCGTACAAAATATTTTTCTCGCTCTTTTATTTCAATTGCGCCATAGAGTATGTTACATAGATCATGATTAAAAAATTAAGTGTGGCAGCAACTTCGCTGATATCGGTGAATTTTGCGCAGTCATGAGAAAAAAAGTCAACAAATCGTTTTTTTACATGAAATTATGACTTCAACCGTGCACCGTGTGTATTTACTATATGGCGCCAAAATCAGTCTTACAAAAATATGTTTCCCGCTCTTTTACTTTAATTGCGCCATAGAGTATATTACATAGATTAATTTTTTAATCATGACATAGATTAATTATATTGGTGAACTTTACGCAGTCATAGTAAAAAAAAAAAAATTGTTTTTCCATCAAATTATGACTTCAACCGTGCACCAAATGTATTATACTATATGGCGCCAAAATCGGTTGTACAATAATATTTTTCCCGCTCTTTTACTTCAATTGCGCCATAGAGTATATTACATAGATCAATTTTTTAATCATGACATAGATAGGACTTATATCGGTGAATTTTGCAGTCATATAGGAAAAAAAAATTGTTATTCCATTAAATTATATGACTTCAACCGTGCGCCAAATATATTACTCTATCGCGTCAAAATCACTCATACAAAAATATTTTCCCCGCTCTTTTATTTCAATTGCGCCATAGAGTATATTACATAGATTAATTTTTTAATAATGACATAGATTACTTATATATTGTATACCACAGATCGTGATTAAAAAATTAGGTATGGCCGCAACTTATATCGGTGAATTTCGCGCAGCCGTTGAAAAAGAAACACCAAAAAATTGTGTTTCATTAAATCATAACGTCAGCTGTGCGCCAAATATATTACACTATGGTGCCAAAATCAGTCGTACAAAAATATTTTGTTACGTACAAATTCCAAAATAAAATTATAATAATTACGGGAAAAGACAACGATAACTGTGTGCCCACTTCCGCTGACACCGGTCGACTACATACGTTATCGTCTTAATATTATGTCAATGTCTTGTTATTATTTTTTTTTCAAAAACGCTCACTCTCCGTGCTGGAATTTTTTTCCGAAATACATGTCCCCGCGGCGATGTGCGCCCACGGGTTGGCATAGAAACGGTAGCGGATGAGTGATTTTGTTTATGTTAATGCCCGTACATTCGATTTTTTTCCCCTCGTGTGATGATATATTTTTTTTTTTTTTGTGATTTCATATGATTAATTTAGTAAAAGAAAAATACGGTTTAAAATTATAGAAAATGAAGAGTATAATATGTTGTTCCCGTTCTTGAGCGGCGGGGGCACTCCCTCCGGAGGTTTCTTGTAGAATAAAAGAAAAAAAAACCGAATATTTTTTTTTATGGATATGTTTTTTTATTTATTCATTTTTCTGGTTTAATTATTTCATATATATATATTTTTTTTTTTAATTTTTTTTCTCTTGGAGTTTTTATGCGTTTGAGCTTTTCTCCGAAATAACGTAAATAAATCGTATTATATATTATTAATATCTTACATTCGTTTTTTATTTATTTATTTTTTTATATCCTGTATATTATATTCCGTACACAAAATTTAAAATCCGGCGTATGTGTGTGTGTCCAATGACCACCCCCCTCCCCATTTGGCGGCCCTTACAGAGAAAATATGGAAATAACATGGTAGATAAATCACAATAGGTTATAAGAAAAGAAAAAAGTTTTATTTTATATATTATATATTTTAAGTAAATACCAATCTTTTTTTTTTCTGGTAACGACTAGTGCTTGACATTTTTGAAAATACAAAAAATATTTACGAAATTCCGCTAGTTAAACCTCTAGGAAATATTCTCTGGCGAAATCCTGTCGCGCGATTAGAATTAAACAAACAACAGATAATTACGTACGGTCCACGTAGTTATTCATTTATCTGTTGCATTTTTCTCATCGAATTCAATCACATAATTATCGTCGTCGATGATCCTAAATACCGCCGAATGGTACGTTCTGTAATGATTCGTTCTGAGCTTGTTACATCCGTTATAAGCGTTGAAAATAATCTGCGGGATTGGTTCGACACCAATCTCTTCTGCCAACGATTTACAGTATTCGACTAAGTAATCGCCGAGAAAATGTGTGCTCACCGCGGTCATCTTGAGATCCGCCGTCGCGGAGGAACGATGTTTGCGAAGAAATTCAATATAATACCTGGCCTGAAACGAAAATCAGTACCTACCAATAACCTTTGGAAAAAAATTAAGGAATTTTAGGGGGAAAAAACTCAGCACGTCGAAAATGATTTTTAATTAAAATAGGGGACTACAATAGTACATAGAAAGTTCAGTACATTCAATGAAAATTTTTTTTCTTAAAATATATAAAAATTCTATCTTTTTTACATCAAACGTATAAGTTTGTCAATTTTTATTTTACCATACGGCTGCACATAATACTAGCAATATTACAATATTATAAAATAATAATCAAATCTTATTCTAAAGCTTGAAAATATCAACATTTCGGGTTGTTGAAATATGTTTAATAATACCGTTGGGTCGTACTTGTAACTATATCTACGTAATATGCTTTAATAATCGTTTGATCGGAAAATTAATAACCGTTTAACTCCATATGATAATATTTTTAACGTTTTAATTTTAATATAATAGCTATTTTTATAAATTGTAATATCAACCCATTCGTTATGATTATCGTTAAAAATATATATATACCTGTAAGTCAAATACCCGATGTACAAAAGTCCTGTTGATAAATCCGATAAAGCCCATGGTAGGATTATTCATATTGATGATGTTCTTATGAAGTGGAGTAATAAATTTGCCATTCACTAAATCAATTCCACAACTAGGTTTCAAAAACGACAACGTAATATCAAATCCTAAAAAATAAAAATAACATACTTTATTACTATGTACCCAAATCCAAAAACTATATACATTGTACTTTTTAAAAGCCTAAATATATAAATAATGTATAATTATATATATACACTATAGCTGTCGTATACCCGGCTTTGGATGATTATTTTGATAGAGTAACTCAGTGTTTGAAATACGATGAACATACATTAAACATAGACGCGTCTTCCAACTTCTGTCACAGTTTCACACTCGCAGAATGAAAAGATTCATTTAGAGGAATTTCTTTTCACACTTGTCAATTGTGCATTATTTTCCTGTTTTTGGGTCCGAATTCAAATGTGCGACATTTCACCGAGTTCGTATAAAACAGTAGATTTTTGTTTTGATAGGAAACGTTCTACCGTAAGGATAGAATAACCGTAATTTTTTTCTATACATTTAGAACCATTTATTGCAAACCTTAAGAGTATACAATGTTTTTCGTTTGTCCCGCGGTTGTTTAGCTGTTTCCGAAACCCGAACCTAAGCTTTTTGTCTTTTAGCTATAACATTTCTTCTGCCCACTTCTCGTTTTCTTCTTCGGTGGCATTTCGAAGAAACGAAGAATTGGAGTTGAATGAACACGATAATAATCTATATATACATACAAAACTCGTTTTCAAATTTCAGTAAACGATTTTGTATGTGCAGACTTTAAAAACGAATTTGTTTCATCGAACAAATCAGTTTTTTTTTGTGAATTTAAATAACAGCGGTCATTACTGTCCGGTAATATTTTATTATATGAACACGCAGAATCCGAAAATTTTCCGTATTAGCAGCAGCTACCGGTATTTGATCCGATCTGGACACAATATTATGACCTTTTCCCGACTACGTCTTGACCCAGTACAAAAACTGATGATGGCTCTTAGGCCGCCGAGGCGGGTAGATTTGTGTAAAATCAGACATACACACATTACGCAGGCTTTTTTCATTAATACGTATATGGAATATAATTTATACATTAATATATGAACATTTTATATTACGTACCTGTACAGTAAATTATGGCGTCCAAATCCTGTACGGTTTTATCTTTAAAACAAACCGATTTCTCTGAAAAAAACTCGACGTCAGGTTTGTGTACAACGTTTTTTGATATTTCTTTCACGAGCATATCCGGATTATGATGACTAAAAAACACCTGGAAACGAATGCCCATTGTAATGTAATGTAATAAAAACGAAAATTTGAGTTCTCGAAAAAACCGTACCTAATTGAGTAATATATACATTTTTTTTTACTATTTTTTACCACGATGATCTACTCGTGTGTTAAATAATATACAATTAAATTTCTTTTTTTCGTGAATTTCATTGTTAATTTGTCGTTTATATTATTATTTTAATAATGATAAAAATAAAAAATAAATATAAAATTACGGATATATGATATCGGTAGATCGTACACTGCGCGTTTGAAAACCTACAACGATATAGATCGCATATATATCACAGACGGATTTATATGAACTTTGTATTTTTACACGATCATAAAACTGGGATGAAAATCAACTTTGGGAGGGGGAGCAGTTCCGTAGTCTTTACCCTATTTTCGACGGAAAATATTGACATAATGTTTAGGCGCGAATAAAGTTCTAAAGTCCCTCGCTGAAACCAGATGGTCTGCGTGCGTTGATGATGTTAACGCTTTGCATAATAATTACAATCATATTTTCGAAGATTTAACATCAATTGCCGCACAATCACCGATCAACCAGGAGGCTCAATGGCTTTATAAAAAACAAAAAATGGAAAAACTGGAGACTATTCTCCAAACATAAAACTAATCGTAATGACCAGTAAAAGTCATTTGACAAAAGTATATTTCGATGTTTTCATTCGCGTTCTTTTTTCGGCTTTCTAAAAAGAGTCCACAAACTTTGATTGTGCCAAAGGCTCCTGCGTGGACTATAAGACGGTCCTCGTTCGCAGTATGTATAAGTATGCGTATAGGACGTGACACACGTACTTGATTCGCGACTTTGGCGACGTCTCCGCAAATATCAAAACCCGAGGGCCCGGAACCGATTATGAGTACGTTCTTGTCTTTGAAACGTTCTGGCGCCCTGTAATCGTGACTGTGTATCTGATCACCGACAAATCTGTCCATCCCAGGTATGTCCGGAGTAAAAGGCATTGCGTTGTGTCCGTTGCACACAAACACTGCATCGTAGTACTCGACGTTTGTCGTTTTCGTCACCAAATCTTCCGCCATTACTTGCCACCTGTTCCCCAGTCTTTCCACCGAAGTCACCAGACTGCAAAACTATATACGTGTGTAAGAAATCATTAAATTTTCATCGCTTTTAACGCGACGAAACAGTTATTTTTTATTTCAACGTAACGTGAATTTAACCGAGTCATTATTCAAAATTTTCGTTAATTAAACAAAAATTACATTTGGTTTAATATACATATAAATAATCGCATTTTTCGACACATTTCTTGTGTTTTCTATTTAATAAAAAATCATAATACGCCTATATATATACTTAAGTAAGCAATAACTCAAGTAGTTTGAGAGAAATTTTATTAACATATACGATACTAAAACGATAACTAAAGTTTTTTTTAAACTATTGTAACTCAACGAAGTTACACTTTCCTCGATTTTCAAAAGTAACTTTTAATTTCAATTTTTTTCTTTTAATTGACTTAAAATAGTATTAAAATGTAACTTGCCCAGAGCTTTGTATATAATAATTAAAATTGCTTTTTTTCCTTCGATTTAGAAAAAAACTTAATCTCCCGCCCTTATGTTTGTAAATTGCATGTCGATATTATTCATATGTATTACATAGGCTTACTCGTATATGTTTCTTGAGTCCGAAATGATCAGTGAATTGTTCGATATATTCTTGTACTTGCCACGATTTCAAAAACGACACGTCGTCTAAGCCTTTATAAGGAAAATCGGGGAAATCCATTAGTTCTTTTGGCAAGTTTGTCCTGAAAAATACAAATAAAACTTTATCGAATTCACGGGATTTATAAAAAAAAAAAACAGTAATCGACGCATACATTAGGTTTTGGTACATGCTCGTGTGAATTGGCAAACCGAAATCGTCGAGTCCGACCCGTTCGTCATACACCCAAGTTCCACCCACGTTCTTCGACCTTTCGTAAACTGTGATTTCAGCAAAACCGTTTTCCAGGCATCTCCTGGCCGAAGCCAAGCCAGCGACTCCGGCTCCGATAATGGCTATCCTCATCGCGTTATTGTACGCTTATATATTATGTATATATTACAACATAAATTGATTCATCGAATGCACAAATGTAGGTTATATTGATTGCGGAACATCCAGTTTTTTTTCTCTAAAATTAATTTTAAAATCTAAATTGATTTCAAGCAAATATTATACTTTAGTTTGATCTGTGAGCGTAATATGTTAAATGTTCTTAAAATGAAATAATAAATAAATATAGTGTTTAGTAATACTATTTAGTGAGTATGATGTTAAATGTGTGTGTGTGTGTGTGTGTATAATTTTGACGGTGTTATTCGCGGTAATTATTTGTTAGTTATTATATTGATAACAGACTAAAATTAAAATGGCATTTATAGTTCTTTTTCCTAAAAAACATTTCAATTCGTTGATATTGTAGGATAATTAATGGAAATACGATTAATAATAAATAAAAATATACGCTTTATATCGAATCACTTTATTATACGCAGTCGCAACACATATTAACTTGTAAGACAATTAATTGAAATACGATTAACAACAAATAAAAAAATATACGTTTTATAATATCGAATTATACCCGTTTATACGCAGTCGCAACACATATTTTTCCGAGATGCGACAAGGGTCATCCGCACGTTCGGATAGCCGCACCACAACTTACTTGCAACCCAGGTCGCCCGTCAATAACAGAGGCGTAATTAAGGGGGGATGAGGGGGATAGATCCCCAGAGCCTTTTTTAATCATGTATAAAAAAAAATAACTGAAAACTGTCATCATCTAATGTAGAGTCAAAATTTTTCTTATTTTTTCCTATTTTTATACTTTACTTAAAATCGCTTTTTTATTATAATGTTTAAATTATAGGCCTCGGAAATTGGATTTAATTTTATAATTTACCAGTTAAAAATAATAATAAATTTACGAGTAGTAATCAAATATTTCTATTGTGTATTTTGATTTAAATACTTGAATAATATTAACTTATAGTTAGATTACAAGTAAATTTTTTTTTCTTGTTTTTACTGATTTGTAGTGTAGTATGTACATAACAAGAAAATTTATAGTATGAAGGGTGTGTGTGAAGTTTCCCATTGCACTGTAATGAAAAACGAGGGAAAAAAGTCATCCCCCCCCAGAACAAATTTCTAATTACGCCACTGGTCAATAACAATACCGTACATTATCGTACGAAGATAACACAATAATAATAATAATACAGTATAGTATACACGGTACATAGTACACACACACACACACTACAATCTAATACATTTTTCGAAAATACATAATACGAGAGAACTATATATTATATAAATAATAATAATAATTAAAATTTTATAAAACTGTATAGTTATAGGGTTGCGACGATGCGTGGAACCGTGAGTGTTAAAACGTTTTAAGATGCACGATGTCTGGGCGCGGTTATTAGGTCGAATAGAATTCGGATTTCGGAACGTATAAGAGGTGTAGTTTGGAAACATAACTATTACTTATTAGTCGGAAAGCACAAGTGAGTATTAGTTGTAGAAGGAACTCAGTACTGTATATTGGGATTATTTTCACTATGTGCTAATTTTATTATATAAATTAATCGGCCTACAAGTTAAACAAATGTCTACTTGACTAACGGCCAGCAACTCAGCCCTCATCGGCCCGAATGGATATTCCTATGTATACAATCAAATTAACCGAGTCTTTTTTTTTTTAATAAATTGCTGCTCCGTAGTAAGAGTGGACGAAAAAACACACTGTCCGCGTACAGTCCGCAACATTGAAGCTGGCGTACCTCGGGACTTATGTCTCGCTCCAACTCTGTTTGTTATTTTCATTAACGACATTCCGACGATATAACGGGCAGAGGTCGCGATATTCGCAGACGAAACTCTCAGAGAGCTCGACCTGGAAGTCAAGTGGTTCGGAACGTGGCGGATCAAAATAAACGAGGATAAAACAGTAGCCGTTCTATTTGGCCCGGAAAAAGCCTGAGAGCGGTAACAGGAACATACCGAAGTACGCGGAGAACGAAATTCTTCTAAAACAGTGTGGCCCACCTCGTTTAGAATGCAGCATAAAAATTCAGGCCAAATCATTATATTATTTTGCCGTAATGCACAGTCCCGGTATTACCGACGAGCCAAGTCGTTCCATATAGTTAGTCAATAATTGCAAATCTCCGTAAGCTATCCTTCCTAATACGCACGGGCCCACCGTCATGTAATCAATAAAATCATTCGGCTTTTAAATCATTAACTAAAAAAATCCTGGATCAAGTTTTACAGGCCTGACGGCCGTTCTACGATAAGCGAAGCGAAAACTCTGTTGATAATTATATTTATTACATCATAATGTGAAAATACCTGTACTCGAACGATCAAAACGGAAACCGAAATTTCACTGTGGGCTTGGGCCCTGCAGAGTGCCTCCCGGCCCCTATATACGGCCGGTGTCAAGGAAGTATCGGAGCGGAGACGGGCCAGAAAAAAACAGCGGTTATATAGAGTGCAAAAGGTTTTAGTAGAGTACAGAAATGGACGTGGAGAGTAAAAAAAACATGCATGACCGGACTTTTTGTACGAGCCGAATACGAGACCTATTTGTATTGTAAATAAATGCGGTTTTCGGTTTCTTTCGATGTGAACACTCTGAAAACAGGACTTAACGCCGCGTCGCAGACATGGTAAAAAAAAAAATAATAATAATAATATAAATCGCGCACGTAATCCAATAATAATCGATTGGGATTTTCTTCGATAGATCGATATAATAATATTGTATAACATGTGATCGGGATACGTCGCAGCGATATCATTTCGAAAAGCCGAGAGGGTAAGATAAAACAGTAAAAAAAATCAACAAATATCGTACGGTTCTCTTACCTTCGCTCTGTAATGATAATAATGCAACGGCCGCTGCGGCTATGTACCTATAGTTGTATCGGATCGAACGAGCGCGCGCGCGTCTACGCGGCCGATTACCGCAGACTATAAAACAAAAACGAGTATATATTATACGCGATGATGATACGAATTGATTATATTCACAATAATTGCCGCCGCGTACACAACAATAATTAATATTGTTAAAACACACACACACGTATTCGAGAAAAAAAAACGCCCTGTTGATTAGATAACGCGCGTTGCGGCGTATACTACAGCAGTGATAACATTACGCGTATAAATGACGCTAGAGAGAGAGAGAGAGAAACGAATTTATCTTTGTACAAACGCGCGTTATAATACATTCTTCAAATTCGTCGGCGTGTATGTATGTTAATTGCGATATTATGTATATTCGGTCGAACCGACAATTTTTTTCTGTATAGGTACCTCTGAGAAGTCAAAAAAAAAAAAAATTACCATACCGCGTAATATAAATAAATAAAAGATTTCGCCGGGGTTTATATGATTCCAGAAAAAAAAAAAGGCGCGTTTGAAAACGTCAACATTATAAAAAAAAACGACGAATCGTCCGCTCACGCGTTCGTATATATATATAAAAAAAACCACTTGTCGGCCGCTGCAATCGTATACAGGTGGTAATTTTATAAACGTTTTTTTTTTCTTTTCTTTTACTATATGCAGAGATTGTCGGTGTTGTCGTATAGAGAAAAAAAACAAATACACAAATATTTATGGAAAAAACAAATGTCGTGAAAAAATTCGATGGAAAATCGCGATTTTTCCCAACGTTTGGACCGAAAATTCACGAGATCTCGTCGTTGTTATAGGTAATTTTTCGTTTTTATATTCGAATTTTATTTTATTATTTTCCCGCGCGATTAATATAATATATACGCTTATCGATAATTACGCGTAATGTACACATCTACACGCGGTTCTGTAATTTTATTTTATTAAACGCATTGATTATATCGTCGAGCGATTTCCGATCAATTGTCGCGAGCGATCGACCACGTGTCCAAAAAAAAAAAAAAAACTGTACAGCCACGCTGCACACCGCGTGCGGACTAGCTATAATATTCGCGCGGATACCGCGTGGCCGATATTAATGACAATCGATGAAAATCTGATATGCCACCGCGTTTTCTACTATATTATAATAATAATAATAAATGTACGAAGAAAAAAAATATTCGATTCAAAATATACATACGAATAAAAAAAACAATATGCATCCAGTAAAAAAAAAAAAAAAATTATTTCTAGAAATTTTATTCGAAATTCGAAATTTTTTTTTTTTTTATACATCACCGTAATAATACATATTATTTATTAAAATTTACATGTAGGTCGATAGAGGGCAGGGGCGTACTGAAGGGGGGGGGCGTTCGTGGGGTTTGAACCCCCCATGACCTCACTAACCGATGTAGTTTTGTGCGTTCGTGCTTATAAATAATATATAATTCACAGGAGCAATTTTCTAAAAAAAAATTTTTTAAGAAGTAATTTATTTTCTATAGAGTACATTATCATGTTCATATTTAATATTTTTAAAAAGGAGGTGACAAAGTCCCAGTGATAAAAAACAAAATTTTCAACCTCCCCCCCCCCCATTGAAAATTCCTGAGTACTCCTCTGATAGAGGGTTTTATAATTTGTGGCAAAAAGTTAGGATTTTTTTTTTTTTGTTTATCTTGCTACCAAGACATTTATTTATATATACTGTCGGTTTTTGCGTACAACCTACAAAAATATAGTGTTAAAGATCTCTGATCGGTAAATACAATAAAAAGGTCTTATGGCATTGTAAAAAAAAAACTATAAGACATAATTAATATTGAATTTAAAATCGTAAAAATCGTATATATAGAAAACATTAATATTATATTAATATATATTATTTATATTATAATTGCAAGATGATAATATCGTTTTTTTTTCTTCTTTTTATTCTTGTGTTATAAAAAAAATCGTTGATAATAATTCACTGTAATATGTAATCAACGATATGGATTAGAGGAGCCCGATAATTTTTGTTTTGTCCTAGGACCCGAAAATTCTAGTTTCGGCACCGATTGTATAATATACAAGGTACGTAGACATACAGACAGACATACGTACAAGTATATATAGTTGCTGCAATTTCAAAGCACACTCACGCAGAGAAATCAAATTTTAAACGAAATAAATAACAAACACAAAAAGTTTACATCGATCCACGAAAATGACTATTATACTTTTTAGAATATGTGAAATTCCCCAGAAAATAAATATTAAAAAAAAGTAAAAAAAAAATTGCCTTAGCAGAGCGTGGTTTCGATCCACGGACCTCTGGGTTATGGGCCCAGCACGCTTCCACTGCGCCACTCTGCTACGGACCCCCTAAATTATAAATAAGCGTACATAAGCTGAACAACCCTTAATCGTTGTACACTACAAACCGAATGAAAATTATATTGTTTACCAATAAATTTAAAACAATAATTTTGCGATTATAGAAAAATATAAAATAAAAATTTAAATATTTTAATAATTATAAACTCTAAAATCTAAACAATACAGGCATCTGCACGATACCTACACGATTTACTAAATACTTTTTTTTTTATATGAAATAACTATATTTACTCAGACCCATTCTTAACTGCGATTTATTTGAAAATTTCAAATAAAATACTTTATCAATTCAGCTCGGTCCATAGGCGCAAATGGGGGGGCTTGGAGGTAAACCCCCCAAATATCTTAATAGCCCCCTAAACATTGTTTGTATTTAATGTAATATAAATAATAATGCGTTATATAACCTAACACAAAAAAGTAGATTCGTATAATATTATTATAATTAGTAAAAATATAAACGAGTGTAAAAATTGACAAGAGGCGAGTAAATCGAATAATTTTATCGTACAATAAAACACGAGGACGATCACGCCAAAGCAACAGTGGATGGCGGAAAAAAAGGAGGTATAAAGGGTGTGTTGGGGAAAGACTCCCAAGGCTTATTTTGATGTTAAAAATACCTATTAGTAAATTAAAGTAACATCAGACGATTATTATATGACATTATCGCATCATTCGTATCGATTATTGAATCTGTATATGTACCTATACAGAGTACAGACACAAATTTAATAGTAAAATGTCGATAAAACTATACAGCTTTATATCGCGATTCTGTTATATTTATAAGTTTTAAATTTGCAATATACAGTATAACGAATAAATACAATAATTGTGTGTCACCGAGGGATTGATCCTTGTTATAGATAGATATACTCCAATAGCACCGGGATTCTAGTATAGGATTTATTCCGATAGTGTCCAACGAAAGATTCCCACACTTTGAAATACCTTAACTCCTTATAATGAAACGCCGAGATTCCAGTAAGATTTTCGGTTATAGTAGAGGTCATCTGAAATCCAGCAGAGGCCGACAGGAGTATACCTATACAACAGGGGGAATTCGACAACGAGTTAACAGGAGTCCACCTATAGAGAACCAGATTTTAGATTGTACGAGGACTTCTGAGGGTAATCATTGAGAAACTGTAGCTCTATCCTTAAGGGAGTCTTTGGATACCTATCGAAGACTCCCGTTAGAATTCTCCGGGAATACTGGTATGCTGTTACGGTATACCTATGTTTATATGTACACGTAATGTAAATAAGTAAATGTCAAAGCTCTCGCTACAATATAGTGCAATGTTACTCTAGTATTCTAGTCTTTGAAATGTTATTTATTCTTATTTCTATATTCAATTGTAATTATTGTAGTAAGTTGAACTCGTAAATCACAATCATTTGTGCTACGGAATTGACAATTTTTAACCTGTTTTGAACTATATAACGACGCTGTCCATAAAGAATTCCTCGACTTTTATATAAGTGTCAATAACATTTTATTGATTATTGAAATGATAACATTTCTTATTTCGCGATAAATAATAATCAACCCCGAACTCGTGAGAAACAAAAGTATTGTGCGAGCACCTTAATACACTTCCGAGGTTTTTTTTGTAACTGAAAGTATAAGATAATGTTACCTAAAAAAAAAAATTAATACCATTTAATTGAATTGAAAAATATTGTTTTTGTATACATAATAGGTACTATACGAGCGTTCAATTTGAAGTATATATATGTTTTAAATAGCAATCAATGTTTTATTCTATATTTTGAAATAAAAAATTAGAAATGGGCAACACGACTAAAAATTGTTCCAACGTCTCATAATGTATCGTACCTATTTCTCGATATTTATATTTTACAGAGTATAACACATACCACGCCATATACGTACATTAACAAAAAATATCGGTAAAAATTGAATGTTGACTAGTAAGAAATTATAATTATGAAATTATGGGGAAACAAATAAATAAATATTTAAATAAAGTACAACATAAAATAAATTTCTTGTTTAGCAGAGCGTGGTTTCGATCCACGGACCTCTGGGTTATGGGCCCAGCACGCTTCCACTGCGCCACTCTGCTATGTGCAGAGACAGGTGAAAATGTATTAACAATATATTATATTATATATATATATATATATATATATATATATATATATATATATATATAATATATATATATAATTACGCATAAATATTTGAAACATTTATTTGATGTATTGAAATATTTTATCGTGATTAATAGAGAACTGAATTTGATACAAAAAATTAAAAAAAAAAATCACGATTTATTATATATATAAACGTAGATTTGTAAACGTAAATATTTTTTTTATACCCGATAAATGATAATTATGTATTTGAAATATATATTATTGAACTCTTTAGAATCATTCAACATATAATCATATAATATATTATCTGTATTCTTAATTCTAAATCCTAACCCACAATTAAATTATTTCTTTCATTTTGGATGCGTCATTACAAAATAAAAGTTCTGTATATATAAAAATGAATTTATTTGAAATGTACTTTTTAATTGAGTTTATTCGTGGAAAATAATTTTGCAAAAAAAACGATTTTGTCAGAAGTGGGATTCGAACCCACGCCCTCAGATGAGGACCAGAACGCTCAACACGTTCATCGCTATGATGAACAAGGTAAACCTTGAGTCTGGCGCCTTAGACCGCTCGGCCATCCTGACGTTGTATGAAAATGGAATTTCCGACATTACTTAACATTATTATATCATATTAATTTTTTTTTTATACAAAACTAAAAATGTCTATAATATAATAACATAATATTTTATATTTTAATTTCTGAACTTTATATAAGTCATCATATAATAAATAGATAGATTTAGCCATATAGGTACATTGAATTTATACAATAATATAGCATAATTTATATATAGAAATTATAATTAAAATTACTAATTTGGTACTGAATACTGTTGTTCATTGTTCATTTACAGATATTACGCGAATAAAATAATGAATTAATATTTTATTCTTTAAACTATACTACTATACTCGCATATAAAAACATAAAATATATAATTTCGGTAGGTTAACATATAGGTTAACATATCCAAAATCGCGTATTATTATTATTATTATTATTATTATTATTATTATTATTATTATTATTATTATTATTATTATTATTATTATTATTATTATTATTATTATTATTATTATTATTATTATTATTATTATTATTATTATTATTATTATTATTATTATTATTATTATTATTATTATTATTATTATTATTATTATTATTATTATTATTATTATTATTATTATTATTATTATTATTATTATTATTATTATTATTATTATTATTATTATTATTATTATTATTATTATTATTATTATTATTATTATTATTATTATTATTATTATTATTATTATTATTATTATTATTATTATTATTATTTATTATTATTATTATTATTATTATTATTATTATTATTATTATTATTATTATTATTATTATTATTATTATTATTATTATTATTATTATTATTATTATTATTATTATTATATTATTATTATTATTATTATTATTATTATTATTATTATTATTATTATTATTATTATTATTCGATAGGTATTATTATTCGATAGGTAATAATTATTATTAGGCCTTTATACAACACTGAATACTCAGAAAATTATTCAGATTTTAAATATAGTATTATTATAATATACGAGTATATACTATGTATGGCATTCGATAAACTTATCTATAATTATCTTATGATTTTTTTTTTTTAACAGCGTTTAATTATTTGCACTTGCGTGTATAGGCATTTGATCATTATTGTTGGTGATATAATCCATATAGATAACGTATATATAAAATGAGACTTTAAAAAAAAAAAAAAAACAAAAACTGTTATTAGTTAAGATATGTTATTACAATAGGTACCAATTAAAGAAAAGGAGAATATACCATAATTAAAAAAGGAAAACGTATATAAACTTATACGTTTTCTTACAACCGATTAACAACCGATAAGAAAACGCGACTGTCTATATATATATATATATATATATATATATATATATATATATATATTCGTAATGGTTAGAATGAGTAAAAAGTGTATTAAAAGCCTATTTAAATTTAAATTTTGTATTTCGATTAATTGTGACGATAAAATGTACATATATATATATATATATATATATATATATATATATATATATATATACATATATATGATGCATGACGCATGTATAAATGTATTTATGATTAAAAAATTACGTTATTAACAATAATAGGGACGGATATTACATATTATACCGTAAAAAAAGAAATTATCATCAGTGTGCGCAAAAACTAAAAAAGTACACAAAATAAATAAATTGTATATAATTCCGAGCAGTGTGGATTGTTTAGAATTCACAATAATTATACTATAGCGCGTTAATATTACAAATTGTATATATAAAATAAATATAATATAAATATTTTGAAAATATCATCGCGTTATATTAAACGATATAATATAGATTATTACGTATTATATAGTATACCGAATAATGTCACGAAGACAAAAATCAAACGTCGCAGTAAAAAAAAAACCCCCGTACGGAATTATTACATATATTGTCACTGGCAAAAAGCCATTCCAAATTCTTTGCGCGCGGTTGACTTGTCAAAATGTCACAGGATAATTAATCGCAGAACGCTTGATTTGCAAGCCAACTCTGCAGTACCTACACATCTGTATAATATTATTATATGTATTAAACACACTCGTTTTATTAGTTACACGTGTGCGATTTGGTCAGTCCATATATAAATATATACCTTATAAAGAACGTATATACCTACTATATATTTGCATCGCGTCGTTTTAAAATGACACGTTTGATTACAAATTTTTTTTTAACGCCAAATATTGTATACTTTTAATATTTCAAATCGTATTATTAAATAATGTACGTACAATATAATATATTAAATGGATTTATAATGACGATTAAAAAAAAAAAAAAAACGTATAGACGACCGGCCAATACAATTTTATAGTTATTTCGCATATGAAACGAGTTGATGAATTATTATATTATAATTCAGAGTATTTTAGTCATATATAATATATATAGTAAAGAGATTATATATATATATATATATATTTTTTTTTTTACGAAATTATATAAATTTAAAACTATATATAATTTCAATCATAATAATATTGATATAATTATTAATTATCAATTATCATTATAATGGCTTCACTATATAATCTTATGGTTTAAATATAGTAACACAGGGGCGTATTTATGGGGGGGCTGATGGGGCTCCAGCCTCCCCCTCCCCGAAATTTCAGGAACTTTCTTTATGCCCTATGGTTATAGGATGTAATATTTTTAATAAATTCCTAATATGTAGTTGTTTTTAAAATGTTGAGAATTTGTCCTATTTTTAAGATTTAGTCTTGGATTAGAATTTAGAAATAATTCAACAATGATATTTACGCAATGCCTCAGCCCCCCAAAAAAACTTTCTAAATACGCCCCTGTAGCAATATCTGTACACAAAAACACAATAAATCTTATCCTATCACCTTTAAAACACGAATAAATAATTATATATATATATATAAAGAATCACATCTACGCATATAGTCTTTTCAAATAAATTAATTTTTTAAAAAAAACCTTTATTCCGAACAAAAATAATGTATACGAACCTATTTTATATGTATGTATATAGAAAAATAATTATCGAATTTTCCTAAAGAAAGTGAACTATATTTTTTAAAATATTTTACATTTGGCTATTTATAAGCATATAAAATGACGAATTTGTTTACCATAAAAGATTTAATATAAATAAAATATTTTCAGAGATGGAACTGATGCGAGAATTAAGATCAGATTCGACTGCAGATTGCAGGCCAGACGAAATTAGTATATATAATAAGAAAATCTCGGCGTACTACTTCTGGAAATCTCCTGAAATCTGGCTGTAGAACATACGAGAATACATATGTCATATATAAATATATTATCTATATACATATGTATCAATTATATATCATTTATATAAAATATGAATACTTAAATGCAAAATTATAAATTTTAAGAACGGAACACGAACGCAGTAATTATTCATTTCAATAATTATTTAATGCAATTTAAATTAAATTATATTTTTAATTTCGAAAAAAATACATAATACCTATATAAATTCTTCAATATTCCTTTCAAACACCCTTATGCTAAAGTATAAATATAGAAAAATATGTTCACAAATATATGTCCAACACTGCAGAGGCTGATACTTGTATTAAATTATTTTTTTTTATATAAATATATCTAAATTAAAAATAAAATTGTTCTATATATTGTGAACACGATTGTTATGTAATAAATAAACTTGTTTTATGAATTTTCTTTTTGTTAAATTTGGCACAGTAACGAATAAAGTGATCGAATTTTATAACGTATATTGGTCAACAATACATATATAGACAATAGCGAGAGATCCAAATTTTTGTCATTTTAACGTATGCTTTTTTTATATATATATTTATAGCGCATTCTTATGCCAATTCAATACGATATCCTTCCAACGCAGTGCTGCGGTAATTGAGTAAAAAGGACAAATAAAAATAGTTGTATTAGACTGTTTTGCAGCAAAAGTAAATTTTCGAACAACAATCCTTGACCTGCAGTATGTATAGTGTGCGAAAATTCTTATGAAATAAATAATATAAGTTTCCGCCGAACCACAAATGAAACAACAAATTATAATTACTACAACATAATATTATACGCATAAATTAAAAACACGCGTACACGTGAACAAAAAAAAATATTTTGAGAGACTTTTTAAAATATATATAAGAGCTATATTTTCTCTTGTGTTAAGGCCACATTCACATATATTAAGCCATTATTACGACCTTCGTGTTTTATTCACTAATAAATTCGTATATAAAAAACTATATAAAACAGAGACACTATACTATTATAATATATTATACTCCAAGTGGCCTAACAAGGGTATAGTCGGTAGAAACATGAAAACATGTTTTCATTTTCTTCTAATTTTGATCGTCCGAGTTATGTTTTGAGTTTTTGTTTGTCAAAATTAAAAATGTGATTTAGGATTATAATATTATTCCTGCAATATTTCTTACATATATAACCGAATTACCGTTGGTCGTATAATAACTGACGAAATATCTGATTACAACTACGCGTATCGACTTAACAAAAATAAAAAATAAAAATTAATAAATTATAAAAAAAGGCGTTGATATTACCGCTACTGCGCTAAAGCATTTTAAATTTATTAAAAATGTATATGTACTATAATTTTTTTTTAAGACTTGAAATTTTAACCAGAGAAAACTGGGAGAATTCGCTACAATATTTAGTATATTTTCGTCGTTTATCAGCTATATATATATATATATATTCATTATAAATTTTTTATTATTAAATTATTATTATTATTATTATTATTATTATTATTATTATTATTATTATTATTATTATTATTTATTAATACCACACCCAGAACAATTTTGGAACGCAATATAATAATCGGCTTCAAAATCTAACACAAAACACGCTCGAATTACATTCGTTCAAGTTCCCCACTCAGCAAAGTCCCAAAACAATTGCCAACTTCGCACATGCGAATATTGATCGATGTTCATATTTGTTTCAAAATTGTTTCGCATAATAATAATTATTACAATTATAAGCTTGTGAAATACAATGTAGCGTGGAAAAATTATATTTCTACGTCTTAAAAACCATAGGTGAGACGAGCTATTTTCATATAAGCTAATAAATATAAAATATGTTTTAACATTTACGTGCCACCTCTTGGCGACGTTATTATTCATTAGTTATATTTATTGTAGTAATAATATCGTAAATATAATTTACGCGCACTTTAAATTCAGACCATGACGGTTTATGGTTTAACGTTCTCGCTTAACGAACTCTATAACATTATTAAAATACAAATAATATTTAATACTGAAAGAAGCACATCGACTGAAAACAATAAACCCAAATTTTTATTTTCTTCAACGGCAAAAATAGTGATCAAAATGAATAAACGAAACATATTTATGAAGAAAAATACAAATAATAAATATACCGTAAAGGCCACAGCAATAATAGATTTTCAATATATAATAACCAAAATATTCGTTTAATATATAAAAAATTGTAAAAAAAACGTATTTGAAATGTATCAGATATTTCACTCGAAAAACGCGATTACGTGATAAAAAAAAAAGAAATTATTTACCACTAATGTCACACATATAGAAAAATAATACAAAATGTATCATCAATACTTAACACTACGCATTTGTGTAAGAAATAAGACACTATTAAATTCATATAATTTAAAAAAACCGCTGGTGAAAATTTAATGTAGACTTATATTGAAATTTGTTGAACGAACTAAATATTATACAGAAATATAGAATAAATAATTTGTAACATTATGTATGGGTGCAGGGAGAGTATTCATATGCATACAGTCTTTTGGTCAATACAATCTTAAATAGTTAAATTCTTTTTAATGGGGAGGGGTTTGAAATACTGAAATTGTTGGCATTTTCGTAGGATTTTTCGTTCTTTTTGTACTATATTGTAACATTAACTAAAAATAATAATAAACCTGCTGCAATATACACCTGGTAACGTATAAAATTATACAACCGGTGTGTGTGTGTGTGTGTGTGTGTGTGTGTGTGTGTGTGTGTGTGTGTGTATAGCAATCGGGCATCGGCATCATGCGCGGTCGACAAAAGCCAAGTAAATGCAGCCTCCTCATGTAGGGCACCGACTGATGTTGATTTATTATTACTTGAGTATGAATATTCCTGTCTGAGCCATATCACAGCCGTCGGCCCGTCATTTCGGCTGGATACGCTCCAAATGAATAATAATATGGTTTTTCGTAAATTATTTTGTAATTTTTTTTATTCGGCACGTGCTCTCGCAAACACCGGCCTTATCGTTATATCGTTTCCAAAACGTTGTCCAGAAACGCTCTCTTCCATCAAGTCTTTCGACTATATTTATACGCCAATATATTGTCGCGTTAGGTTAGATGGCGGACCGTCTTGCGCATATTCCACGCGCTAAACAGCTTCTAAATTTTTCTCCTTTTGAAATCCCATATTCTGATCTTCTTCGAATTCATCACAAGCTCACTTGAAATGCCTGGCAGCACAAGTGGTCTTCCCTTCCTCCGTCCTACACTTCTTAGCGTCACAGCATTTCTCCCCGATCTCTTTTCGTCCACGGTTCCTGGGTGCAAGCGACCTTTCCGGGTCTCTAACAGTTTCCCGTCTTCATCAGCTTGGTCATAACTCATAACTTATACAGCTTCTTCCCAATCACTCCTACCATCTTTCTCTTAATTCTTCTACCTTGTGTAGTACTTTACATACCAAAAAAATTGTATGTGACGGTCACATTGTGACCTCCGCCATATTTTCTTCAACTAGCCCTCTCTGTCTTCTCATATGAATTAAACTTTTTTCTCCGTTTACATTCTCAAGTCTACACATCTCCTGACATCAATTTACTTTACTTCCTAATAACTCCCGTTCCCAATCATTAAACTGTCGGCTTCTTGATTCAACACACTTAGTTTTATTTTTATTTGATTTATTTACCGATTCTATTTATTTAATCATTGCGTTATAATTATATTTATGCGAATAAAGGCAATAAAAATTAATAAAAAATTGTCTCGTTACACACGCATATATACGTACGTGTACCACCGTTAGATGGATCAGTGTTGATTGACTCGACGATCGTTTCTATAGTTTCAACTACACATGATACCGATAGTATTAGTATTTATCATCAATGATATAAAATGGAAAGTCTCGTCAGTCTCGACTATTGCGTTTGAACGACAACGAAACGTACAATAAATTACACTAAACTTATATATAAACTGTACGCTATTTGACTTTGTCATCATGCATATATACATGGTGTACCTATTTATCGTATATATGTATACTGCTGCAGTAATATAAAGAAAACGATTCTAATACACACACAATTACTTATTCTGTTCAACGAGAACGATGACAAAAATAATAGATATAGGTACGCGTGTAATCCGTTATACTTTCTCGTTGGTTTATTCGTACTTTGAAGTTTTGTAGATATAATTAATGTTCAGTGGGTTAAAACGAAATATTATTATTAATTTTGATCATACGCGGGACAGTAAAAATTAATTGAAAATAGACAAATCGAAAAAACTGAGGTATTTTGAATTTTGAAAAAACAATAATTTTACTCAATTTCGATAGTATAGAAAAAGATTTCAACATAAAATACGACACGCGCGTCTTTTATCGTTTACGCGTGTTGACGCCGCTCTGACCTTTGAAATTTTCTTGAAAATAATCCATATACGCGAGAATGCAAAACATATAAATACCTATATATATATATAGTATATTAATTATAATTTATAATAAAACTAACCGTAGCTATTTCTCGTTCTACGCAGAATCTGTAAAAAAAGAAATTGTCGTCTCGCCATAAAATTCAGGCGTAGTAAAATAAAATGGTAATAGTAAACACGCACGGACAGGGATATATAGGTATATTCAGACTTCTGTCGGCGAGTAGAATTTACACTATTAAACATATAGGGGCGTATTCAATATGTATTTTAAGTCGATTAAAAAATAAAAGTTATTTTTAAAATAAAATACGAGTCCGGGCCTACCCTGTAGCAGTATAACCTACGCAACATGCAGACTTAACAAATTATTTATACGCGTACGAATTAAAAGTATAATTATAATCATACGAATATATGTAAGTGTACGTATATAGAAATGCGTGGCACGTGCGCCTGTATATAGGTGGAAAGACTAAAAAAGAAAAAAGAACGTTATATAATAATCTAAAATAGTAAAGTACAAAAAATATGTTAATGTGCGAGCGCAAGATTGGTAAAATTAAAAATATATATATATATATTAAAAGTGTATTTTTATATGTTAAAAAATAAAATTAAAAAATAGGTAATATAAGTATTTTGTGTATAACTGCTGCAAGTTTTCACGAGACGAACTCGTGGTTTAATTTTTAAATATACAAATTACAGGCAATTTATTTTAAAATATCCGCATTTAGCGGATCAACATCGCAGTTGAGAATAAAATGTTACAGGGGACGTATATATATACAGGTCTTGTATATATACGCATAAAATAATATTATAATATATAACGTACTGTATACTTTTGTCATATGCTCGCTAGTACTTCGGAAATGCGCAATAAACCACCTACACATTAAAATTTTTTTTTATAAATAACTATAGTAGGTAAAATATGAATATTATTTCAACGTCAACGCGCGTATATATATATATATATATATATATATACACGGCTAGCTATTATAACAGTCGAAACGTCGTGGAATAATATTAAAACGCGCAATTAATTACGGTTAAATTTTAAGTACCTATTACGTTTTACTGCAATGTTGTCAATTTAAAAAGAACTAAAAAAAAAAATAGTATACAAACAGTTAAGTTTAAAAAAAAACCCTATAAAATTACTTACTAACATTTTATAATACGTGCTTTACAACGCGCGTGTCTCCCTCGTAAAAACATAAGTCGCTAAGTAAAAACTAAATCTGTCATCTCGTGTATAATTTAAATCTACCGATTTAAAAACGTAGTTGAACGCTTTTCAAAAACATATTTATAATGCTATAGATAATATAGTAATAAATAAATCGACAATCAAAATTCGGCGCTTAACAAAAAAAATATATTAAGGTAGGTCGTATGGTATTTATTTTTTTTGTTAGAAAATTAATTAAGACATATAAATTTCGAATATTTATAATAGTTAATGTAGATTAAAATTAAATCGACCAAAATTCTACATGATTTTTTTTTTGTCAATATTTTATTAATAATATATACTGCAGATGATTCATTTAGCGAAATATATATGTAAATAAATCACAGAAAAACTTTTTAAAATACGTTTTGGAAAAGTTTTAATCTACTAAGTTTATTTTTACACAAATTATTTATAGATAAGCGTATCGCACAAAAAAAAGTTGTATGCGCCTATATATAACAGGACTACATACATAATTTAAAGATATTTTGAAAATATAAATATAGAATTTAAGTGTCTTAAATTAATGGAAAAGAAAATTTTCAAATAAATTATATTCCGCGTAAAATTATTCCGAATATATACATACATATATAATATGTACATTGTACAATGTACGATAATATATTGAATACCTAAATATACTAGAATAAATAAGCTGCATTATAAACGTTTTTATTTGAAAATACAGTTATTGTGCTAGAAACAGTTTTGAAATTACTCGTTTTATAACAAATTTTGAAAATTCGAGTCGTTGTCGACTGATTAATCGTGTGTATATATATACGTAGACGGTATTTTTTTTTTTTTTTTTTGTACTTAAATCGCTTGAATAAAATTGTTGGCAAGAAAATCGTATAGAATAAAGGCGCCACATGAATAATAGATATAACCTGCAGGTCTCGTGTATATAAAATAATTTTCAGTATTGACTATGATAAATAAACGGATTAAAATTAACAGTTGTGATGTATATACACGGTTTAACGTATAATTAATTTAAACATTTTTATATATTATATAAAATTCTCATCGAGTAATATTACAAACACGATTAACCTACGTTTTTCTTTTTTTTTTTTATGTATCTACCGCTACACAACCGTGTTCTTTAAATAATTCTACCCGTACAGAGATCATTTTTTACTAATATAAAACGCTAAAATAAAGTGAAATTAAAAATATTTTTATTCGATATAATATCGGTACATACAGTTACAATAACGTTATTATAAATTCTTTTTATTATTTTAAATTAAAATAAATCTTAAATTAATAAATATTTATATATAATTAATATAAATCAACGCGTATGAGCAACATTTTAATAGTATTGTATTCTTAGTGTTCAATCAAAACTAAGTAAATAAAACACAAAAATTATGTATAAATATTAAACTGTTATTCGTTTTTTTTTTCTTATTAAAAATAGTTAAACTAATTACATGAGGCGTATAATTTATTTAAATAATATCAACTCGTATAAATGTATAGCACATGTTGACATGTGTAATGTACGATAATCGAAAAGTGTGCCTCGAGGTATTCGCTTCAAAAACATAAATATCAAATAAATTATAGCTATACGTGATATTACGATATATTTATACCCAAGATAGAGACACGGTTTTAGATTCGGTACGTCAAGTTTGAATACATTAAGATTAAGGAAAATCTTGTCGAAGACTTTAAAAATTTCTTGTGAAATATATATATATATATATGTATATAGGTGTGAGAGGGACGAAATCATTTTGTTTTCATAAAAATAAGCACATGTAGAATTAGAACAGAAAGACTCAAGAGAAGATACACCAGTGTTTTACAACGAATTTTAAAAACATGCAGATGAAACAGATAATTTTAAACGAAATACTGCGCAAAAAAAAAATAATAATAATAAATACTCGAATATCTGACAACGCAGCGCAGCGGATTGTGTACAAAACAAAGTGCTAAGAGTAATTTTTTTTTTTTTACTATAAAGATAACTTCTGTCGACGTAGCTGCAGGACACTAATGTTCGTGCGAGTTGTGATTTTGATAAATCATATAATATAACGCGATATTTTCACGTGAAAATCGATTGGAATTGATAAATTTTGTTTCCTATATACCCTATAATAACTATATGTAGTTCTAATAACCTGATTTCTTTTTTTCCGACATCGAATTGAAAAATAAAATACCAATACTTATGAGTATGTTAGAGAAACTCCACGCAAACAAAAAAAAAACCTCTACTTATAGTCGAGCGCGGCTCTAGACACTGCAGACGTCCTCATCAGCAGATTCTTTCCAAAATCACTATACGCTGACGTCACTGCAGCGACGTTATCCGTATAATGGAAATTCTGAATTCGCCCTTCTAGTATAAAATATATAATAATCTGCCACGGGGAGGACGCGAGAAAACTTGATACGATGATGGACAGATGAGAACATTTCTGTCAAGTTTCCTCCGCGTCAACTGACCGTGAGTATAAATAGTGAAAAAAACAAAAAAATAGTAATAACAAATTTTGTATTACACGATCATACAATAAAAGTAAACGAGACAGTTTGCACGAAGCCTTTAAATACGCACAGGATTTGGACGGTCGAAAGAAAACTTGAAAAAATGTCGAATAATCGTGAACGCGAAGATAGGTTACTATATAATCTACAAAAATCGTACAACCAGATACGAGACAGAAGACTGTGAAATCTGCAGACTACGCTATAGAGACAGCAGATGTATTATTTTCTTTATTTTATTTTTATACTCGTATAATTGACTTTGTTTGACTAACAGCGTAGTTAGGACTAAGTCATCGGGGAGGGGGATTTTTAAAGTAAATTTGTGTACCATTTAAATAAGACGATATTACTATATATAGATACAAAAAATAATTATTATATAGTTCATATTTCAGATCTTCATTAGTTTCGGCTTCAGCGAGCCATTTCGTCGAGCGTATATCGTCGAGATAAACGGGCGGCACATTTTTACGAACTGCCAACGGCATAGACTTTGTAGATTTAATCGATTATATAATGCGAACGTTTAGTATTAAATACTAAGGGCCGGCTCGCCGTTTCCAAAAAAAAAAAAACCGTTCCTCGTTCTCGCGGTATTCGCGCCACCGCCTGTTGACATCATCACACAAACGGGCTGTCAGTTTTTCGACAAAAATAATTCTTAACAGTGATTCGTGGTCATCCGATTACTGTACGGATTTGAGTAGAAACTGTACTTATATTTTGCCGTTCAAAATTCCATTCCACTTCTTCTCCTTCTCCTCCTCTACTAAAAGCGTTGTCGTTGCAAATCCGGTTAGGTACTACAAAAGGCCAAGCTCTTCACGCCTATATATATACGTATCGGTTACGGTCGGCTCGTTTTATCATCTCTTCTATATATATATATCGGTCTACTTCTGCGTCCATTTGTCCGTCCTTCAAACGGATTGCGCCTCGGTAGGCGGTGAAAAAAAGAAAAAGAAAATACCGTAAAGTACACTAAAAAAAATGCCAAGTGTGTTCGCGTTATTTATTCACTTTTTTTTTTAAATTCAATCGGGATTCGTGAATTATAAAAATATATAACGCGCGCACCTGCGCCTGCAGGGACGACGGACGGATAGCGGCGTCCGCGCGGAGGGTCAAGTATGGTAAACAAGAACGCGTCACGCGGAAAATATGCGAAAAATTTCCTCCGTGTGTGCCGGACGGACGAGGCCGGAGAGAGTCGCGGCAAAAAGGGACGGCGCTCTATTTCGGTCCGCGCGCGGCGCATTCCTCGCGGCGGCGGCCGGTGGCGGGCAGAGGTGACGGAAGGCGCGCGCATATTACAACACACGGATCGCGCCAAAAATACAAGAAAACACCTTGCGCACCGCCGCCGCCGCCGCCGCCGCCGCCGGAACGATAATTATATTATAAAAGCTCCCCCGCACGCGTCCAATCCCGTATATATATATATATATATATACGCGGCGCGCTGCGTGGCATATTTGTCCGGTCTCTCCTCCTGCGAAACATTCCTTTCCAAACAAAAAAAAAAATCCAGTAACCTAAAAACATATAAAAAAAAATAATATATAAATATTTTCTGTAAGAAAGTCAGTCACTGCGTTTAAATTTAACGCGCCGCACTATAATACGCGCGTAAAAGTAAAAACACTGCAGCGCTGCAGGATGACTCTTCCCGCGGTCGCTAATATACTGTACGGAAAACGGAATTCCGCGCGGCGAATAATAATAATGTGTTTATCGTGTTCTTCTTCTTCTTCTTCTTCGACCAGTGGCGTGCTCGGGGGGGGGGAGGTTAGGGGTTATATCCCCCATTGTCTTTTTTGCCGACTTACAGAAAACAACTTATTAGTTATGAGCTGCAATTTTAGAGTCATTATATACTCAATACTTTTCATTATAGTTATTGGCAAAAAGTTATTTTACTTATGACAATAAATATTCACTGTACATAACATATATGTTATATTAATTGAAAAATTTGGTATTAGTGTGTTATAATTTAAATTAATTTTAATTATAGAACAATTTACAAAATATGTACACGATTATAAGCTAGAAACGATTTTGGAGAGTTTGAAACATAAACATTTTTGAGGTTTTGGTATTACCATATGACAATTCATTAAAATTTAAAATGTATTATTACTATTTACTTATAACAACCCCCCACTGAAAATTCCTGGGCACGCCACTGTCTTCGACAGTTCGATTTCGAACGTCGTGACCGTTCAATCGAGCGTATGTGTATGATTGCATTGTGTTTCTCCAGACTTCCCGGTTTTCTGTGCGTTATATTCTGCTATACTGTCCCGATCCCCGTGTTAAATTTTCGATTCGATCGAATAAATCGAGTAGGAGGACTACGTATTTGACTTTTCCTCGAATAATTTTGTTTTTTTTTTTTCTCGAGTCCGTCTCGTCTTACGATACGACGGAAAAAAATTTAAGGATTTGACGCTGCGTATATTATTGCAGAGGGCTGCAGGAGCAGTGGCGTAGCCAGACATTTTTTTCTGGGCAGGCCCGATATTTTTATGAAAAAGGTTACCAAATATACCAATAAATATTTTCGGCAGTGGGTTTTAAGTGACCCAATGGAACTAAAAAAAAAAAACGTTTCATTTTTCAAAAAATAGTGACTGTATATATAAGTAAATAAGAGCACAACAATTTATATAATCACGTAACTATATATGGTACAAATGGTGCGCGGCGGTGCGATACTAATTACAACGAAATAGCTATATAACGCACATCCCACACTTCTATCGTCGGTTAACGATTAAACGGTATTGATTATAAATACTATTTATAAACTATGATATAATCTGTGATAAGTCGGTGGTCTCGTCGTGATAATGCGATTTACAATAATAGCTAGTAGATATAATGACGCGAGGTATTTCGGTCGATAATTTCTTACGTGTACGGTGTACAAATTTAATTTTAAAATAAAGTCGCGCATTGTAAATAAAACCCTTATGACAGACGTGTTTCATGAAATTTATTGAAAATAGTGGGTAGGCCCGGGCCTATACCAGGTCTGCACGCTGGCTACGCCACTGGGCAGGAGTCGTCGCTGTTCTCTTCTTGTATATGCTCAATTCTATACTGTAATATTGCGACGCATTTGCAGTTCTGTACAAGCTGTCCGCGGAATACGCAGCATTATTTTCGATACGACGTCATTTCAAAATGTTTATTGTATATAGACCAATCTTTAACCCAGAAACACAGACATACGAAAGAAGAAGTAACGAAAATGTAAAGATTCTTTATAGTAGGCCAAACATACTCTCTTTTAGTAGGAAAAAACGATTATAGAATGGTTTGGACATGCATGGAGAGCAGATGGACAGTTAATTAAAAATGTACTAATCAATAAAATAAATAAAACGAGACCCCCTAGGATGACCCAGAACCCGATGGATTGACGTAGTAGTTGCCAGAGATATAGTAATGATAGACCAGAACGCAACTTTAGAAACAGCATATCAGATAGAGACAGATGGAGAGAGATTTTGATGGCAGCGATGGTCCTGAATGGACCGCTAAGCCGAAGAAGAAGAAGAAGAAGATATAGTAAATTATTATGTCGATACGAGAAACGTAGTGTGGGCACGAAATAAATTTTTATACACGTATGTATTGTTGCGATTTAGCGACGGGAAATAATTAACAAAATTATTACGCGTATATTATATTATAATAAGCCGATTGATTATGTATACAAGACTGGTGTGGATAAATTGTACAAACTCCGGATAGAAAGGGGTTACCTCAAATGCGACAAAAAAGTTCCTTTTGGCCGCGATCCGATTCACGAGTATACGAGGTGAAAATTTTCAGTTTTTGTGTGTGTTTTTTTTTTTTCAAAAAACCGTGATTTTTCTCCTTGAACTTCCCCCCCGGTTGAAAAACTCTCGTTAAATTGTCTCGAAGAAAACGTACAGAACGAGATTCCGCAAGCACAAACATAAAATTCGAAAACTTTTAAATTTAAAAAAAATCCGACTCCTAACGATTTTTTTATTTATTGTCACTCGGATGTGTGCAAATTTCAGAAAAACTTCCTTTTTTTTCCAACGGTATACGCGCACTAAAATTTCGATCTCGGGAAAAAGAAATCGCACTTTATACGGGTAATACATATTTCAAAATATATACCAGTATCGATGCTATCCAGTAGCGCGCCAAAAATGTGTAAAATATATTTTTTTTAAAAAATTATCATTATATTATCAACACGTAATTACGTTAAATTGTTGCAGGGACGTGGCCAAAAGAGGGAGGGTTTCAGGTTACAAAACACTACCCACCACCATTAGCTTTTTATAATACTATACTTATAGAAAAATCATTTTTCTTCTAATTTTTACACACACATATATACATTATATTATGTATTTAATTTGAAATAACTGCGAAAATAATTAATTTACTAATTGATACATATTATTTTTTTATCGCCACGCAGTAAAAACTTTATTTAAAACGCGTTTTAAAAAAAGGATAATTTTTATTTTTAAACCCTCCTTTCCGTAAGAAAATCCTGGTTATACGCGCCTGAATCGCAGTCGTTATATAATATACGCATTATTAGTATCGTATATATTATATAATATAATAACACAATAATTACTCGATTAAATCAAATTGAGCCCGCAGCTCAATATCGACGAAATAAACTGCAGCAGTACAAAATACAACCGATTAACATATTATATACTTGTAGGAATTATCTTGGACAAAGACTCGCCCGGGGCGCGGGAAGACCTGTCGCAAAAAAATTCAAACGCAGACTATAGCAAACGTTCGGCTCCTCCGCTCAGGACCGGATTAAGAGTTTACCGGGCCTGGAGCCTAGTAGTCCAAAGGGCCCTTAGTCCTTGGAATACTTATAACTAGGGTTCGGGACTTGTAGCACTTAAAAACATGAAAATAAGCGTTAAATTAATTGATTGTATACAGAAATATCTTTAAAAATCTTTAATAATAGTCAATTTTCAATTTCATATATCATTACGTATATTATGTATAAACAGAATGATTTGTGTGGCGAATGCTAGTACACCGCGTAATACAAATAATAATACGAAAATGCCAAAATAAAATCTAAACTTAAATATTTTGAACTTGGTCTGAGATAAAAGGCCCCTTCGGGACCTTCAATGTTTCAGGGCCTGGAGCCCGGGCTCCTAGGCTCTGTGCTTAATCCGGCCCTGCCTCCGCTCCTGTATTAATATCAAAAATAAATTTTAAAAACAATTTTTTTTTTTTGATATATAAATCATATTAATCCGCCCGATTTGATCGTACCGGAGTCCGTCGAAACGCTCCACACTCCAGACTTTTCAATCGATTAGTTATATAGGACTTACACGTCATGACGTGGTCGGAACCAAAAATTCATTATAAAAAAAAAATTCGCGCCAAACCGTTCCAATAATCGCAACCGTTTCATTGAAAACCGCGCGTTATACACTATTGTCAATGGGTGCGTGGGTCGCGGATGGGTGGCACGCGCATAGTTGGCAACGTAATTGGTCTCGCGCGGGGTATACAATATTATAAGCGTGGTGTACGCGTCTATACAAGTGTAAAATATGCGAATATTATCGGTGTTCGAACGTTATAACAACAACAAAGCGAGTCAAAAATAATAATAATAACAGTCAGCGTCGTATACAGTCAACGCGCTGCAGCAGGAGGAGGAGGAGGAGACGGTGGCCGAGAGCGCGCGACGGTCGGCCGCCGAAAGACGCGCGCGCGTTACACGGCGAGTCGCGCGCACCGATAAAAGCTCGTGCCCGGCCGCGTACGCGGGACAGCCGACCAGCGGACAGCATGGCCGGCACCGTAGTACTGCAGGGCCGGTGCTCTGCACGACCGTCCGCGGCGGAATCCGCGCAACACGACCGGCGTAGTGCCGGCAGAGCAGTTCCCGCGAACCGCGGTGCCAGCATCGTCCTCGCGGACAAATCCGACTTGTGAGTAGTATATATAGATTTTTCTTTTTTAAACTAAGCGCCGTCTTGAGGCGTGGGCCTGGAGGGCCCCCAATTTATTTACAAAATACCATATATTAAATTTTTTTTTTTTAGATATTTAAAAAAACAAATAAACGTCGAACGATAAAAAAATATTAAACATTTCGAAATTATCACAATACGAACAATAATAAGTAACGGAGATTTTACAAAAAAAAAAAAAAATTGTCATAAAGTACGACTATTTGAACAGCTATAATATTATAATGTATTAATACGCGTTTAAAAAAAATATATATATCGCAGTTTACAAGTATTTAAAGGGCTCCGAATATGTTGGGCCCTTGGGCCTCACATAACCTTAACTGGCGCGTTATACAATATGCGCGGTGTGAATATTCGCTATAAAAAAAATACGTATAACGCCGGGGAATCGGAAAAATAATAATAAAATTTTCCCGCCAAAATCCACGGGAAAATAATTATATTAAAAAAATATAATATATATCGTTTTTATTGTTGTTCTTTTTGTAACGCTATTTGTGCATATACAGGTTTAGCGTATCGCGTATTTGTCCCGGTTTGGCGCTTTGCGGCGCTCTGTCTATTTACACGGACAAGGAAACCGTGGCCGTACTGCAGCCCACGTGCTTGATCAACTGCGCCGACGAACTGCCCGACACTCCGTTACCGGACACGGTGCACAGGTATCATAAGGTACCGGTAACGGACACCACGGTTACCGACCTCAGGCCTCACATGGACCCCGTCGCCGATCTCATACACCAGGTCAGACTCCCCGATTTCTATTTCGTGCGTTATTCTGGTACAAAAAAAAAAATCTCTATCGAACCGTTTAATATTATATTATTTATATGTTAATATATAATAATGTTTGTATATATAGATAAAAAAAAAACCATCGAATTTTTATACATTTTGTGTGTGTGTGTGTGTGTGTGTGTGTGTGTGTGTGTGTGTGTGTGCGATAATAGCTGCAATAGATACGGAGAGGCTGCGAGGTGTTTCCATCCCCTCCCCCTCTAAACCCCTCAAAAATCGTTCAGCGAATTTCAGTGCATCGAGAAAATTCAATAGTTTTTCTTAAACTTATGTATGTCTATTGGAAAAAAATCTACTCTTCGCATAAAAACCGTATATATATATATATACATAAACGAGTAATACGAAAGAAGTTTTATTGCGACTTTGTTTTGTAATATTATAATGGCGATTCTTTACTTAATATATAAAATATTTTTATTTCGAAAGTTCCTTTGAACTCACCCACCCCCTCCCAAGAATAAACGTTGGAAATCTTAGCAGTAAACGAATTTAACAAAAAAAAAAAAACGGCCAAAACCACCTGCAGACGATGGACACACATTATTAAAATAATTTTATAGATAAGTGCGTATGCGCAGTAAAAATAATATATGTACGCACGTGTACGCATTGAATACATAATATGTAGGCCAGGAAACACGGGCGCGGATTATTAATCGCTTGGCGCCCATCCCGCGGTATGCGCCGCGCAATTCCTTTGGGCCGTTAGCCGGTCACACGAGCGTGAAAGAAAGAAGAAAAAAACGCGCGCGCGCGACCGAGTCGTAAACACTGCGCTGAAAAACCGGAAAATAAGCTGTTGTCAGTCAGAAACGAAAATCGCTGTCAACGGCGCGTTCTCCGAAAGGTTTCTGCCAGAAACGTTAAAAAAAAAAAAACGAAAATCAAGAGGTACCTCTTATAAGAGATATTTTTAGGACCGCGGTGGGCAGCCGGTAAAAAACAAACTTTGAGTATATTTTTAAATTCGTTTCCCCGACTATAAAACGGACAGGTATAATGCGCGTATACTCGTCTTTCCATTTCCATTTAAAAGTAAACAACAGACGTACACCTATCCACCCACGCGTATATTATTATAAATTATGACGAATATATACGAGCAGAAATGTACGAATATATTTGCAACTGTGACCAGTGGCAGATTCAAGGGGGGGGCCCTTGGTTGTTATATTCTTAGTTAATGATTGTAAGTCGTCTCGTTGTAGTGGTCGTTGCGATAATGTTGACTGTAATCTTATCTGTAATTTATAGTTTATGTTCATCGTTCAATAACTTATACTATTATTTACTTGAAGGCCTCATCCTAAATATTGTACTTATAGAATTATACATTTTTGCCCCCCAAAAAAAAAAATCTTAGATCCGCCACTGACTGTAACCGAAAAGCTGCTAAGTGCCTAGTCCGCGCGTGTTTAACGATAATCGCGAGATTGTATATTATAAGCACACTTTATTTCTCGTTTACAAAATCAATCGAATTACAGTTCGAAAATGGAAAAAGTATTATTCGATCTACATGACTATCCTGCAGGTGTCTCACAAGCGGAGTTATATATATTGCGTATTTTTAAATAAGGAATCGGGGGGAAAAAAATCTAAATATTATGTGGACTGCTTGTGCAGTGTATAATTTCACGTATATAGAACGCAACACTTCGAAACTGTATTATAGTCCTGCTGCAGATCAACAACTACACGCATGGGCGTAACTTGGGCAGTTTTTATGGGGGAGGGGCAAACTATACATTACATGAATTATATATATATTTATGCGGTATATACTATATAATGTATAATTTCGTTATTCGGTGAACTAGTGAAGTGTATAATATAGAGTGTAGAGGAGATTAACACCGTCAATATGACAAAAATACTATTGTATAAATTCATTGATTCTGAAATGTACATTAAAACAGCTGATCAAACAAATAGATCCAAGATTAGATATCTAATCGCAATAAATATAATACGAATAAAAAAAAAATTAATTCACAAAATATCAAATGGGGGGCATGGCTAGCTTTGATTTATACCAAGAGGGCAGTCGCCCCCCCCCCAGCTTAGGCCTATGACTATACGGACGTGATTTTTTTTTTTGTTTTTACTATATTTTCAAAAACGAATTATTACTTAATGTTTAAATTAAACAGGTATAATGAGTGAAACCCCGAGAAATCGATGAAAACGATGTTTAGTATTAATGCCATCGCAAAAAATATATATTTTTAAAACGTATATATCGTTTTAATATTACACGAACAAAATTTTCCAAAAACCAATAATGAAATAATGAATTTTTACAGGAATACATTTCTGGAGGAGCGACTATAATCCATTGTGCGGCCGGAGTAAGTAGATCGGCAGCGTTTTGCATCGCGTACTTGATCAAATATCGCGGCATGACCATGAGCAGTGCTTACCGCCACGTAGCCAAGTGCAGACCGTGTATAAATCCGAATCCCGGATTTATCAGTCAGTTATTAGAATTTGAAGAAAAACTTAGGGAGGAATAGAACTTGCAGGGAAGTATTATATATACATAACATTTATACAATGTTTATATATGTGTATAGAACACACGAAAATCATTCCAAAACGAATATAAATACGTATACATATATGTATTATAAGCTGTTCAAATTAATTCCTTTATATAAAATAATAATTTTTATTTTAAAATATATAGAAATTGTTTTATTTTTTTAAACTATATTACTCGTTTGTCACTTTAAATATAATATATTTATAACAAATAAATATGTAATTGAAAACACGAATTGATATCGTTTATATTTTATTATTATATATATATATACTAGCTGACCCGGCAAACGTTGTTTTGCCACATAAATTATTTCTAGTGAATATTTTGGTAGTCAAATAAAAAATAACTAACTTATTGTAAGTGTGTGGGGATGTGGTATATGACTGAAAGAGGAATGTAGCGCTGTGAACGATGACGGCCTATATAAAAATAACAAAACACCAAACGTTCATTATTTGAATTCATTGTACTTTTATTATCTTAACAAATAAATTTCAAATTACATCTCTATCACAAATTATGACAATTAAAAAAAAAACATTATCAGTCTCTTAGTGCAATGGAATGGAGTGTACGATATTTTTAGTGAGTCCATCTTTAGCCAACACAAACAAACTGGATGGTTTACCCACGCGAGAACATGCCACGTATAATAATATTGTCCGTGTGAAAAACACGGTGTGCCCAAATCTAAGCCACAGACATCGTTTGGCCTTGAGACTTATTGATTGTCATTGCGAATGCCAATCTAAATGGAAATTGAACCCGTTTGAATTCAATTGGCACATCTGTGGGAATAATAGGGATTCGTGGTAGTAATACATCTTCTCCTCGGAACTTGCCATTCAAAATGCTGGCTTCCACAACGTTTTTCATCAATTTTTTTAATGACTAATCGCGTGCCATTGCACAGCCGTGATGGGTTCAAATTACGAAGCAAAATAACCGGAGATCCACCATTCATTTGCCCGGCAAATCCAATGAGTTCAAAAATCTGCTGGATAATTTACAGTTTCGTTGGTATCGCAAACTGTATCGATAGATTTGTATGACACCAAGTCCCCTGGCAACAACTGTTGTATCTTGAAATTCAAATCGTTGACGTCCACATTTTTTGCTGCCAAAATTGCTCTTTCTGCCAGCCACTCATGATTCAAGTATTGTGTGTGTATATCGGGAAATATCTGGTCAATGAGAGCACTTTGCGAATTAATGATTGTGCAGAAATCGGTCGGCAATTTTATGCATCCAGTATTTTCATGTACAGCTACTTTTCCATCGCCGATATCTAACAGTTGTTTTGAGAACGTTTCAGCGGATGGATCTTGAAGCATTTGAACGCGCATATTTACTTTCAGCTACATTATCGTCTTTGACATCTTTACTTTATCATTATCATTTTTACATCTTCATTATCCTGTTGGATTTGTTCGTCTGTTCTTTGGGCTCTCCTGTTTCACATGTCTGTAGATCTAGTCGTTCGACGGCCCAAATCAGACGCCCTTTGCGTCTTGCTGGCATTGTTCACTGTACAAAACACACAAATAGATCAAATTGAAGTACTTAATGCTGGAAAATAGTATACTGATAAAGTATTTGTTCTTTTATTATTTTACCTACCTTTCGCAATTATAAAATACGTATATATGAGAGAGAAAGCTTATTGGGCGAGAAAAATTATAAATTAAATATATTTATTATAACAATTTAAATGGTAACTATTTAACGCCTAGAATCCCAAAATTTCCGTATTGGCTACCACTTCAAGCCTTTTTAGAAGGGTGAAAAATACTTTACGACCTATTCTCGTACCTATCAAATACACGAACAAAATTTCATTAGAATCGGTCGAACCGTTTCGGAGGAGTTCGGTTACAAACACCGTGTGACACGAGATTTTTATATATTAGAAAATAACTGCAGGCCAAAACGTTTTCAATTTGTTTGTGTTTTATGTACGTAACGTATAGGAACATCTATTATAAAAAGCTAAACTTTTTTTTTCTATAACCTATATAGCAATATTTTTAACGGCGGCCAAACGTTATTTCAATACTATCGAATTCAACGAATGCATAATGTTTGAAAAACAGCATTTACGCGCGTCTATATATATATATATAAAATATAATGTTAATATTGATAATAAGATATCGTGCGGTTAAAATAAATTCTTAAAAATATATAATGTAAATTGTGTACAAATAATTTATAGGCTTAAAATAATTTATATAATTTTATTTATTTATATAAATAATTTACTCGTCCAACAATAATTTTTAGCGTCATTGTCATTTCTCGCATACCTATATGATATAGGTGTAATGGTGTAAAGTGTGCTACTTTTATCGCGAGTCGCTAAATAAACGAGACGGAACGGTCGTGAGAAAAAAAAAATTGGCACCGCGCGAAATTTTCGTGAAAAATATACCTAAGCTCGACGAATGTGTTGCTTAATCAAATAACGGATTGTTTTTTTTTTTTTTTAAATATTTATTTCAACTCGATTTCGCAAGACTGAGACATCATCTCGCGGTCGGATCTGCCGCGTTTACCGCGTATAAAACTATCGAAATCACAAAATTGACTGCAATTGATGAGTATAATTTTTTTTTTTTTTTTTTATTTCACACGAGAGTCGAGAAGTTTTATTTAGAACAATTGATATAATATTATGTTTATTACTTTTCTTTACGTCTTCAATCAATTTGATTGTTTTGCTGCGGTTCTCCATGCTTCCCTATCATTATACTCAGTATTCCTTTTACTCCTCGTAGCTATATAGATTCTTCCCCATTTTATTACTTATATATTATAAGCGCAACTGGGGGGCTGGAGGCTTAGCTCTCCCCCCAAATTTACTAATAGCCCCCTCAAAGTAAATAATGCTTTATATGTTCTCGAATTCAACAAAAAATAATTACTTATTTTAAGATATATGGGCTGTAGCCCCCCTAGGATATTATGCTAGTTGCGCCACTGACTTATATATTGTATAATACGAAATTTTGGTGATTCGCGTTTCGAGATTCATATATAAAATAAAAACTTTTTACGTCTTTTTTGAAACGAGCTACCGCGGTTTACGAAACATTTATATTATTCTGACCGCCCCGCGGCTTCGCGTGTTAAATAATAAACAGGTAAATATAATTATTGTCGGAAATCATTTCTTCCAACACCGATAATAATGGAGTTTATATAACGGCCTCTCACTCGATTCGCAAGATTAAAAAAAATTCTCGTAAACGTATTAAGGTGAAAATTACTTTACACCTTAATTCAACCGTGAAATGTTATATATATATTCATTTTTCGTATTTAGTTTTACAAACACCGCGCATACGCGCGTCTTGGCAAATGTTCTGTAATTTGGCCGTTGCAGTATATTACGTTTTGTGTGTTACGTCACTGTTGCACCGTTCTCGTTCGAGTCCCTCGAGCTGAAGAAAATGGAACGACGACGATTGACGGCAATATTATTGTAGGTACCTAAATAAACCTGACTATATAACACTGACTGAAATTTTTTTTTCCCCGTTATAATTAATCAAACATAACGTATATATATATATATCAACTGCAGGGAGGCGGAAGAAAAACGTTCTGTAAGAAAAAAAAATTGTGCAATACCTATATACGCCGCCAAAGATTTTACTGACGTATTTTTAGACGAATGAAAAAAAAGTCTGAACAAAAAAAAATCGTATTTAATTAAAATTCGAGGTCGCGATTCCTATTCCCCCGAGATAAAAAAATGTTTTAAAATAAAAAAAAATTCGAATAGAACAGTACCTATACGTATAAATAGATCGTTTTTAGATTCTGAGCGGAACGAGGAATGTATTGGTTTTATACAAATGATGTGTTTTTTATTTATTTTTTATGTCTGTATACCCGAATAAATTCTACTAGGAGTGCTCCCATATTTATACGTGTATGGCAGAAAATTGAATCTACAGTATTGGTGCTTCAAAAATGTCACTATTCGATTTTCTCAATACTTTTTTTGAGCGTCTGCAGAAAGAACCAACGAAAAATTACATGAAAACGCCAATTTCATCAAAATCGATTACCGTTATTTCTTCGTATGATTTCGAAACTAATGGTCGCATGGAAACCTGAAATGTTCACCAAATATATGTAACTTTGGACTGTATTAACGAGACAAATTTTTCAAAAAAATAATAACTTCTAATTTTTGGCTATTTATAACAATTGTATATTTTGAGGTATTTAATTCATATAAAAGAGGTTTAACAATTTAAAACAACGTGGTCTGCAGACGTTTCAAACTTTTATTTAATAAATCTTGAAAATCGTTTAGTCACATTTTTCTTTTTTTAATAACTATTTCAAATATTTTGACAAATTGCGTATACGCATATTATAATACACCGAAGCTCGCCGCTCTGCAGAATCGTTTTATCGAACGCAACGATTTATCATTGCTTTCAAATTTATATATATACGAGTATAGTATAATAACAAAACTCTAAAATCTTTATCTATAAGCAATTCACTCAAGCGTCATCCACAACACCCACCGCGGCTCGTTGCCTTTTTATAGTTAATAAATAATAATAAATCGATAACGAATTATATGTATATTTACACAGATTTATTATAGTCAACATAATATATTTAAATAAAATTTAAAAATTAATTAAAATAAAAAAATAAATAAATAAAATAATTTTAAATTAAAAAATGTAATATTCTTATAAAAAAAATAAAATATATATATATAAAAAACAATATATATAATAAAATTAATATATATATAATAAATATATATATATATATATATATATATATATAATATATATATATTTATTTTATAACAATTAGTTTCGACAGTAAGTCATCATCAGTTATTCATTGTAACCTGATGATGACTTATACGATCGAAACTAGTTATTGTTACTATATTAAAATTTACCAAATACTCTTGGCATTTTTTCTTTATATATATATATATATATAATTTTTAATATATATATTTTATAATATATTTCTTTTATTAGTACATAAATGGTGTGGTATACGAGCTGAGAACCCGGACGGCCAGAAAAATAATGCGCGGGCAGCCGAAATGACTTTCGTTTTGGTGAAAACATTGCAATTTTCGTTGAATCTTCAAAAAAACCTGTAGAAAATTAACGATTAATAAATAATAATATTTTTTTTTTAAATAAAATTATAAAACAGCTATGTTCGACTTTTAAAAGAAGAAAATTTTTAATTTTTAGTTAAAAAAAATGAAATCTAAAAGACAATAATTGTACAGCGCTGCGGGATTCTGATGATATAAATATTATTACCAAAATAAAATCTTAACAACATTGATTCGAACAAATATACAGTATTTGTCGAATCTCCATATACCAGAGACTGCACTGCAGTACATGCGTATATATATATATATATATATATATATATATAAACCAATCCAAACCGAGATTTTCATCGAATAATCGCGTATACTTTGTTTTAAATCCTGATGTCTATGTATGTACAAAATAATATATAATATCTAAATAAGAGTACTATCTATATATAATATAATAGCAATATATACTGAAGAAAAAGTCGAAATGGACTCCGTATTCTGCAAGGTGCGGTATACAGGGGTGGATCATCGCACACCCCTCTTCGCTAAACGGACACTTTTGCAGTACTTATTTATATTTTCAAAACGCATTGGTAAATATAATAAGAAAAAAAAACACGTATATCAATACTCGATTTAATCAAAAATACGATTAACTTATTTCCTTTTTAATTTTCTCGAAAAATTAAAAAAATATAAACGAGTATTTAAAAATAGTTTGCCAAAATACTTGAACCTGAACATGCCAACATATTTGAAAATATATATATAAAGCTCGATATTGGTCGGGGGAGGGAAAGCTGCTACAATAGAATGCGATAAACAGATTTGCTGAACATCCTCAGAGATACTAAAAAAAAAAAAAAAAATCATCGAGTATCGAATAGCGTATAATATACATCGAATTATAATAATATTGTATTCGATTATTTAATAATAACATATAATACGTTAATTTAGAAAATTATTTATTAAAACTTATTTTTTTGCTATATATCTTATAGAAAACAATATTGCTCCCCTCCCCCCTATCACTCATAACCGGATTGGAAATCTAATTACGCCCCCGTGACTATATTACATTTCGTCAAATATATACCAACGAAATGCAGGCGTAATTGATGCTGAAAATAAAAAAAATCGACGATAATATTATTATTTAAACGAATCGTATAGAAATTATACATATTAGAAAGGCGTATAAAGCTCATAACGCGCTGCATGCAATATAGAGGCAGTAAACTATAATATATTTTTCGAATTTCCATAATATTTCCGTCAGGGGCGTATTTAGAAATTTTTTTGGGGGGCTGAGGCATTGAGTAAATATCATTGTTGAATTATTTCTAAATTCTAATCCAAGACTAAATCTTAAAAATAAGACAAATCACCAAATTCTCAACATTTTAAAAATATGGAATTTATTAAAAATATTACATCCTATATGCCATATAAGGCATAGGAATTAGTAAAGAAAGTTCCTGAAATTTGGGGGGCTGGAGCCCCATCAGCCCCCCAATAAATACGCCCCTGATTTCCGTATATACGCAAACTCAATATCACATACGGAATATAAACGATCTCGTCGAACCGAGGGGAGGCTGTTGCGTAGCCCTCCACCCATCCTATCAGACACGGTTTTTTTTTTTTCTTAACTATTCGTGTGCTATATAGATCGCAGTTATTATTCAGTGACATATAGTTGTGTGTGTGTAGTTTTGTTATATTCTGCGGTTGTAAATTGTATACAAATATAATACCGCGATTACCATTATTATATAACATAATTATTCAGTGGCGTGCACATCTGTGGAGGGGGTTGAAGAAGGGACAGAGAATTTCACCGCGGTGATTTCATCGTTTGCGCTCCACATGTCGAAACGAAATTCTAAAATTTTAAACGAGCTTCTTAGGAGGGGGAGAAATCTCTTGCCTCCCTCATACGAAATTCCTGTCCGGGCCACTGGATGTTATGCGTGATTTAAAAAAAAAAACCCGTAAAAATCGTTTCGTTATAATATTATTCCATCGTAGTATATTATGTTTTGTATAGATTCGTTATGTAGACATGTAGTTTGGAAGAAACGAGTAGCGTTTTATATATAAAAAAAAAAAAAAGAGAGAGTGAGAAAAGACAGAAAAAATGGCGTACGGCGCGCGTTATCGCGTACACACGCCTATGCGTTTTTACAGGCTTCCTTGAAAAAACCACTCGGAGAACGGTCGGCAGACCTGGGCATCCTGTGTTTACGCGGTGACAAACGACGGCGAGTAAACACCGGCCGACGGCACTTGCGGTTGGTGTAACGTGTAAAACCGGTTTTTTCACCCTGCGCGCGCGCGCGCGCGGGTTCGGTTTACTCTTGTTTTGTACGCTCGACTGCGGTGGTGGGGGCGGGCGAGAGACGGAAGAAAAAAAATAATACATACCTGCAACGCCGTCCGACCGCTGCCAGGACCACAAGGACCCACTGTGTTTTTGCCGTCGTTGTCGAAACGGTCTCGAGAAATCCGACTATTATATATTTCCCGCGTACACCCCGTGTCGATTCGACCAGTAAGTATCCGCCATTTATTATTCCGTTCGGCCGCAGTACGTTTTTTTTGCCGTTTAATTGTATGTTTATTTTGTTTTACACTTGTTATTTAACGGGTTAATCGCGATTTACGAAAAAAAAAAACGCTGTACGCCGAGTAACCCGTTTTCGTGCGTGAAAATTATTTCGTGTAAATTACAATAAGTACACCGCGATACGCGTGCGGTCCAACGGATTTTACTTTTTTTTTAATTTACCCGCGCAAACTTACGTGTATTATATATAACACGGTGTTTTAAACATATTTCTTTTTTTCAATTCGAATCGTTTACCGTGTACACGCGCGCCGGCGTTCGAATACGATTCGCGTACACGTTTTACATAATATATAATATGTAGGTACCTCCTACGAGGAGAACAACAAAAAAAAAAATCTGAAAAAAACTACTTTTTTTTACAAATTAATTACGGGCAACTGCAGTACTCGTAACAATACGAATATGTATTATTAGTGGTCCGTTTAGATTTTTCCCCTGCAAGACGACGCTAAATAAAATCAAACGCGTTTGGAAAAAAAAAAAAAATGGCCGACCGTAATATTATTTCGGCCTTTTTTTCAAATCTATCTATTTGAGTAAATCTTTTTATAAAATCGTCGCAATAATGAAATCTCTGTTTAAACGCCGTTTATATATATATATATATATATATTGGTACGCTCTTTCCGTTTTTCAATTATTACACTCGACGTACTCCGCGTAATATTGTTTGTCGACAACGATTAATATTATGTTATACGCATCGTATTAAACTATTATTTTACGTATTTAAAAAATGATTGATGCAAACGTAAAAAAAAATTTTTCTAACGTGTAACACGTGATTTCGTTAATATTGTAAAAACCGTTTTTTTTTTCATAGTGGACGAAATGAAACAACTGGCCGTAAAGTTGAACAAACTCGAAACGTACAAACGTCGACAGGAATGTTTGGGCGCGGCACTAGACGCATTGGCACTGGACCACCCGATCATATACTCTCAGTTGCATCGAGAGATGAAGCGAAGAGAAATCGATTCAAACGATCCGAACAAAATTAATAAATGGCTGGACGTTTCACCGTTAAACTCTTACGTCAAACTTCACGATGCGTTGATATTGGTAAAAGGTCACAACTTTATAGCCAAAGAGAAGTATTTGATCAACGTAAGGAACATGTTGTGCGAGACGATTGAAAACGGAACCAACGTAGAAATAGCGAAGAAAATATGCTATTTAATTGAAAACTCTCCGCACTTGAAAAACATTCACGAGTGAGTTAAAACTTTTGTTCGCCTACGGTTTTTCTACATACCATAATGACTTGTAAAATTACTTTTAGATGCTTGGTGAAGTATATTCAACAAGTAAAGCTATTGAACGCGTATCGAGGCTACAACTCTGATGGCAACCAGAAGAGTATTCGTGCAGGAAGCATTTGGAAGAATGAAATTGATTTAAAACCAGCTCGAAGCACTTGGCAGAATGAAATCGATTTAACACCGACTCGGTTCGATTGTTCGGAACAGTCGAATGTTATGCAATGGTGTATGCAGGTACAGCCACCACAACAGCAGTACACTTCTGTTTGGCCGACTATGCTACAGCCGAACAATTCGAAAACCGTTCAGTGTTTCCCGCACTTCAATTGTAAGAATTATACACCGACCGATTTTAAATTGACTTGCGATTAATTCACAAATAATATTTTGTTTTCCAGTCGAATCCAATGGCTACGATCGTCTAGAAGTGACAGCCGACATGCGTCCAATTTTTGATTTCTCTCAGGTGTTTTTAAACCTGACGATTGTTAGTCAAGAAATGGACGAGGTAGTCGCCAAATGGCTTCATTACTTGAAACTGCACAAGTACCAATGGTTTTTCAACGAACTCAGTTACCTCGAAATAGAGTTTATCGACGAAGACAACATTGAAGCATTCATAAGCAAAGTTAACAAAAATGCGATCACAAAAGGTGCACAAAAAAAGATATGCGTATCGACCAGGACATTGAGAGAACGGAAACAAAAGTTACAAAAGTTATTGATGGTAATTTCGATTAATAAAATAAACGTTATAAAAAACGAATAATAAATAAATTGTTTTTACGATTTCAGACTTTGGATTTAGAAGTCACTCCAAATGAATTGTGCGAAATCATGACTTACATGCGAGACATACTGCATTATCCAATACCGAATAGGAACTGTGTAGTAGGCGATCAACTACAACATGACATAATCCTAGTGATGGAAAAGTGTTTGAAACAGCTGCTGGAAAAGCTTAATGGTACCAGTTATCTACAAACCCACTGTTTACTTGGGACTTCTATTAACAAATACTTGGAATGCAGTTTACTCATTATTGATAATCAGATTTTCATGAAAGAACAATTCGATAAAATGGTGATTTTCGATAAAACACTCAAGGATAAAGTTTATGAAATACCCAGAAATTTTATTTAATGCTTTGTTAATACCCTAAAATCGTTTATGTTAAAAATTTCAATTAATATTTAATTTCAATTATAAAATTTTTTTTTTAGTATTGATTATTCTATATGTAATCTGATTTTTTTTTTTTAAATACCGTCTAAAATTTATTTTAAAGATAGTTCTATTATTTTTGTTTCTTGCATGTTCAAATACATTATTGTTGTTAAAGAGATGATTTAAATAGATTATTCTATTTATTATGCAAAGTTTTTTTAATCAAGTTTTTATTTCTGTGGCCATCACATGTTTTAATATATTACTGTTTTAAAATGTTTAGATTAATTTTAATAGTTTTTTTATGGAGCAAAGACTAATTATTTGTACGTACATGATTTTATCCAATGTTTTATGAATTTTTTTTTAAATGTTAATATTTAATTCCAATATGTTTTTTGTATTTTAATTTAATGAATAAATGTACTATACCGCATATTGTATATTTCACACAAAGTACTTGGTGTAATAATTTATATATATATACCTACCTTTTATTTTATGAATGATAATTTTAGTAACTACTAACAACTAGTGATCAGTCATTTGATCATGTGGGATTGAATAAAGGTACTCAGTTATTAATTACCTTACTAAGAATTTGTGGTAACAATATATTAGCTATTGTAATAAGCAAATATCAAATTATTGTATGTTTTGTAGGTCTGCGCAGTTCGCCATCTTTTCTTTACATATGTTTTTTTCATATTAAAATAAAAATAAAAGAATTACATTTTAATCAAATTTATTTTAACAATTTTATTACATGTTATAATAGAAATTTATCAAAAAATATAAATCAAATAGTGTTAAGAACGTTTATTAAATAAAAAAAAAAATCATTTCTTCGTGAAATTTGATGTTGAACAGGTACCATTGAAATTAGACTCTAAGCTAAAACTATAAAAATAAATAAATAAACAACGGATAGGAATTTTAATTGAAAATTCTGCACAAGAAAATTAATAATTAAAAAACATATTTTTAATCGCTTTGTGGATATAGTTAAAAACAAAATATTTTCAATACCAGTCTATAGTGGCAATTAATTTTTTTATAAACCTATTTTAAAAATCAAAAGTTTAAGAAAATAAACACTAATATCACTAACTGTACGCGTTGTATTACTGTTCAGTATTTTTTGTTATAATTTAAAGTGTACACAATTAGGGTATTGTGTGACGTTCGCAGCACCAGATATTTTTGAGTTGATGCAAAACGATGCCAGTCAAAGATCATTTCCTTAGTTAAAAATATTAAGAACTATTAATTACAAAAAAAAAAGAACAATTATTATAGGAAAATGGTTATCGAAGAATTCAACAACTACGGTTTAAGAGTGAGATGAATTGTCTGGATCGATTGATTTAGATCATTCGAGGGACGTATTTCAAAAAATTAACTCTATTTTATATCGAAAAATTTCTCACTCGACGTATTGTTTTAGGTCACAATTATATTTCGACTATGGAACTCAATTTTATGTACTTGTGTTGAATTTTGACAATTCGAAAACGATTGTGTAATCAGAATTTTTGTGTACTCCGTTTCGACATCGTGACGAATTCAAAGTTTTCTCATTTGCCATATGAAGTGTACGAAAGTAAGTTTGATGGCAACAATCGATTTTCAACGAATTGAATAAAATGTTATCGCGTCTAAAAATAATTTTTCCAGTTTTTTTAAACTTTTATAACTTCCAAAGTAAGAAAACCGATATTGTTTAATTTCCGTTGCTAATAGTAATATTATTGTGCTTAAAACGAAATTTGCTGTAAACGACTACGAATGTTCCAGACGGTTGAAAAGGACGAGTGTGTCAAACTATCGGAATCGAATTATTTTTATTCGTCAAAATAATCGCTTCACCGCGCGGAAAAGAACTCTGAAAACGACAGTCGTACTATACTTAGACACCACATTTTTACACGAAATAAATTACAACATTATCTGTTAATCATTTTAAAAAATTCAATTTTTATTCAATTTTTTTTTAAATCTCATGACTACTTAAAAATTGAAGATATTAAAAAAAAAAACAGTTTTGTTATTGTACACAGATAAATATACCTAGTAATTTATTTTGTGAAAAAAAATTTAGTGTCTAAAGTAATAACAAATCGCGTGTAAAATAGCGAATTGAAATAAAAAAGTATGCAGGTTATAACCACGATTAACGTTTCGAACGTATGTTTTATGTATGTATAATATTATGTGAGTGACAAGTGTAAAAAATAAAAACGAAAAAAGCTAAAAGTGGTGTGGCCAAGACGGCGAGAAAGAGAGGGAAAAACAATTGAACAAGCTGCTCAGAACCGGTGACAAAACGTCATTTCTAACGTGTTCAATGTCATGACAAGAGAAACTTCAAAAACTTGAATTTCAAATAATATAATTGTGTACCATATAATCTCACGTATCATGATACATTTATTGCAGCTGACAAAAGTCAAAAGGATTTCTTTTCGTGCCTATGATGACGAAAATATCAAAATTCTGTAAAACAGTAATTGTGTATACTGAGCTAAATGTAAGCGAGAAATAGTCGAATGGGCCGGTTAAATCTTTTGCTTCCCCATGTCAAAAACTGAAATGACACCACTGACTGCAGTGACCTGCAGAGTTCTTTCCTCCGCCGAAACGATTTTCTCGTAAACGTTTTTGGACTTTCTCTCCACAGGGGCGTAATTAAGGGAAGGATGAGGGGGATAGATCCCCCCCAGAGCCTTTTTTTTAATCATGTATAAAAAAAAATAACTGAAAACTGTCATCATCTATTGTATAGAGTTAACATTTATCTTATTTTTTCCTGTTTTTATACTTTACTTAAAATCGCTTTTTTATTATAATGTTTAAGTTTCGGTTTAGTATAAGTTTCCCATTGCACTGTAATGAAGACGAGGGAAAAAAAGTCATCCCCCGCCCCAGAACAAATTTCTAATTACGCCACTATTCTCCACAGCGGAAAACAAGACGGTTTTGCTTGTTGTCCTCTTCAACGATAAAACGTATTGTGAATCAACAACGCGTCCGTTTCGAGGTATGCAGTACCGTAGGACGGAAACGTTTCCACACGGCCGCCGGAATATTGTAATTCGCGCGTAATCGAAAACTTCGAATTAAAAATACAATTTCGACGAACTCGGGACGTTTAATTCGTCGAAAATCACGGATAACTGATACTGTTGTTAGATACGCGATATATAAAAGCCAACGAAAACAAACGTATATTGCGTACATCAATAATAATAATAATAATAATTAAGCGAATTATGACGTGCAGCTGGTTTTTGGATAAATCTTACGCCGGATTGAGTTCCGGGAAATTAAAAAATCGCTATAAAATTCTAAAACGCGATACCACAGAACTCGGTAAAACGGAGCTTATAATATAATATATAAAACGTCGTCGTAATATTATGTCTGTTATTGTTTATGGAAAACGGATTGTGGCCGTCGAAACGAAAATCTATCGGAAAAAAAATAGCATTCGACACATTTATTTTTTATTCGACTAGACTGAAAACGAAATATGGCCTAGAGATCTTCTACTCTAAAAAAAAAAAACAAATAAAATAAAGTGAATGATCTACTACTATATACTTGATTTATTTATATAGTCTATACTTTATTATTAGTTAATAAAATTGTTATTATTACTTTTGTACATGACTGTAGAGTAATATTTTCTCTGACCATGTGAATCCCACGTCCAAAACTAATTTTCATCAGATTTACTTATTGTATTACTTTTAAAAATAAAATAGATGTAATATAGATTGTAAATAAACTAAAAAAAAAAAAACTATCGATTATACGAGTACAATAATTTTTGTTTTTGCGAAGACTTTCATACGAATCGCAATACTATCGTATAATCTTATATTCCGTCCATTCGTTTATATTTTACATTTTGATTTTTGCTGGACTGTAATAGTATGTTTTAGCGACATTAATTACTTTCGAGTCACGACAATCATTATTATTATATACAGTCTATTTTTCATATATATATATAGGAAGAAATAAGTATATATTCGTATCGCGTCGCAATAGTTACACGCGGTAAGAAAAACCGATAGAATATTTTAAACGCTTTTTGAAAAAAAATGATGTACTCTTTTTATAATCCATACAGATAAAGCAGTAATATACATAATTATTATATTATACAGCAGTAATCGAACGGAAGAAATTATTGCGATATTTTTGATGTAATTTTGGTTTGAAAAATAGAAATATTCTCAAAACGAATTCTGGTAATTATTACTTATAAAACTACTGTTATTGAGATTTCAACGGCGAAAATAGTCGTTATTATTATTATTATTACTATTCGAAGGCGCCGCCCGGTCGCATAATATTTACGCCGCCGTCAATAAATCGGAATATACGCGCGCGACCGCGTTCTCGGCGGTTTACAAAATAAAAATAAGCCCGTAGATAGGTATTGGAATAAATATTGTTTATGCACACACGAGATTATTATATGATGGTGGTGGCGGTGGCGGCCGGGTTAAAATGCGCGATAAACATTTTACGAAATCGTAAAATTATTTAGCCCGATAAAACACAATACGTTCCGATGGCAAAAGTGTTTTTCCACGATTATTAAAATTTTAAAACGAAACGTGTGGTGGATGGGCTCCGTTCGTTATAACATTATCATAATTATATTTTATACGGCTCTCGCGCGTATATATAGAGAGGTTTTGTTGTCGCACGGTCACCGTGCACGGACTGCCGGCGTTATCTGCGCGCTGAACAAAGAATGTAGTTTTATAGGTTTTATATAATATATCGGACAACAAAAAGGACCGGTAATAGGGGTGTACGGCGTTGATTCGCAGAAATCTACGACGGACGTTTTATAAAAAAAAAAATTCCGTCGCGATGGAAACGGTTTTATCGGTCCGCAACGTTATAAGGTTTTAAAAGCGGTTTTTTTTTTGCTCTCCGTATATACGAGGGAAAAAAAAAACGGTCGTTATTTCGTATTCTCCAACGAATAATATTCACGCGAACATTGGACCCTGGAAAACGATTTCTAATGATCGTGTACGATAAGAAAGAGAAAGCGCATGGCAAATACTCGTTATAAAAAAAAAAATGTAACGCGTTAAAATGTTCAATAACGTTTTTTAAAGAGTCTCGAAATAAACGAAAACGATATGCTTCTTCTAATTAACACGAGCACAGTCGCACGCGTTGCGATCCGAACCGGCCTCTCGAAATATTCAGTTTTCAATTTTTTTTTTTCATTACTGAGAACGGCACTATTGTTCCGACCGCGCGCAAAATCTAAAGTTTTCGTTGAAATTTTTCATACAGCAAAAGAACGCAAAAATTTCCAGGTTTTTTTTAAAACAAAAAAACGATAACGTAAACACAGTTCCGTTGCTAATTAAAAAAACCAAATCCTAACTCGTACGAAAAACATTCGACCACCAAACCGAAGATTTAAAAAACATTTTCAATAAAATACGAGCATTGAACGTAAATTTCGTCATTTCGCTTATTTCGAATACTTTTTTTTTTATATTCTACTGCGTTTCAACCGTTGTCGTTTTACGCGCAAAATAAATTGAAAAACTTCGGGCGTTTTTCCCGATTAAAATTTATAACGAGTCCCCGCGAGTTCTGGAGGGGAAAACAATTTTGTTGACGTATATTGTGACAATAATCAACGAATTATTCGGATAACTCGTTCGTATTATCGAATCGTCTGTAAAAATATTTATCGACTTTATTTGTATCGCAAAATATAAAAAAACGTAATTTTATCGTATAAATTTGATTCGTACATTTCGAATAATAAATGTTGGTGGCAAACGACAATAACGTCGTCGAATAACGAGCGAATTATTTTAAAATTCCGCGGTCCGTATCACAGAATACGAATACGGAACAAAATGTACTCTCAAAAAAAAAAAAAACGTAAATTCCGAGTTACAGCGCACCACTTGGTCTGTAAAACAACACACGGAAACCTGACGCTATAGTAAAACTATCCCCTAACACGATGCAATATTTTATATGTAGTAATACTCGGCCGAGTCGAAAAACTCTGACGTGTGGGGAAAAGCGTCGATTACTATACACAGTGGCGTACATTCAAATTTGTTCTGGGGGGGGGTTTAAAAAAAATAACATGCATCCATCCCTTTAAACGGCGCACGAAGGAATTTATGAGTAGGAGCCGACAGTGCACACAATACCTGTGCATCGTTGTAGAGTGTAAAAATTAAAACATGTTATAACGCGCAACGGGCCTTATAATAATATCACAATTTTTTTTTTTTGGTCCTGGGGGGGGGTTTGAACCCGAAACCCCCCGTATGTACGCCACTGACTATACAAAAACGAAAAACTCGACCGAGTCGTTCAAAATCGTTAACAGTCTTTCTCGGGCGGTACAGATTTTATTCGCAAAAACGGAATATTATTATTCGACGGCATGTGGCCGACGAAACGTACACCGCAACCAGTTAATTTATTTTTCTCTTCTATTAATATACACGCAGCAAAACACAATACGCGCAGGTCCTACCGCGTCCCGGACGCATTGTGTGTGTGTGTGGGGGCAGTGGCAAAACAAAACAATACGAACAGAAATAACAAGAGGCGGCGACGAATCGACGTGGACCGCGCCGGGCGGTTAGGTTCCGAGGTGAATTTTAATTATTTTTTTTATTATTATTATTATTAAACATGGTGGACCGGATTTTGAAAATACTCGTTTCCACCCATCCGCGCGCGCACGCGCTCGCGTCGTTCGGACACGATTTCGCGGTGGGAGAGACGCATACCGCGCCCCCCGTCGACGGACGCAACCGGTTCGAACGCGTTTCACGGCCATCGCGTCGTTTACATTTTATTTTCTGCCGTTGGCGCGTCAGCTCGTCCCGGTTTTTATTTTTTTTTATTTCTCTTTCACTGTCCGTACCAAACGCCGCCACCACCACCACCACCACCACCCCATCAGTGAGTATAAAAACGCGTATTGTAATAATTTTTTTTTTTTTGGACTTTTTATCGAAACGAATATTTGTTATCGACTCGTTTTTTTTTTTTCTATAAATGATTTGTCTGTACTAAAATCATCGAAGACGTCCGTACTATTCGCGTAATTGGACGCGACATAATTTTTTTTTTAGGCATTTTTTTTTTTCGGAGCGAAAACTAGATTCGCCGGCCGTTTTTTTTCAATTTGGTTAATGAAATTCTAGTATTAAAGACTTGTTCCGCGTTTAAAATATTAAATTTTTAGGTACGTACCCTGTACCGTGTAGGAGATTTTTTTTTTTATTATTATATAAATCGAATATTTTATGGATTTCGGTTTTGAATAGCGGAAACGAATATACGCGTGAAAAAAAACGACGTTTCCCACTAAAAAAAAAAATTTATGGAACGTGTTACTAACAATAATAATCGGTATTTACATTCGATATATTTTTTTGGCTTCTGGGCGGTAATTAAGTCGGCGAGCGGTTTTTTTTTTTTCGAATCTGTATTAAATTAATAACGTATTATGTGTTTTGAAATGCGCAGTTTATAAAACGTACAAAGCGATATTTTCTATGATTTTTATACAAACGAATTCGAATATTTGATCGACTCGTTTTTAAAGTGTTATAATTATTGGGAAACGAATTAACGATACGCGTGTACACGTAAAACATTTTTCCCTATACTAAAATGTATAGAACGTAAATAATTTTTATTTTTCTGGTCGAAAACTGTTGCGTACTAAATTAGCGTCCGATTTTATTATTTTTAATCGCGTATTCGAGCGACTTAATTTTTTTAAATTTTAAAATCGTTTCCTTTTAATAATATGTTGTTACTCATTTTTGCAAATCGCAAGATTAATCCACACAATCTTTGCTCGTCCGGTGTGAAATATATTTTATATATTATATACTGGACATACTATAATATTATTATAGTATGTCCAGTAAACTTATAATAAGAAAAAAAAAAAATTGTCAGTTCGAAAAGAACTGTGTTCAATTTCATTTATAATTAATATTTTATACATTATAATAATAGACATAAATTATAAATCAATAAATATTCTAATTTACATAAAAAGTCCTATTGTTTGCGTACTAATTCGTAGATGGGAATAGTATTAAAAAGTAAACAGATTTAGTAGTATATTGATAAAACTGCATTTAAATAACGAATTTTTTAAAGCTTCCCCGGATTTTATCGTTTTAATATATTTTTTGGGCGTGTACGTGTTCGTTTTTTTCTCGTTTCGGACCGTTGCCAGGATCCTACTTTCAGAAGTGTTGTTACACTTCTGCGCCACTTTTTCACCCAACTATACTAAATGGTTTGGTACATTCAATTAATAAAAATTTGTAGGCGTGTACAGACTATTATTCGATGTTGTGTTTTCAATCTGTATATACTCAATTCTTACATTCATAAATATCGTTTTTTATTTGTAGTGGACGAAATGAAAGCATTCGCTAGAGCATTACTGCAGTGCAAATCATTCAAAGACCGACAGGAATGTTTGAGTGAATCTCTAGATAATTTCTCATTCGAGTACCCCAATTTGTACCATCTGTTGTTCAAAGAAATAAAAAGAAGGGAACTGGAGTCAAACGATCAGAACAAAATTCGTGAATGGCTGAAGACCCCACAATCGCATCGTTACGTTAAACTTCATGAAGCATTGATGTTGGTAAAAAGCCACAACATTATGGCCAAAGAGGAGTTATTGGATGGCACACGGAAGATGTTAAGCGAAACTATTGAAAATGGGACCAACATGGAAACTGCGAAGAAAATATGCTGTTTACTTGAAAAGTCTTCACACTTGAAAAACATTCACGAGTGAGTTGAAACTTTTTGTTTGTATGTTAACAGTGCTTCTTGTACTTTTTTAAAAATATTTATTACATTTAGGCTTTTATACGATCACGTTAAACAAGTGAAGAAGTTGGCCATGAGACATTGTTGCAACAAAACTTCTATATGGAATGACGATTTCAAACAAGCCGATGATGACTTTTCGGAAAGATTCCGTGCCGAATATGATCCACGGATACAACCGCCACAACAGCAGTACGCTTCCATGTGGACGCCTGTGCTACAATCGAACAACTTAAAAACTGCTCAAGGTGTCCCATATCCATATTTCAATTGTAAGAATTACACACCACCGACTGATTTTAAATTGACTTCCGATTAATTCACAAATAATAATGTTCCGTTTTTCAGTCGAATGCTTTGGCTTTGATCGTCTAGAAGTGACTGCGACGGCTGACAGACGTCCAGTTTTTGATTTCTCGCAGATGTTTTCAAACCTGACGATAGTTAATCAAGAAATGGACGGAGTAGTCGCCAAATGGCTTCATTACTTGAAACTGCACAAGTACCAATGGTTTTTCAACGAACTCAGTTACCTCGAAATAGAGTTTATCGACGAAGACAACATTGAAGGATTCATAAACAAAGTAAACAAAAATGCGATCACAAGAGGTGCACAAAAGAAGATATGCATATCTACTAAGACATTGAGAGACAGGAAAAAAAAGTTGCAAGACTTGTTGATGGTAATTTTGATGAGTGAAATAAATGTTTCACAAAACGAATAATAAATGTTTTTATGATTTCAGACTTTGGATTTAGAAGTCACTTCGAATGAATTGTGTGAAATCATCACTTACATGCGAGACATACTGCATTATCCCATACCGAATAGGAATTGTGTAGTCGGCTATCAGCTACAACAAGACATAGTCTTGGTCATGGAAAAGTGTTTAAAACAGTTGCTGGAAAAGCTCAACAACACCAGTTATCTGTACGCCCACTGTTTACTCGGGACTTCTATTAACAAATACTTGGAATGCAGTTTGCTCATCACTGGTAATCAGATTTTCATGAAAGAACAAGTCGATAAAATGGAAATTTTTATTAAAACGCTCAAGTATAAAGTTCGTAGAATGCCTAAAAATTTCAACTAATAGTTGTAATTGCATTATTTAAACCGATACTGTATATTTTTATTACTTTATACTAGCGTTTAAGTTGTTAATATCATTCTATATTGCAAGGGGTAATTTATATTAATTTTTAATAACCGTTTTTCAAAAGTTTTGTTTTCAAAACACTTTAGTTTTAAATGTTTTATTTTTGCATGTTTACTTACATTGTTTTTGTTTGAAAATTAATATTTTTGGGTCGATATATTTTTTTTAAATACGATTATTTTTACTTAAAATTATATTTTGAAGAGTTGTCGATTTTTTTTTTTTTTTTATATATATATATATGTATGTTGCATGTTTTATATATATATTATTGATTGTTTGAGAAGTATTATTTTAATGTTTAACTTATTTTATTATCCGTGTTATTCCAACAGGATGCTATTTTTCAAAAAGTTCCTTAAATATGTGTTAACATAATTTATGGTATATTATATTTCCTAATGTATTTTACGCACAACAGTTGTATTTTAAATAACTTATTTAATTTTTAATATAAAAGACGTTATAAATGAATTAGTTAATTGAATGTTGTTCCTTTTATTCGGTAATTTGAGTATTAACTTAAAACAATTGCATGTTTTAATTTAAACTTGTATTTTGCGAGTCTATAGTGAATAGTGAAAATTGCATGAACGTAATTACATTTACCAAGGATTTCGTTGTAAAAACATTTTGTTCGAATGGAGCACACGAACAAAATTTGATTTTGTGCGATTTATACAAGAACTTATATTATCACAATAAACACCTACAACTCGTAGAACTCTAAAATAATTTAAATATTATAAAGAGAAATTTTATAGCTTGTGTTGTATGCATATGATGAAGAACGCTTTACTATTAAAACGTAACGTGTCCTATCTACAAACTCTGATGGTTTCGATTTAAACTTTGGTTTAAAATGTAAATGAATCTGTAAGTATAGGTGCCTATATATAATGTGGTGTAGTATGTATGTCTGTTTTAAAATTGTATATTACATAAAGTTCTCGATTAAGGTATCCAGGCAACCAGTAGGAGTAAAGAAAAAATGAATATAATTTTCCTAAAAAGAGTAGTTTGTTTAATCGATTATTTAATTTTTAATTTTTTTTTTGTGAAACAAATACAAATAATAATAGTAATAAAAAAAAAGGTCCACCCAAAAGAACGTGCTAATGTACACATTAAAATTTTTACTGGCAGTGAGTAAATTAACGGACTAAATGATTATGGATGGAAGAAAACTAAAAATACACTAGTGATGAATGTCTAAAACTATTGGTGGACAGTTTGAAACAAAAATTCAAAAACATTTGGTGTTTGAATTTTGTTTTGTGTTGAGAATTCAGTCTGGACAAGTCTATTTTACAGTTTTGTTTTTTTTCTGAAGTTAAAAGAAGTTCGGTTTTTGTATAAACCGTTATAAAATAACTAACCTGACGTGTGGGTATTTAATATAAGACGTGTATAGTTCAATTTTGTAGTAATTGGAAAACGTGTAGAAAAAACAATTTACGATGGGTAGTCAGGGGCGCATTAAGGTTCAATATTTAGGGATGGGAGGGGGGGCAAATATAATTTGCCGCCCATAAATTTACAGTACAAATTAAAATTCCAACAGACAAAAACATAATTCCAAATGTCCATGACCGGTGTGCCGCCCTCTAAAAATTGCCGCCCGTGGCAAATGCACCCCTGTGGGTAGTTTATTAATAAATCTAATAAATATTTATACAGTGTATAGTTATCGTAATTGATTGTTGTAAATCCAATACGGTTATTTTAAATTCACAAAACGCGGCGTATTATTTTCAGGTTCGGTATTCGAAATGATTATTTAGTCGCTCAACAAAGAGTACAAAAAACCACACGAAAAAAAAAAAATTGAAAAAGTGGAACGTTATTCAAACGCCGTGTGTTTGGAAATGTGTAGTTTTCATAAAATGTTGCTTTACGATCGAATTGACGTCTTCAGTTTGTATTCGTTGGTATGAAATTCGAATTAATTAGAAAACTTGCAGGCAGTGGACGACAACCGTCTAAAAGTGGGCAAACGCCCCCAACTTGGGAGTTTTTTCCACGTTGTAAGCTCTGCAATTTTTGTGAATCCTGAAGAGGTTTTTTTTGCGTACTACACCTTAAACTAAGGAAGAGTGTGTGTGTGGTGTAAAATTGTGTATTCACAGGACTATTATCCTCTTATAATACGCGCTGGGAACATAGTTATGTACGTACATGAAAATCGATTTTTAGAGTTGTCGACGAATTTTATATGATGGATCTCTACTTGCGCATGAGACGTGACAATGTACGCTTGTCATTTGGTTAAAAAAAACTGATCGTTTTCTGGGCGACGTTGGCATTCGGTGGCGCACACGGGAGGGAACATTGTTAAAACCTCCTTCGAAACGTTTAAAAGTCCCGATTTATACACTACACGAACAATAAGAATTTTACTGCTACAACAAGATCGCAGGTGGATGAGGATTACAATTTTGTGAAATAACCCTGTTCCGAAAATTCTGTGTGCGCCACTGTACAAGACATTGATGCGTGTAAATATCAGCGATGGTTCTTCCGTCTGGTGGTGGGGTCCGCGGGTGTTTTTTATTCATTTATATATCGATTTCTTAATTTGAAAAAGATTTTCAACTTCAAAATTTTACTAAATCGGTCTGGCGCGTCGATAAATGAGTTTCCTCGATATTCGCTCTGTTATTGCTTATTATTAAACCGTTCTACTGTAGTCCTACACTTCTACAATTAATACGACGGTTGAAAATGATCGCAAAAGCGTTCCGCAGTTCCGAGTCCAGTTGTTTCTTGTTTTCGAAAAAGGATGCGCTGTAATGGTTATTTTAATACATACGGTCCATAAACAGGAACGTATTAAACGCGATTTCATCATCTCGTGTACTTTCAACCTACCTCATAGGGAAGTAAACGCGCTGATAACATTATTTCGGACGTTATCCTCCAGTTGGATTTTTGAAAATATTTTATTATTATTTTATTATGTGCGCGCGTGTTCGGTCTAAAGACAGAAAAAAATCTTTCCGAATCCGTTTGGTATTTATAGACGTTTATAGGTGCACGAATCATTACTTACTGTAAACAAACAACAATAAAATTTAAATGTATTTTACGACGGACCGACAAACACTCCCTTGGCCGCTCGTCAACCGTCGTTATTTCTGTTACGCCGGTACCTATGGGGAGTTTTTATTTTTTTTGGCAACTGCCGTCGATCGCATCGGGGACGAATTAAAAAAAATTCATTACAATAATAGACGACGGCGGTGGCTGGTGATCTAGTAAAGAAAAAAAAAAAAAAACTAAATGACTTTTTTTTTATCGAATTTCCCGTCGTATCTAGAAATACGCTGTATGTAAAACGATTTTATTTTTAAAAATCGGCCATGTAATTATTACAATAATATATTATAGAAAATAATTTCCTTACAGACTGATTAGGTACGCTTTGAATACAGACAAACCATGAGAGACTTTTAATACAATTCATACGAAAAAGTATAAATTTTTTTTTTAAATCGTAGCCCGTTGGAATTGTTTTAGTAGGACCACGATAAAATCCATCGAAATGCGATTAAAATATTTAAAGGGGTTGTTTTCCCTTCGCCATGCGCACACGAATCGTAGTAAAACAAACGATACGTGCTTCCAAAGTACCGATCGAACTAGTGATGCGACAAAGATACTGAAAACACCATTGAATTCGTCGTGAATTTTACTGTAGAATGACTCCCACTTTTTTTCTTTCTTTTATCTTAAGATCTTCGGAAATTTTTTTTCATTTTAAATTTGTTCGAGTAATTTTTTAAGGATCTATGAAAAAAAAAAAAATTAGTGATGTGGGAAAGTCTTGCGTAATAAAATTCACGACGAATTCGAATCTGTTTTCAGAATCTCAATCGCATCGCTAGGTCGATCGGTACGTTGGAAATACGACACGTTTATTATGATTCGTGACAAAGAGAGAAAATACTCTGTTCCAATCCTCACAAACACACTGGATAGTAGTCTTGTAGAACGGTGTTCTATATATTCAGAAACGCTATGCGACAAGCTCGATTTGGATTTGGGACATGATTTTTTTACGCGTTGTAATAACTACACGTTATAATATTATTGATCAGCTGATCGAATCGTAAAATACCCGTGTACACGGGTATCGTGCGCAAAAAGAGATGCTGTTATTTTGTAATACAATTAAAAATCCCCGTATTTAATTAATGATCGTGTACTAGGAAAATAGTCGTTATTAATATTGTAACGTGATGAAACAAATGGTTGTGATTTTTGCGACGCTGAAAGTGAAATTTATTTCGAGGAAGGAAGGCACTATATTATATTTTCTGATAGCAATTTTCAGAAGCGCAACTGATATTATACTCGTCGGAAACGCTTTTGCCCGAAATAATGGACGGTAATGTTTTTCATTTGATAAAATCGCGAGCCAGTTCATCATTATTAATTACTGTAAATAATATTATGGACATTAGGTATTGAACGTAAAATAATTGCGCATATAAATTGAAACATTAAAAGTAGGCAATGGCGTTTTTCTCTTGAAAATGCTCTTTTATTAGAAATTAGCTGAATTAGCCGGCTTCGCCCGGGCTAGATTGTGTACCGTTTTAAATATTTTTTTTATCCTTAGAAACTAAATCTCGTTATCTATCTATGTACGTAGCTATATCTAATTTGTGGTTTACGGTAATTTTCCCAACCAGGTTTCTTACAAATTTGAAAACTCTATTTAACGCCTTTGTGGATGCCTACGTCAAAATAGCTATCTGGTCACGTTTTCCTATTATATACAGAGATTATTATGAGCGTAATTTGTATTTATTAATAACTGCTGTCCAGATTAAGATACTTATGATGCAAAATAATTCTAAGCAGATACTGAATTATTGTTTTGTTCGTGTTTAAAATGTTTTTAGAATATTCCTATACATGGCTTTAATCATACACAACCATATTTTAACAATAAATATTGATATTTTCAATAACGCATAACGCAGTACAAAAAAAAAAATGTACCTACGACTTAATAAATTATAAAGCGATTCTAGTCATATTATGACTGTAGTTTACTACTCGCTGTCACACAAATGTATAACATTGAAGTCTCGAGATAAATGCAAAAATATGAAACCCAATGTAACCGTTTAATTTTTTTCTCAAAACGGGACACAGATGACTTTTATTTGAGTACATGATCTTATTTGACATATAGCACCAATCAGAGATGCACTCAGTGGGAAATGACTATGGAATTGTAGCCTTGCGATAATTTGAATTCATATATTATATTACATTATACCATCGGTTTTTCTACTAAAAAAAAAAAAATACTCGATTCATTTTTAAAAATATTATTGTTTATTATAAGACGTACGTAATCACAATCTTTGTAACAATCCGCCGAGTGAGATTTATGATGCCGGTGATTTACCAGAATTATCTGATTTATTCAAAATAACTGGAAGCAAACTGTTAATCAATAAACCAACAAATTATTTCTTGGTACAAACATAATATTGATTATCGTTATCTGTGTTGAGCATATTATAAACAGGAAACGCGACCTGTGGATGATAAACAATTCCGGTAAAACACCTGTTGACAACCGAGACGAGTAGAAGACAACACAAGGAAACGTGTCAAAATCATATAAATTAGTTAAAATACCTAATTTATCCGCTACAGCAACCAGTATTCTGTAATCTGTATCATTGTAACCTTTGCTGTTGATGTTGAAACGATAACAAATTATAAGCTGAAAAAAATTACAAGCGATTTTGATTGCACGTTTTCTCACCTACTTCTTGTAAAACTGGACGTTTCGGTATCCCCGGAGATGCTCCTGCAGGGTACACCGATTTTAATATTTACTACTCGACATTTAAGACAAAAGAGTCCCTGTAGAAATAGCGCGATTGTTGTTGTTTAGTACTCGAACCAATGTCAATATTTATGAGTCGGTCAAAGCAAATAATAACATTATTGTTCGGTCCCAAATACAAAAAAAAAAAAAACAATACGGGCCGAGTAATAAACGGCTTCGTTACTATATAAATATTGATAAGCGATAACTCGCGTATGCACAAGAAACAGATACGAAATTCGGCGCGGGAAATAATAATTTTAAATTTATCGATCAATGAGAACGATTCGACGAAGCCGACGGCGGTGCGAGAAACGCGTTTTGTATTCCGTAAAGCTGGGTTCACACGTATCCGTTAAAATGTTCATCGTGACTTGGTTCATTTTTGCTGATAATACTTTTCACTGAACAAATCGTTCACACGGTTCAGTGCAAAAACTTAATGAATATTAAGTCATATATAGTCATCGTATGGCTTCGTAGAGTGCATACCCTTCCATGATGCAATACTGATCGTTGAAAACGACCAAAAGTAGAAATAGTTTCTGCTCGACTGAAGATCAGTTTTCAGTCCGGCTGAAACGAAATGTTCACACGTCCGTAACTTGTTCAGTTTTGTCGAATCAATCGTAATAATGAACGTTTTAATACCGACACGTGTGAACCCAGCTTAAAACGCAATCGTTTCAGGATCGATCGTATCTGATGCGAAACGCAGGCTTTCAATTCCTATTGACAACGGACAGTAGCTGGCTGTCATCGGTTTAATATTTAAAACGAATACACACACACTCACACGTTTTGATTGAGCGTTTCGTCTCATTATTCGTCTCTCCATTTTCGTTGAAAATAGTTTCAAAAATATCGTTATTCACTGTATCACAAGTTAGCTGGTAGGTATATCACTATAAAAACTCAAATGCCTACTACGATCGTGCAGCAGTCAGCAAGTGCAGTCGATTCGGTTTTTTATATTTAAACGATCGAAAAGCGGGTGCTACGTGGTATACATTCGAATTGAAAATTGACGGTCTTGTGCGATTTGTGTATTAACGTAACCTAAAGCGTTTTCAGACACGATGAAAAATCGTGGTAAAATTTCGAGTAAATTTAAAGTACAAACCGTCCGGTCTGCTAGTAGCTGCTGCTGCTGTAGACTCTGTTGTGTTTGTCTCGGTAACGGTGTAACACGGCTATATTGAAGTCGAAGAAGACGTATAATATTGGAAAAACTCGTATTCACAGCTGCTCTTGTATAATATTACACTACGTAGTGAGTGCAAACTAATGGAATATTATTTTTTTTTTAAGTACGTTACGTTTTAGTTGAAAACCCAAAATCTTTCAATTTCCGAAATAAACAGTTGGCTCGAATAAAAATCGTATTCGCCATTCGGTAATGAGGTATACAAGATGTTAAAACAAAATCACATTAATAAAAAATTTAAAAATCGTATTGATAATAATATGGAGATACGTGTGAGCGAGAGCCACAACAGGTTTTTTCATGGATGAATAAATTGTAATATTTATTCTTCTAGTTATGGCACTATATGATGTGATAACAATATTTTGCGGACAGATTTTTATCAACTTGTAAACAAATAGTGTCTTTTTAATATATATATATAAAAAAAATAGTCGACAGAGTGTTATACAATTTAAATTAATGGTTTACAATTAGTTAATGTATAACGAGAGTGGTTTTTTTTGTTTCGTTTTTAGAATTCCAATCTGTTTTTTGAAATTTTTTTCCGTATTCAATTGACAGTAAGAAAATCGATATGAATTTGCTGCTGTGGTCGATTATTGTTAGTTTTGGTAATATGTTGTCGATCAAATGTATTCCAAAGGTAAATTACAATATTATTACGGTCGATTAATAAAAACGGTTTGAGTTCGGTTTTCGCGTACAATTTATAATACGTTTGTACTATACACTGGTTTTATTATCGAAATATTGCGTTTATTTTGTAGATTTTATCGTGGTATTTGGACAACAGTAAAGAAACCCGTAAAGCAGAGGCTGAGATTTCGCTTTTAAAAGAGGAACAATCCGACATTTCTATGGTGAAAGAGTTTGCTAGATATGCCAGGTTACAACGGAGGATCAACAAGTTGAACGAACAATTGAAAAATAGTAGTATGTTGCGATTACCCGTTGCGTAACTGTGTACGTATTCGTGTAATTGATTTCAATTTTTTTTTTCAGGAAGAGAAAATGCGTCGAAAAATTTAAAAATAAAATTTACGTCGAGCGTGCTTTTATACGTTTTATCTGTAAGTACATTATCAATTTTGGTACAAAAACTGTTTATACAATTTTTTCCGTTATACGATATAAATAAATTCATTTTTATTAAATTTTAGTTCTAATAAAATTATTATATATATATATATATTAAACACTTACGTTATATGTTAGTTAACGAATGACCAAATAAATGTCTCTTCATTATAGTGTTGCTAATGGACGACTTTTTTTTCAAATTTCTTCGTATATGTAAATATTCTTGTCCGTATACATGTATAGATGGAACAAAAAAAAAAATGTTTTCGACATATATTCGGCGTTAAATACACACAATTGTACTTGAAAAAGATTCAGTAATTTTATTATTTTGTTATATACTATATATATATATATATAATATTTATTAATAGGTACAGTATATAGACAGGGTCTTAAATACATTTTTATCTCGATGTAGCTTTTGAAATTTAAACATGATTTTCATATCAGAACACATTGTATAATGTATAAGTCAAGTATTTAATATTATTAAAATGTATATTTATATAATTATAATTTTTTACAGGGCATTTTAAATCTCATATTTGTTTACTACAACTACCGTCGAACTGTGCTGCACGAATTACCGTCCGATTTGTTTTCACCCGTATCGTGGTTAGTCAGGTGGCCTTCATCACAAGTCGATACGATGAGTTTTCTTTTTTGGTACAGTATCACCAATTGTGTCGCTAAAGTGACCACTAGCAATTTGTTATGAAGTACAAAAACATTGCAAGATATTCATTAAATTCTTATAAATTTGTGTAAATAAGAATTTTTATGAACATAGGATAATTTATTTAATATATAGGATTATGAATGTAGATATTAAGGATACCACATGGCTGACATTTTTTTTGTTTTTCGTGGAAAAAAACCTGGTTTGTTACGGGGCCAAATGTTTATTCGAGACAGATGAAAACTTTATCTGTGATATATCAACTGTTTTTTCAATATTGTTATTTAAATTTTCAAATTTGGTATTGTTTTACCTTTTTTTTTTTCTCGAGATGATATAACGTGCAGAGTATTTGTGTTTTAAAACAATTATTTAATCCGGTATAACGCAAACAGATTTATCTGTTCTGTGTGAACATTTGGTTTCAGATATGACTAACGTTTTGGGTTCTTTCTCGTGCAGTTATGCAAAACATTAAAATTCTTAATTTTATGTAATTTGTAACGGCTATAATGTATCACAAAAACACGTGCCCTTTTTTTGGCTGTTACACTATTTTGCTTTTTTTTTTTGTATGGAATCCTGATAAAAAGTTTAAACTGTGTCTGTTACGCATGTGCAAATGTAATAATATTTGTTAATTTAAATTCGAATTGTTTTTTATTTTACTTGTATAGTTGTGTATTCTGTTGATTAAAGTAACTTGTTTATAATTGAATGTATTGATTTTACAATAATATGTTTTTTTTTTTTGTTATTATTTTGTATGTAAAAGGAGCTGTACCATAGTAAATCGTTTGTTTCGATATGTTTTTCAATTTTCTCAATTGTTTTCTTAAGCATTGAAAAAAAGTCTTCATAAAATTGTTAACATATCCGTTTTGGATATGTACTTTATTTTTTGTGTTCAAATTTTGAAAATGTATTACAAGCTTAGACACTAAAAAATTGACATCCACGTAATCCGCTGTCGGGATAATTTTTTTTTTTTTATTTATATATAATTTTGATTTATGTTTATATACTACTTAAGATAACATGCTTCTTACACTGTGTTTTTGATAATAAAATGTGTGTATCCATTGACGTATTTATCATGTTAAAAATTAATTTTTTATAATTGTTTGAAAACCATAGTAATCAATAACAGTTTAAAATATTAATTGTCGAGTGTCTCGTATACTCTGCGTGTATGTTGTAATTTAATATTTTTTTTTTTTTTATACCAACTAAGAGTTCTTTCGAAAAATATCGAGTTCAATTGAGCGCATAAAACTAAAATTCACAATATACTAATATTAGTTATAAACAATATCAATATATTATTCATATATGTTTCAGTTGTTAACAAAATATAAGTTGCTAAAAAAAAAAAATCTCTTTAATTTTAGTAAGTTTATGCGATTCTAAAAGTTAATTAAATTAGTTATATTATGGTAAAGGCTTTTAAGTATATTTTTTGCCAATAATACTGTATTTAAATATCACGCACAGATCTTTATTATTGAATTACGATCTCGGTCATTTGACGCAGTTTTTACTATTAAAAACATTATTTTTGTATGTTAAATGTTTTAAATATTGTCACTTCTCGTAATAGATACTTCAAACTTTAATTTTATCGTTTACCCTTCCTCCAAGGGACTGTTATTTTTAGTGTGTTACCAAATACTTGTATTTTATTTTCGATATTCTATTTTGTTGATATAAACAAATCGTACTGTGATTGGTAGATAGTTTAAAAAAACCAAATGTATTTTATTATGTCGTATTGTCGACTTACGGTGTTCAAAAAATGTAAATAAATATATTTGGAATTTGGTATTGTGAATAATTGTATAATAATAATAATAATATATTCGTGTTTCGTATTTATGTGTATCGATTTCACTTTTATCTATTATTGTTATTTCCATAGAAAAAAATCAATTTTTAGTATATGTACAGTAGACATAATTTCTATTAATTTTATTGATATTTTTTCCGAATAAAATTTACAAAATATTTACTAATAAATGTGTTTATTTATATATTGACTGATTTGACTGGATACATTAATTAGTCGGTGTGAAATGCAGTGTAAAATATGCCGATTACGATCTTGTGGACGCCAAAAAGTAAATTCAAGAAAACAATAAATAGGGACATATGCGACGTGAATCCGTCGGGTTTCTTCTTCACTCACATTCATATAATATTAAATAACTAATATGTTGCGTTTATAATTTGTTTACACTTTCAAATAATATAGAATTCACTGACGTGTTGTAGTATATTGAACAGAGACTCAACAGGACAGTATGAAATTTCTGTTCTTTGGCATCCATCTACTTGCAGCTGTTAGTTGGACGGTTGAGAGGGTCCGAAAATTTTTCTGTCCTCCTCGTGACTGTTCTCCTGTCCGAAAATTCCTACCTATATGGAGAGCTATTTCATCGTAGACACTCGATTGATCTTAAATTATTGGTCAATCTTCTAAATTATAAGTTCCAACTGCTCTGATATTTTTTCTCGTGCACCATTCAATTATATCTCCTCACGTGTTGCCCGTTTTCCTTTACTACTAGTAACTCCGTATTCTTCCAATTGTTTTATCAACTCTAAATCAGCCAAGTTCCTCGGGACACTTATTCGTCTATTATATTGGTCGTTAATACGCGTTAGCCTACAATGTACTATTATTATTTGTTCGGGGCTCGACCCGTTATGCGTATACAATAAAATCAAATTAGAGGTAAACGGTTTAGTTGTAAAAAAAAAAAAATGTATGATTTATACGTTCTGTCTTGTCTGTTTAAAGATGACTGATGAGCATATTATGTTATATTGACTACTAACTATCACTCAATGCCATATTTATAATAATAAATTAAGTAGGTGTACATTGAATACTAAAATACTACAGGTTATTATTAAAAATATGTGTAGCTGTTAAATAAGAAGAAAACAAAAATATTCAGAAATTAAACGTATTATTAGCATAATATAAGGCCTTATCGATTATTATATAAACCCATTGTTTTGCAAAGTGTATTTCCCACGTAAATTTTTTATTTTTTTTTATTGAAAATTAATCATTTATGAATAATTTTATAATCTTCGCGTACGTAATATATAATATTAACATATAATGTATATAGGAATACCTTGAATCTCGATTCGATACAATTTTTAAATATCATAGACTCTCGACTATGGAGTGTTGGAGTTTTATAATAAGCTCGGTGATTTTCAATCGACTTTGACGTCAAGTCTTTAGAAGTTTGAATACTGTTTTTAAGCAGAAAATAAATGCTGAAATCTGAAAAAAATGTGGCAGACGGGTACTGTGTCATACCTCGGCCAGTAAGCGCGCCTGCAGAGTCCATCTGTCAGCTGTCTGTTTATAATGCGTTTGAGTGTATAATTTATTAAGGGGATTGAAAGCGGGCATTTTCTCTCTTTGTCTTACACACACGAAACGTAACAAAATAGACTTTTCCTACTTCCAACGTACCTATACCGATCGATCTAATGGTGCGATAAGAAATTTGAAAACAGATTTGGATTAGTCGTGAAGTCTACTCGAGATCGACTTTCCCACATTCCTAATTTTTTTTTTCATAAATCTTTAAAAAAATTAATTGTATCAATTTAAAGTAAAAAAAAAAAAATTGCCAACAATCAATTTTTGAAAGTCTTGAGATAAAAAAAAAGTGGGAGAGTCGTTCTGCAGTAAAATTCACGAGGATCCGCAAATCTGTTTTCAAAATCCTTATCGCATCACTAGATGTATCGGTACGTTGGAAGTAGGAAACGTCTATTTTGCTATGTTTCGTGTGCAGGTAAGACGAAGAGAGAAAATGCCCGCTTTCAATTCCCTTAACTGAAAAAGAAACGAGTCAATTATATAGAATTTTTTTCACAAACTCTTTTTTTTTTTTATAAATTGCTCGGACTTCACTAGAAACGATTTGCCGACCTCTGCTGTATAATATAGAAATCACGGGTTTTCGTCCGTTCTCTACGGCCTAAGACGCGTATGTATTATTATGATGAAATTATATACGCGCTAAAAAACGATTTCGTTTGGGCGAGCTGATCCCCGTTATATTTATGAACTCCACCTCGATTTCTGCGTCTGTATTATGTAGCTGTTGTGTATACAGTTATTATTATTATTATTTATGTAGCATTTATTGTTCGATTTATTAAGTAATAAACAGAGATAGAGAACATAACTGCTGCAGTGCCCAGCCGACACCTACGCCGTGTACGAAAAGTAAAAAAAAAAAACCATTACAATAGCTTCGGGATAAATCCTACAAGAGATCGGCATATAATGTAATATTGCACACATTATATTGGTATACAATTAAATAATATACGCGCGCGCGCGTCCTTCAGAATATATATATATTATACTTCAATAACTTACGGACGCTAATATTAAAATATGTATAGGTAACTGTATATATTGTAATAATATTGTCTACTATATATAATTATATTCACAATGCTTAGCATGTACATATAATTTAAAACATTTTGCGAAAACGTCGTTGTCTCGCGTCAATCGTCGATTTCTGACGATTATTATTAGTTATATAAGGACCAATAGAGAAGTTTACCAAATGTACTCAAAGCCCAATATCAAGTCATTTATAAGAGGCAGACGTTTGGAATGGGTGGGACATGCATGGAGGTCCATTGGTGTAATAAATGATGTAATGACAGGCAATATCAAGGGGAAAAGACCTAGGAGACGATCTATGCAGAGGTGGATAGACACAGTTAAGTCAGACCTTGAAAAATGTGCACCAGGATCAAAATTAGAAGAGAGTGTAGATAGAGATAGATGGTATCAAATAAGAGAAGCAGCGAAGGCTTTAAATGGAATATAGAAGTTAAAAAAAAAAAATTATTAGTTATTTTAATATATAGATAATGACGATATTTTTAATATATGTGTAAATTCCGGTTTGGAAGAATTATATATTATGAAGAAATTAAACGTTTCAATATACAAAAACAAATTAAAAAAAGGTGGCGAGCCGCGGGGTGTTGTCGTTGTGGATATCGCTTGAGTGAATTACTTGGATAATGATTTTAGCGTTTTGTTTTTATTATACATTTGAAAGCAATGATTTATTCATTGCATTCGATAAAACGATTCTGAGCGGAGCTATTGTGTAATAAATAAACGACAATCGATTAAGACGAAATTGCATTTTTAGCGTTTTTATGTAATATTTGGTAGTTTTTCCTGACTTTTGAAAAAAGTATTGAGAAAATCGAAAAATGACGTCTTTAAAGTACAAACTATAGATGCGACTTGCGATCAGAAAAAGGTGCTACACGAAAAGATCGGAGCACTCCTTCTGGTAGAATTTTTGGGTACAGACATAAGAAAATAAAACACATCATTGTAAAACCAATACATTCCTCGCTCTGCTCAGAATCTAAAACAATATTTATTTATAACAATATATTATATTTAAAATTTTTAATTCTATACTTCATTTTATTGTAATATACATAATTTTCTCTTTGTAACTTGTTCATTCTTTTTTCTTTTTCGCTTGATTATCCGATAATGACTGTTTGTCGAAACCGTTAGTAAATAAACGTAGTACAACAACTATTATATTTTTTCTTTATTTTGTATAATACCCTCTGGCTTGATTGTATATTCGCATATGTACATACATATGTTTATTTGTATAAACTTATAAATTTTATATATTGGATAATAACACGCTACAGTTTTTGTTTTAACAAATTGATTCACTATATTATACACAATTTCTTTGCCGTTATTGATTTTAATTAATTATTATTATTTTTGTATTTCACGTATTTTTATTGTAATATCCCATAATTTTCTCTGTGTAATTTTTCTTCGTTCTGTTGCTGCTGTACTTTTTTTCTTTTCGTTTGATATCCGATGATGACTTTTTTTTTGTCGAAACCGGTACAGTAAATAAACGAATTCAATACGACAACGCTTATATTTTTATTCATTTTACATAATGCTTTTTGACTTAATTCCGTATATATTCGCATATATAAATTAATTATTATTTACGAGTATTAATTTATAGTTTTTATTTCACTTTCTTTCGCATATCCTTTTTTTAATTCTTTTATTTATTTAATTTTTTGTTTTTATTGATTATCGTTATTTTATTATTTTTTAATTTAAACTATTCGTATTACAATATTATAATTTATATATATATATATATATATATATAATTAAGTTTAAACGTTTAATCGGATATGTATATGTAGTCTATTCGAGAAGAATGACATAACGTTACTCGTGAATCGTGATAATAGAATTTTGTTTAAGATCTATTATAGTCCAATTTAATCGTTTGCATATGGGACATCCATTAGTATCCGATCATGCGTAAAAACTTAATCTAAATTACTCTCCATTCTGTACCCTGCACCAAAATGAAAAAGCATCAGCTGTGATCTCTCTCTCTCATATTTAATTTGATTGTCCTTTCCCGACCACCCAACGCTTATCTTTATTTAACACTTTACTCCACATTTCAATAAAATTGATCCCCTCTACTCTTAATTCTAAATCTGAACCCACAATTAAATTAATCGTCTCTTTTATTTTGGCTTCATTATTATATAATAGTTTTATTTCTTTTTTTTTTTTTTTTTTATTACCTATATACATATATAGATTTATAAGTGTTGAGCTGAATAGTTTTAATAATAAGTGAATTATACAAATTATGCGAGTTCCTTCGGATTACACGGACAGCAAACATATCTACACATTGTCATATATAATATTATACGTTTGCGCCGCGATGTACTACCGTCAACTGCTGCGTAGTGGAATCGTCAAAATTTTACAGGTAGGTACAAAATTCAACCAGTTTCTGTATTTATTATTGACTAGCAAAGACTTGCAATATTTACAAATATTATACGTTTGAATAAACGTTTAAAATATTTATATATTTGAATTTCACATCAGATAATATTCGATTATTATTGAATAATATTAATGGTACATAATGTAGTCAATGCAGTGGCGTAATTAGTGGCTAAGTAATGAGGGGGGTGGGGGGTGGTGGGGATCAATTTTTCTTTTATAAATTTCTTTTTTTTTTTTTAAGTAAATTTGTGTTCATTTAAATAAGACAATAGATGCAAAAAAAAAAAATTACATTTCAGATCTATTAATATTTTTGGCTTCAGAACCGTTTCGTTGAGTACCTACGCGTTCTATCGAGATGTATCAGCGGCGGCAAATTTTTATGAACTCCCAGCATATCAATCAATTAAATTTAATCGATTATAATGTGAACATAACGTTTTTTTTTTAGTTAATATACTAATAGGCTGGTCGTCTCCTCGTTCTCGTATATTTGCAGCCGTCCGCAGTCGATATACAAAAGCGCGTCCTTTTTTGTATCAAATTTTTAACAGCGTGCTAAAAAAAGGCCAAGGGGGGGATTCGACACCTATATTCCCTCCCCCACGATTACGCCACCGAGTCGATGATTACATATTTGTTATATTATTTTTAATTGTCACGGTTAGAACACGACGAAAATGTATTAGTATAATAACTACGGCTAGGATTTATATGCATAATATAATAGGTAAAATACGCATTCGATTTATTGAAAATATGCAAAAGTATGTAACGAAAAATGTGAAAATATATGGCACAAAAAAAAAAAAAAAAATTTTTAAATTCTAAAATATTCGAAATATTATTATAAACTATTAATTTTATTCGAAATTATATTACACGAAACAATGACGTATGGTGTTCACAGTTTTCAAAAATAAAAGATCTTCTGTTAGATCTCAGTATTATACTTGTTGAAGCTGGCGTTCAACATCACATCATGACGTAATTTTTGCGTTTTTAAATTTTACAATATCCTCAGGAATATTATAGATCGGAACGATAATCTTCATCCAGATTACTTCCATTTAAAGTATCGCGTATTATTTATAAAAATAATAATTATCTTTTTTTTACCAACCGCACCACGGCTAAAACGTACCATAAAACATGCATTTTAGGTGTTTATTGTTGAAATACGCATTAATGGTACGCATTTTATTCGAAATATGCAAAATAAAATAACCGCACCATTAGCTTCATGACGACGTGATTTAGTGGACATTCCGAACAAAAGCAGTAATCAGAAGTCGCAAAGAAAATATGCCAATGCATATATGAAAACCGTATAGTTATAATAACCGATAAGAGAGATGGGCGGTAGATGAGATCGTTGTAGGATTTCTTTCTCCGCGGGCGTTGCAGAACTTTTCGGATTTCTTCGGGAGCCCTGCAGAGGAAACGACCCGCTACCGCGGGCAGTTTCGTCGCTGCGTAATCCCTCGAGGGATTTATTTAAAGCATATTATATTTCAATAAAAACCGCCCGCTATACGAGTATATATATATATAATAAACACGTTTAGATTTTCTTGTGTTCTCCACGTTATACAACAAAATATACGAGTGTCTTTCAACCGGGGTATACGTTTTAAAACATTCTTCAGCGGTCCCAGCGTGTCGCGTCCGATCGTCTAAAAAAAAATTCTTTTCCCCTCTTGCAGTCCGGTTAGTAATAGTTTGCGTAATGATACGAATCGACACAAATATTATTGTATCGTACAAATTTTCATTAATATATATATGTATAAAAAAAAGAATAATTAATACGTAAGAATATTAACGAAAACCAGAACGGTCTTCGGAAACCGATTGCGTAGATGGCGCTGTCGAGAGCGCGCGCGTTTCGAACGACCGCGTGCGCCGCCTGGTCGCAGTCAGTCTGTTCCGCACGTCGTCGTTCTGTAGTCGTTTCGTCGATTTTTTTTTTTACGTATCCGTTCGTCTCTTAATTATTGTTCTCCGTCGTCCGAATACAATTTTTTTTTTTTGCTTTACCTCGAATTTTTTTCTCAACAAAATAAAATTTCACGCGCGCGCGCGTGTGTGTGTGTAATAAAACGGTTGTTTGATGGTGCGGTAATCTATTTGGATATTATTACACGCCGTGGTTGAGTACGCGACAATGGGTTAATAAGACAATCGTTTTACAAAAAGTGTAATCGTCGTGCGTTAAACAGCGATTGATCGCCGAGACATCCGTAGAAAACAAGTCATCCGTTGCAGGAAAACGGTCGGACGGTCATCATCGTTATACCCGTTACCGGGACGACCGCGTTCGTCCGAAGAAACGCCGTTTTCAAAGGACTTTGCACTGCACGTACGACATGGACACGCCGAGCAACGAGGACCGCCGATAGGATGCAACGAAATCGCGGTCCTTGGTGCGCTCTAGTACTCGTACTGGTCGCGTCCGCCGTCTCCGTCGCTCAACTCATCAAAGGTACCACGCGAATACGTTTGTTAATAGTAGATTACGTTAAATACCCATCCATTGTTTGTGCAAGGAATCCACCGAGTTTACCAAAGAGCTACCGTAGAATGGCCGAACACACTTGACTTATAGGACAAAAATGAAAAATTAACATTTTATTTGATATTTATTATACTAACGACAATTTATGCATGATTATTTTTGATATTTTATCTATTACGATTTCTTATAATTTGTGATTTATACAGTGTATTCGCGTTAACGTGTCTTTTAAATGTACCATACGAAATAAATAAATAAATGCCATCTTTTCGAAAAGCCGAAGAATACTTTAGGACAGCGATTTTATTCTCCTCGGCGCGCAAAAAATACTGTAAAAAAACACACTGCTCCGAACACGTTTTCTCAGCTAATACTAAATTCTCGAAGATTTCCGAGATGAAAAATATGATGTTGGAAATAGTCGATCTCGAGTATAAGCGAGAAAACCGCGATTTCGACGTCTCCCCCCACTCTGTTTTTGAAACGAGGGGGTCAGTAATATATACGCGTTTTAAAAAAAAAAAAACGTTTAACCGGTGTTTGTTTTAAGAAATTTTCATTGGGCGACATTAAAAAAAAAAGAAAAAGCTTCGTTTCTATTCAACGCGAGACTGTCATAAGAGCAAAGTAGGAAGTTTAAGTGTGCTTTCCCTCAAAAAACTAGTATAAACCCCTCAAAATTTCGAAGAATTTTACACGGAACATCGTTCTCGAGAGAGCTACATTGAAATTAGCTCCCGTGAAATTTTTAATTTCGGTTCTCTGAATCGCGTTCGTGGCTATAAATTTCTATCAACGTTACGAACCTAAAAAGAAAATTGAATCTATTAAAATATACTTTTGGTTAATTCGTATTATGCTGTAACTAGTTTTTTTTTAAAAAACTTTACTGTGTTATTATTACTACATTTACTATTCATGCCTACATTGATATTTTAAAACGAACATTTTGTTTCCTAATACATAAAATTAATCTAACCTAACCATAATGTGAAATGATTATCACATCGATAAGTACCGCGAGTCAAATTTATCATAATTTATCAGCTTGGCAAAAAATACTAAACTGAACGTGAAAACGATTTGATAGTCTGCAGCAGAAGATAACCGGTATGTGGTTGACGACGCGTGTAGTATCGTGTAGGTTAGATATATTATACTTTATTTTAGATACGGGGAGTTTTCAATAGTCAATAAACAATATAACGTTGTACATCATAAAAAAAAAAACAATTTTTTTCTCCTTCACGTTTCAAATTATTATACGAAGCGATCGATAATAAATAATTTCAATCGTTAAACTTTGTAGATTACAGTATTTTTTTGCTATAAGCTTTTACAGGCCATTAAGGCCTCTTGCTGCTTCTACCAGATTCCTCCACAGATCTCTGTTATCTGCTTTCTCAATTCTTGCCGTTTAATCTGCTTGATTTAATGTGTGCCCGGCCCATTCCAGTCTTTTCTCGACAAGACATTTTTGGATAATTGGTCGATTTAAGATTCTCTCAATATCTGCATTTGTTCTCTTTATAGATCACTGCAGTTACATAAAACGATTACAAATAATATCGTCATTTCTGTTGAAACACTCCCAGTAATTATAAACACACCAGCGGTTACTAGCGGCGACAGCAATTTTTTTACTGGGCGACAAAATTGTCGCCCAGCATAATATATAATATTATAGAGTTAAAATACGCACTGCGTTCAACAAACGACTTGGGCCGTGGGTTGCACACAAACGGGCTGGCACAACGTAATTGAGTTTGACTAATACGTACGTTATTTACACATCGAATTGCAGCAGCTATTGGTCCGTAAAATACGGATACGAACCGTCAAAATATTTATCTCGGTGGAACAATTTGTGCAACGCGCAGGCTGCGTTAAAAAATGTATGGGCAGTTTAATCGTTTTCCCGTAATCGATTATGATGTTAAACAGCGATGCGAGCAGAACGCCGTTATAAAATAATTTTTTTATTATTTTTGTTATCGACACCAGTGCCTAGACTGGTGTGTGTGTGTCGTTTAATTGAATTATTACGCGTATGACGGGGATGGGCATCGGTGTATAAAATTACACACTGGAAAACAAAACGCTCGTTTACCGCCGCTATTACTGCATACAACAGTATTAATTATTCTGCAGATATTTAGACAAAAGTGTTTTTTTTTTTTTTTATTGTAACCGTCACGTCGATTCGAGAACAATCTCGGATCGTTAAATTTTTTTTGCTCCTCCGAGAACCGGCCTGCAGGGGGCCCGGTATAATAATCGTCCGTCTCTCAGTCATTTGAAATACTTGTTTATATTTATGTATATCTAATGAAAAACAAGTGTATTAATAGTACCTATCTTTATTTATATAAATAATACAAAACTAACGTGTTAAATCGGTTCGGTTGTACATAATTTTTATCATCCACCGCCAAGAGTATAAGCGTTTTCTGACCAATATTCTCTCGCAAACGGCATTGCGGTGCGGTGTAATCATACGTGGTTGTCGAATCCCCCCTTGATCTTGTTGTTTTTTATTTTTTTATTAATGGCACGAACAAAATGTATGAATGTTTTAACGATCAAATTTTGTATTATCAGATGACCAAAATAGCACTGTTAAAAATTGAATCGAATAACTTAAAAGAACTTTGCCGTTTGTAGTGTGTCGTCTGCAAGCAGACGGCGAATACGAGACACGGTTTTGGAGACACTGACTTGGCATACACACATTTTGACTATAAACGTCTTTAGAATGGATTAAACGGATTGTCTGCGTTCACGAAAACGTACCGCAGGTACTTCTCGAGAACGCACTCAACGAAACGGTTGAGTCAACAATAATAGATATTTGAATTATAAATTTTTTGCATCTATTAATCGTGTTAGTTAAACGGATATAAATTTATTTCGAACATTTTTTTCTAAATATTTGTTCTTTATCAACGAAATGTTGATCTCCTCCCCACCGCGAACTAGTCTTAATTACGCCACTGCAAAGAACCAACACGCAGCGTTAATATAATATACGCCTACTTTTTTTTTTTTGCAAAACGTATCGTATAACCTTTACACACGTCGTTTTGCATCGATTAAAAAAATATAGTCAATGCTATTTTATTCTAATATTATATGTGTATATATTATTGTCAATGAAACAAAAGGTCACACCGTGTAAAGTTTGCACGCGCCGGCTTAAGGCCTACACCCGTTTTTTTACGGGTGTTCTGAACAGGCGATTTGTATGACAATTTTTTTTTCTTTTAAGAAAAATAGAAATATTTAAAAAAAAAATAGCGCTGTTTCAGTAGCATTTCTTTTTTTCTATTGTCATAATAATATGTAATCTCGATATTTATATATATTAAAAAAAAAAAAAAAACTGTTTTGCGGCAGACATAAGGTTTCTCGAATGGTATTTATACAACAGGATTTCCAGATTGTTTACAGTGTGTAGAGGAGAATTTCATTTGTGTCGCAGTATTTTTTGTTTTCGATATAACGCGTTACTCGCAATAATATAATAATTTAACGAATAAATGAATGAAAAAAAAAACGAACATATTTTACAAACGGGAATAATCGTGTTATATTTAAAAATATATATTAATAAAATATTATAATTAAAAACACTATATACGACGCGTAGATAATAGAGTTTTCCTTAATAAATTGTAAAAAAAAAAAAATAATGTCGAAATCGCGAGTGGCGTCCTCTTAATATACAATTTTAATAACATATATATCATAAATATGTATTTCGAAATAAATCATACGTAGCAAATATACAGCGATTATATCTCGCGGTTCGCAAGGAAAATATATACTTTCAGAACCCTGCACCACCCAATACGGAAAAGAATTCGAAATACATACCGATCGGTCAGCAATGGCCGTTTAGTTTTTTTTTTTTTTTGATGATATCGAGCCTTTATGGTCGTAGACTATAATATAGTGTTTGTACATATTGTAATATCGTGTTCGTACTATCGTTTTTTGTTTGTTTTTTTAGCCGGACAGTCGGCAATTTTTTTCACACAGTTGACGTGAAATATAAATAGTTTCGGTAAGTGCCAGTATTATTACACTCGCGGATAAAGCGGTTATGGTTATTGAGAGATACGCTGTACAAATATAATTTAGCGTGACGCGGTTAGACCACAAGTACGGTGTTCTGGTGGTGGTACTCGTATACGCGCGCGCATAATAATACGAATACAGAACATTTTATAACGAAGACGGTTATTTTTTTTTTACACTGAATTGAAAATGTTTAGTGTAGAGAGAGAGAGAGAGAAATATGATTTCCCCCAGATATTTTTCAAAATACGAGTGTTGAATATTGGTTTCGGCGTTCGCGGTCGTATCGAAAACTTAAAAAAAATATAGCGGTTTCAAATTTTTTTTTTGTCGTCCGACTAATATTAAAACACAGAATTAGAAATATTTTCGATTTTTTTTTTTTTTAAAATAAATTATCATTTGTACTCGGTGAACGCGTAATTCTCGAACGTAAAACACGATTTTATCTTCTAGACCGGGGTCGTTTTCAAATGTATTTTTCCCCAATTGTGTAGGTCGGCCCGAGTGAGAACATGGTGATATTTTTGATTTCGGTTCGCACTTACGATTTTTTAAAAAATATTTATTAATTTATCGGTTTTCGAAAGTATAATTTGTGAAATCAGAATAAAAAAACAAAGATTATTCCCGTACTCTTCGTGTTTACTATACAATAATATTAGTAAACTTAATTATCATTTTTTTTTTCTGAAAGACCCCGTTGCCGAGTTTACAATCTCGGTAATTATTGTATATTACGTACACATAAACTCCGCCGGCTAATGTCCATATCGTTACTGCGTGTATAATCTCCTAGTTTTAGATCATTATCGTTCGCCATTATAAACCGCTGTAAACAACGCATCATATATTTGCACCGTTCTCGTATTTTTTTTTTTAATAAAATTCTTAATATACCGCGATCGTACGCCCATAATATAGGTATCTCCAGAAAAAAAAATCTCAATTCTTCCCGAATTTTCGCGCAAATAACCGAGAATACGTTCGAATTTTTCGAAAAATCCCGTTTGTATGGTAAACGTTGAGAAAAAAAATTTCACTATCGATCGGCGCAAAAACCGAATATTTTTAAACGCCTTACAAAAAAAAAAAAATGTTTTTTCGTGTCTCTTGAATGTTTTTTGTGAATTATTTAAGACGTCGATCGTATAGACGCGGGCATAAGCGTAACTAGGGTGGGGCCAGGGGGATTTAGCCCCAATCGCCAATTTAGCCCCCTCCCAAAAAGACAACCTGACTACATTAAAAATGTACGGTATTTTCTATAAAACTTCAATAAAATTTAAAAAAATATATTTTTGTATATAAAAAAAACGTATTGATAAAAATTAGCCCCCCCCCAGTTCAGAGCAGTGGCGTATTTGAGGGGGCGATAGGGGCAATCGCCCCCCAAGAGATTTAAAAAAATTATATTATTTTATATTGTTCTGTGTTATAAGTTACAAGTATTTTTTATGAAAATGTTGGTAACACTATAGTTATCAAAAATTATCTGAATAAATAAAATGTGTTTTGTTCAATAATTATATTCCTACATATAATTTTTTTATTGGTGGGAAGGGGGGGAGTTATTTTACCATCGCCCCCCTGAGGTGAAGTCTCAAATACGCCACTGGTTCAGAGACCTAGTTCCGCCTATGGACACGGGGGGGGAGGTCGTCGTTTCCACTCCTCCTCCCGAAAAAACCCTAAAAAAAGGCTCGTTCTTGTCGTTTGAAATTTCGAAATTTCACCATTGCCGGGAGGTTTTCAATATTTCAATAACTGCAGCAGACGTTAAAATTCGAACGGATATTCGGTTACAGTGCGCACACGTCGTAATATTTAGTTTTTATCCTCGCGCGATTCGACGACCAAAAAAAAAAAAAGATTTCGGAACGTTTTTCTACGCTCATTTCTTTTTGGCCCACGATTTTTAGATTAGTTCGTCACGAAACGGGAATGTTGTTGAGACGGCGGTGGAAAGAAACGTACCTGTCAGCAACCGTAATAATAATAAGAATATTATATTTACATTATTCTTCGTACATACTTCTGTACTGTTGTGTAGCGTTTTCACTCTGTACTATTATACACATTATACGAGCCGCCATACATAACGGGTTCGCATCGGATTTCGTATTAAACACTGTCAGCGTTTCTCTACAAGAATAGATTTTTTTTTTTTTTTACACACTGTGTACCTCCTAATAATATGCAGGTCTCCGCGACGACCAGCGAGCTGATCGTCGTGTCTCATCCGCGTACGAGACTGTCGAAGACACACGACTTCGGGTCGAAAAGAATAAAAGAAGTAATATACACGCGTAGAGTTTTGGCGGAGAAAAAAAAAACGCTTGTCGAGACAGCGCATATTATAATTCTCGTCGAGAAGAAGGCACAAAAAAAAATATATATATCCTTCGGACTTTGATTATTTGCGTACGTATTGTACGGAAAACCGACTAGAATTATTTATCGGAAGACGAAACATATTTAATTATTGCGTCGACGTGTTTTATTGTGTTACGTCGGGGGGAGGGGAACTGATTGTTTTGTCACCAGAACAATATGTGCATTTAAATTCAACAGGACTCGGGTGGAGAAGGTCTGGACGGCGGCGGATTTATTTTAGCCCGATTTTATTGTCCGGACTATTTTAGAGCGGCGGCGAGACCTGCAGCCGTATATAGTTTATAACCGAAGCCGAAGAAGGAAACCTCCCTCCCCCTCCCTTCTTTGTCGCCGCTTAAATATACGCACATAAATAATAAAAGAAAAAAAAAAAAACCGTCCACAGGACAACCAGCGACTTCTTCTCGTGGTGCGCAGTATCCGCCGCCGTTTCATAAATCTCTCATCTTTATCGCGCGCACACGACAACGACTGTCCGACTCGTTCTGCATTATTATCGAACCGATTTGGTCCGTGTATTTCCCCCCGTTGACTATTTGCTGCTTTCCCAACGCCAAGTCTCGTACGCCATTATAAACGACCGTATTATTATTATGAAATTTATAATCGTAGAACCGCAAAAGTCCGACAGTTATTACGGACTAAATACCGCGTAAAATATTATTTATACAGTTTCGAATAAATATGTACTTTATGGAATTTTACGCTAATACTTCTGCAATTGATGTTTATTATTTTTGTGTACGAATTTTCGGGCTACAAAACGCAATGTTCGTTACCGCCTTCTGTAGGCGTAGCAAATCGTATTTGGCCGGCACTTTGTCCGAAAGGTTTTTCGATTTTCTCGGTAGTTTAATAGTTTTCTTGGAGCGTAATTCAAAACGACTCGAAAATCGGGGAAACCGTTTTCTCAATATACTTTTTAAACGCGACGTCCCGAAGAAAAAACTATCGAAATAATGGTCGAAACGAGAATAACCCGTCCCCGAAATAAAGACGCAAAAAAAAAGAAAAAAAATGTCAAGTTTGCCTCGTCTTATTGCGACGATCCCGTTTGACTCCGGGTCCCTTCACGCGTCTGAAGGAGTATCGAGTAGAATCGTTTTTTCTAAGAAAGATACCGGACACAATAAAATAACGGTACACGTTTTCTCCCGACGTGCCGGTTCGCCGTTCGGGTTTATCTCGCCGTCGACACGTTTAATTAAAAAATTCGAAATCGATAAAAACACCGACTTTTTGCAGCGTTTGTGCAAAGCAGCAGCTGACGATTCGTGCAAAACGATTAATAGTAACGCGCGTTATATCGGTGTTTAAATATCGTTTAAATTACGCTGCGTCGAACGGCCAAAACGTAACAATAATAATAATAATAATAATAATAATAATTATTATTATTATTTATTGTCAGCAGGAATCCTCCGCTCGTGATAGACGCTATAATAATATTACCGCGTTGTTACGCTGTGGTATGACAAGCGAGAAACGTATATTTATATAGTTTTTTTTTTGTCTCGTTTTTTTTTTCCATCGTCCGCACATTATAATTATACACGTGCAGTATTACGTCCATTGTTTAGGATAAAAAAAAAAACATTCTACTATCGCGGTCGTTTTTGGTCCTATTGTTTTTCGTCGGTTACGATATTTTGTTAACCGCGCGACGACTATTTATTTTATGGTAACAATTCCTCCCACATTTCACCGTTGTCACCGGGGCCGGCACCCCTTGACGACGAGCATAACGAGTTATCCGTTTTCGAATCAATTCAAAACGTTGGCCAGATAGAGACGTATTTAGGGGGCGGCAACATAGCTAGTGTCCTCATGAGCGGTAAAATTCTTACGCAAGATATTCGCGTAGGTACACAATTGAATTCCGTTAGAAAATTTAGAATTCGGTTATAACCAGGCCCGTTTTCGCGCAGAGCTCGAAAAGTCAAAAAGTGAATGGAGTCTATCACAAACTCTAAACAGTTTAATAATTCAAATTGCTTATAGAGTTTGTGAGAGACTGGGTAATAATATTATTATTACGTTCGTCGCACGAAATATAACGGTCACATTAACATAAAGAGGTCGCTTGTATCGTTTTGGTTTTATGATTTATTATAAAATCGACGCTTAAATATTGTATACGAGTATTTATCAGCCAATTTTGCGTGATTCGAGTGAATCTTCAGAATTCGGAGTATGAAAGAAAAATGCGAATCTTGCGTGTTTATTCACGTATAAATGCATAATTATTCCGAATTAGGCCTGTTTTTTTGAACATAACGTGCAAATTACACGGTTCAATCCTTCAAGGTTTCTCTCGACTGTTATATGATGGCGGCGGCACATTCAAAATGTTTTGGTAAATAAGTATACGTAATTAAAGAATGATGAGCTTGTTGACAATACGAAAATTCGCATTCATTTTAATGGGAATTTATTTAAAAAGACATTCTCATAGAAAAGCACAACTCGGCTAGAATTTTTGAAATTTCGGGGCTTCAGCCCCTTGAGCTCTCCCCCTTGCGCTGTGTAATAACGCGTAGAGTATTACATAAATCAATAACGCGACATAAAGCCGAGAAGCTTTTTTCGAAAATTTTATGGTGTCCTGCGGTTTCTCCGAGTGATCTTTTAGTGGTGGCCCGAAGACGCGGTTAATAATCCTGCAGCAACACCGGTGTCAGCAATACGCGTATACAACAGTGCGTATAATAACGACGAAATGTACGCGGAGAATTCAGTAGCGATCAGAAGAAATCAAAGCGTAAAAATCTCTTTGTACTATTATTATATACGTATAGTTATATAATATCAATAAAACGGATTGCGTCGTTTTATATCAATTTCGTATTTGAATTTTTTTGAAAGGAAGATGATGGTGATGGAATTTTAAATTTTCGCGTATACTACTAGGTGGCTGCAAAATATTAAATAACCGTCGCTGATTATTAATGTTTTTTTTTTCTTTTCGTAGATATTTATCGTGGAATTCACGCGCGTTTTACGTAAATACGAGAGACGTTGTCTCGTAGGTTTGAGAGAGAGAGAGAGAGAGAGAGAGAGAGAAATAGTTTTGTAACGTGTTTTCCCTTATTAACGGAAATCGGAACAATATATTTTGTTCTTCACGCGTCGAGGAAAACTACTGTTTATACTGAACACCATATAATATACGCGGCAATGTTATTATAGATGTATATTTACCTTCAAATACGATCGTGTTTAACTATGCAAGTCGTTTACAGACACTGCGATACGACCGTGAGGTTCCTCGTTGTATAATCATTAATCGTAGAACGAAAAAAAAAATCCTCGTTTTATCGACAATATTATTGAAGCGACACGTTTTTTTTAGTATAAGGCGTCCAATTAGAAATCTACTCGTCACTGTCGCGACGGATAGAAGAAGATATTTTGTACAATCGTTTACGTTATCGATATATTTCCGTTTTTTTTTTTTTACAATCCTGTTACGTAAACGCATTGTTAATGTTGTTGTAACAACGTAATTAAAAAAAAAAATATATTATATGGGATGATTTTATATAAATATGTAGGTACGCCGAGGTTAATTACACGCGCGATTGTACTTGTGTACATAATTGACTATATTTAATATTATTAGACAGGTACAGAAACACCGTCGTCGTTCTTCCACGACCCGTGTCCGGAGGCTGATTCTGCGGCGTTTGATATAAAATTAATTTTTTTATAACGAATTCATCGCGATTTTCTTCTAATATTTTCCAGAAAACGACTGGCGAATCTACGCGCAAAACATTTGGTTTTTATTCATTTACTCGAATAACAATATATTGTTGTTCATTTATTATAATCATATAGATTTGTACGTTTTTTTTTTTATTTATTGGAGCCGCAATGGCTTACACGTTTATGTATAGAGGAGGAAATTATATAATTTTAGACCGCAGAGTTTCACGAAGGTCGTTTTCGGAGAGGTTTAGTTCTAATGTCAACAGTATAAAACGTGTTTGATCTTGCAGAGAGCTTGTCCACGATTTCGACGATTTGGTTCGCGTATCGTCTCGCGCGTATTCTGCAAAGCCTGTTGATCGCCACATGTCTTTTTGTTCGGTGTGTTGGTCGAGGATAACGCACAGAATAGATTCGATTTCGTTTAGTTTTGTGCGTTGAGACGTTGAGTCGCCCGGTTTTGATGCCACCGGTTTATTTATCCTTTGATCGCATAACGTTTAGAGAACACATTTGGACCTATGTAGATCCGGGAGATCTATAAATAGCTTTTCTGTTATACGTCTCGGTGAAATACACGTTCACAGCTGGTAAAACATATTCTTGTTTGCGACAACATAATATTATGATAATGTACAGGAACTATATACGTACGTTCGATCGCGTTTTCTTATACGTACTCTTGTCATCGCTGTTGCCAGTCGCAGATGGTACGGTATATAAATATATTGTGGTGATACGCGCGAACGATATATACATATACGTATATATCCTATGATCAATGAAATCCAATCGCGCAAAGTATGTCTCTCTTTCTCTGTATAATACTTGCGAAACGACTCGGGGCTATAATGCTCATTCAGTTATTATTATTGTTGTTGCAGTGGATAGCAGCAACAACAATACGTAATGGAAGATACTATTTTATACGTGGCCGCGAGCTCAGTCTTCGATCTCCGGCTCATCCGTGATTAATTTTTTATTTTTTCTTTATGCGGTACATATATACGTATATCGTCCTCATTTGGTGTCGATAATTACATCACCCGTAGGGCCTATTATCGAGCGAGCCGCGGTGTTGGTTATAAGACGTATTTTTTGACCAGCACGTCGTATTGTCGGGGCGATAATCAAATTACGCGTCAGGAATTTCGATGCTTGCAACACGTACGGCTAGGAACACGCAATAATAGGTTCGAGGCGAATAATAGTAATAATAATAAATAATCAGAGAAATTAAATTGGTTTTTCTGCGAGGGAACGACACGTGTTTTATACGGAAATTTTGATTTTTCAAGGTTCACTCATTATAATACACATACGAAATTCATATACGAAGGGGCGCGCAAAGCAAAAAACAACCGGAATTTCGTTATAAAACGAAATTTATTGAATTCTGTTCTATTAGTTACACACACTTTTGTGCTACTATATACTATCCGTTGGAGTTAATGCGTAATGCGTAAATAACGTCCAAAAAACGAAAACTGGCTGCATTGTCACGGTGAAAGAACGACGCTCGTCCGAGTGCCACAAATCTGGACGCTCATCGGACAAATCCTCGACTCGGACTCGTTGGACCGACCATCACCCCCGGAAAGTTCTGAGAGTTTTTCGATTGTCCGCCGACGATCTTCGTACACACGAGAAACCGAATTTTTTCAAATACATTTTCGTCGGTTCGCGAGGTCGACGGAGCGAACTGGACGCACGGAGGTCGGTAATCGACGATTCCCCGTTTTTGAAGCGTGTAATAAGTTTTATACTCGTGTCGTAATAGTTTTCAAAGTTCTAACGGTTTCCGTCGCGTTTTCGTCCAGTATATAGGAAACGAGAATTCAGAGCAGCTCGCGAAAATCAAAAAAAAAAAAACGCCGAATACGAAAAATAAGTTTTACGAAAAAATTCACTATGATTACATCCTTTAAGATCGATGTCCTTTGACAGCTCGACCAAGTACTAGCACAGTATACACCGACCGTGTCCGCGCCACAATTCCGGTTGTTTCAGAAAACACACCTGCACTTTGTTTATCACACACGTGATTCGTGCGATTAATAAAGTTTTTTTTTTTCTATAATATTTGACTGTTGCGAGTTTCTCGTTCGGTCGGCGATCACGACCCGTACCGTAGGCACAGGCAGGCAGGTCTGCAATAGACGTTATAGACTTTATGAAGTTCGTCTCGGTCTCGTATATTACCGTACACCACCACCGACTGCAGTGTCACGTTATGTCGTTAGTTCCGAGACATTAACAAACACATACATACGTATTGGACGTTGCGTAAAACAATCTCAGACTCGTAGAGTAGATAAGTTAACGTACGTGTTGTTACAACGTCTGCATAATCAATATGGAAAAGAAGAAGAAAAAAAAATACGTATAATAATATTTTCTTCAACATACGCCGTCGTCGACCAACAAACCGCATTCGGTATAGAGCGTTGTAATGCGAAAAACGTATGCCTTCTACGTCACATGTGTTTTGACTTAAATTGGAATATACTAAAAAAAAAAAAAACGCTAACGTCTTTTATGTACCACACAGCGCACACGAGATACGACGGAGGAGCCGTTGTGCTGCAGTTCTTGTGAGTTGTAATATATTATTATTATTATTATTATTTACCGTATACGACTATTGGTCCGAGAAGCGTCCAAGTTCAATATAATATATGCGTATAATACGCGTTAGTTATTTATGGTCTTATTTTCTGTTGATTTATGCCGTTTTGTAACGTTAAAACAACATTTTATATATAAAAAAATATATATATATATATATAAAAATGGCATAAAAACACCGAACGAAATAATAGTAATGCGTCGGCCGGACGGGGCTGCGGCGGCGGTTATGAGAAAACCACCGAGATTGTGATAAATGTTATTATTATAATAACTGGTCGCGTACGCTCGCGCGATACAATGAGACGCGCGCTACGTTCAAACGCGATACAGTTTATACGTATATGACTTATGAGCGCTCTGATGGGAAACGTATGCGTCTCGTTATAAAAAAAATAAAAAAAAAACTATCGTCCCGAAATATCCATAATAACGAGCCCACTATACACATCACTTATCCTACACGATTAGTTTCAGGTCTCGGATTTTAACGCGCTCTATATTATTATTATTATTGCCAAACAACTGGAAGAGGATGACCGAAGAAGAAGTGGTTGAACGCGATTGAGTGTGATACGAGAACTGATGGTGTGTGCGCGCATGATGCGGAAGATCGCGTCAAGTGGACGTTTAGGACAAAGGTGGCCGACCCCAAATAGTCGGGATAGAGGCGAGGGAGAAGAAGAAGAAGAAGATTGCCGTACAGCCGGGTCGTCTTACGCGGAACAGAACAAGAGCTGGTATGCGTAAACAATGTTTATTCATACAATAATATAAAGAGTGCGAAAGGTCTCCAAGAGAGGTGCAGGTAGTTGAGATGCTCCGAGTGTCACTGCTCGCTCCTTCTGTTCTGCAGCTCTTCAACTCTGCCGTTCTTCCAACGCTATTGCCTGATTGAGCGCCTACCTCGCCGACGTCTTTCGTACCGCCCGGTTAATTGTTGTATCGTATGCAAATGTGCATATACGCAATCGTTACGGTATAATATATTATGTAAAAAAAAAGTATTATACGGCTTCGTGCACTTGTTAGTTGGATATTTCTCGTGTGACGATAGCCGTTTAAAAAGAAAAACCGTTAGCGCAGTAGTAAACACGTGGTGGTGCGCGTGGTAGAAAATACGTGAAAGTAAAACGTTTCGCGGAGTGTATGTCGTTGTGAATGGTCGACGAGCGAAAGTGAACAGATTTTTCGAATTTGAAAACGCAGCACGGCGATTAATTTTACTCGAAATTACCGCTAATCGTTTTAACCCGCTCGTTTTCGTTTTCAACCGGTACTCGCCGATATATAAAATCACTACGTGCCGTCTCAAAATACAGCTCGTTCGTCTAACGGAAAGGCTTTGGATCTGGGTCGGACAACTGTGTCGTGCTGCCTGTATACAATAACGTATGTCAACACAGTCGACCGTGTAATAATAATATGTCACACAAATACGATCTGATGGTGGTATACTTGGTTCGCTGCTATAAGTGATGTGTGGTTGGTACGTCGAAGATTTTGTCCCGTTAAAGGAGGTCGTGCAGCATCTCGACGTATACGCTGCCAGCAGCGACAGTTCACGACACGTAATTATATATAGTATGTATATATAGTTTTCGAAGAATTTACTTGAAATGACTACGTCTCTGTTCGAATATTTCTCAAACCCCGTTTTCTGTTATATTTATTTATTTCATTCGTTTTCAAAGTTTCAAATATCTAAAAAGAGAAAAAGTCGTCGTTAATTGAGAAAAAAATAAAAAAAATGTGATTTTCTTCCGACCCGCTGCAATATACGAGTGTATTCACCGTGATATATATATATATATATATATACTAGTTATCGTTTATAAATATTATACTCGCGTTTAAGGTAAAATTGTAAAAAAGTTTTCAACATTCAGATTAATACACGACGGATGATGTTGATATTTTCCTGTATCGCGGTTGATCGCGGTCAGTTTATATTTGTAAGCAGTGTTCGAATTGGGAAAATCAAAGATGAGGAACTCTTCTAATAAAATTTTAAAAAAGAGCGTTCTACAAATTACTTCAATACAATGCGGAGTCTTAAAAAAAAAAAATAGTTGGAGTACGCAGATAAAAAGCAAAAAAAAACTGCACAATCCTTCTCCCCCAGTTCGAGCACTGTAAGTGATAATGTTTAAAAAAAACAATCGTCTTACGAGTAGGTGTATATATACTTTCTAATACCGATGGATTTTTAAAAAAATAATATTTTATTGCGAACGCACGCGAAAACAAAAGTATTTTAAAGAGTATTCTTACATAAGAGTATATTAAAAAAAAAAGGTAACGAGCCGCGGGCTGTTGTTGTGGACGACGCTTAAGTTAATTACTTAGATGAATATTTTAAGAGTTTTTTTATTACTATATATAAATTTGAAAGCGAACCGTTGCGTTCGATAAAACGATTCCGTGCTTCGGTGTTAATTACACTTTGTCGACAAATTCGAAATGGTTGTATAAAAAGAAATAGTGACTCGACTATTTTCAAGATTTTTTTTATTTTGACGTTGTTTAAAAATTTTAAATCTTAAAACGAAAAATGGCCTCTTTTATGAATTAAATACCTCTCGAAACCTACAATTGCTATAAATAGCCTAAAATTAAAAGAAATTTTTCGAAAAATGTTGTCTCGTTAATACATTTCCAAAGCGACGCGTATTTGGTGAAAATCTCAGATTTCTTTCATCATTAGTTTCGTGATTACGTGTTGAACGTGTCCAAAATCGATTTCTCGCATATGCCGCTTATATCCTAAAAATAGAATACCCTGCACCTCGTGATTACTCAACTGTCAGCACTGCTGTTAATGTACCAACACTCTCCTCTCGCCGTATTGTTGCGGATCAACCATTTATCACCTCCCTCCTAAACGGTATTTCGAATGCTCCAGACTTGCATTCCGCTATAAACTTCCGTGTTCCTTCTCGTTCCCCGAAGGAGAATCACGCGTTCCTTTTCGTTCTACCTCTTACAGCTTCAACCATAATCCTGTACACCGCACGCTGCGCCAACTGAATAGTACTCAGTTCTACGGCCTTAAAAATCTACTTTGTATGTTTATCACTTAAGCTTCTACGACCTCTCTAAAGTACCGACTAGATGCGGTTCGCCACGGTGGAAAACAGTGCTGTACACGTAAAGACCTTCTTTTGGTAGAATTTTCAGAAGGAACACACATCGTTGTAAAACCTGCGATTTCCGCTCGGAATCAAAAGAAAAAAAAAAGTACGCTCCAACGTGCAGTGCTTTACAACGTGCCGGACTCGAAATTTCGGTTTAAAGTTCGCCCCGACCATAGTTCGCTGGCGGATACACACGGGCAACCAGGCCCGTACTGGCTGCTCTTATAGGGCGGTTGCTGAATCCTATAAGGGCGCCTAAAAAATTTTTTTTTTCATTTTAGAAGTCTAAATATTATACCGATTACGAATCTTAATTGGTTTAGAGCAACAAACCAAACACCAACAAACTGCATGAAAACAAAATTGACAATGACGATACCAAAATGTCTATGCGACTATAAACGGTGTACCTACCTATTATATACATATGAAAAAAAAATTTTTTAATAATATTACATCGTTGAATTTTATCCAGTTGTAATTGGAAAAATTATCGAAGTCAATATATTTGTCCAAAATCTATTTAATAGACGTAATTTCAATGGGCGCATCGTACATGTGCTCGGTTGCCCGGTGGGCCAGTACGGGCCTGCGGGCAACAGAAGAGTTAACACCGCGAATTCCGCGCCGGGAAACCGGAAAATCGTGTTATCCCCCGGCAAATTAATAATAATAATAATAAGAGTAAAATAACCATTTTATATATAGAAAAGAAACCCGTTCTCGGACGCTTTTCTCTCTCTCTCTTCGACTCCGTACAACTCCGCACGAGCACGACAAACGGCGGTAAACGTGTCTCCGCGCGCTACTTACTAACTGCAATTGCAACACCGTTCACAACACTCATCTGTACAAACGTGTGTGTATATACACGCGGAGATTGTATATATATAAAAAATATATTCGCTATCGGTGACGGGAGTGTACAAGAGAAGTGTACGCGACCGGCGGATGTCGTGGGTTTATCTGCAGGCGAGGAAATTTATTATGCGTTTTCGCGAGTCCGATCCGTGTCGGTCGGGATAAACGGCGGCCGCTGTGGCGGACAGAGAGGACAGAGTCTCGTTTAACCGGAGGGGCAAGGGGGGCACGCGCCAATTTTATGGGGTTGCAATTTTATGTCAGACGCGCGTTATTTAAACTGTATTAAAAAAAAAAATCACAATTGTCTGCACATTTCAGGCCCGTAGCCTGCAGGAACGTTTTTCGGGGGCGGCAGCTCGATATGAAAATCAACGAGCAAATAAATAAAAATCTCTCACAAACTCTAAGCGGTTTAATTATTTTACATTCGTTGCACGGAAATCAATATGGTCATTGTAAAGAGGTCGCTTTGTTATCTTGGGTTTTTAAAAATGTATTAGAAAAATCGACGCTTTAAACACGGCGTATCAGCCGAAATACCATTCTGGATTCAAACGAATCTTCAATATTCGAAGTGCTACGAAAATCGTGTACGTAATACGTATTCCGAATCAGCAGAGCCGCGTTTGAGCGGAAAATTTTCGAGAACCAGCATAATTTTGAATTGTAATTCTCTTAAGGCCGACGTGCGGCGACATAGCTTAAATAATATAAACTGTTTACCATTTGGATAACCGCCGTAATTGTAACGACCCGTCCGACATTAAAGCGACCGGTACTCACTCGTATTTTTATATACTTTTATTGTTTTTCTTTGATAAAAACGAAAAATATTTTATAACGAAATTTTTTATCTTCTTTTTTTAGCTATAATTTATCGAGCAGTTCATCTTTTTTCCTACTCCAACGTCTGAATATACGGGTAAACCTTTCTCCGGCGACATAACCCGACCGCACCGTAACCCAGTTACGGTTAGGTTACACGTTAATAAACCGATAAATATTACGATAAATTTTGTTAACACAAAATATTATTTTTAATTATTATAATTTTCGTACATTTTAGATAATATGACACGTAAAAAAGAAAGCTCATGGGAGGGGATCCGTCACCGTAATTACGCCCCCTGATAATTTTAGACATCAAATTTTTACACAAAATAAATTACGACATACTACTGAATAACGTTGCCGTTTTTTAAAAACGTTCTTAAAAAGTTATAAGCGTTTTAAGAGTACGATTTTTTTTTTATAAATCTCATAACTTCTTAAGAATTTCAAAAAAAAAACAGCTCTGTTATTGTATATATAATATGTTACAGTTAGAGTATTGAATCAGTTATTTTATGAAATACCTATACGTTTAGTCAAAGTGTATAACTGAATATGAATAAATTCTATTTATTATACTGTACCTAGTTATTTGCGTAGAATCCCTAGTTATTACATACAATCACAATTTAATTTCCGTTAAAGTGTATTATACACACAAGACATATATTATGACATAGGTATAGTTAATACGAGAACTGCAGATTCAGACAATCGCAATAATGTTAAAAGGTAATAAATTATGATATTATATGCTTCTATTAAAATCATTGACACTTTACCTAGGTAATATTTTCAACACATTTACATAGTGAACGATAGAAATGTATAAAGTAACTAGTATTAAGGTATAAATTCTACACTTTACCCATACATTTTAGTTATTTTATAAATTACTTAGTTATTTTATAGAATAACGTTATTCAATACTTTAACTGTAACACGTATATATGTATGTAGATAATATCGTGTAGACATTTGGTGTCTCAAGTGCGTGTACAATTGTGTAGGATTCTTCGAAACGCGGGATTTTACAGCTCCTGGGGCGTTACACGGTATTACGTTTACTTATTGTTTGTAACGTCATCCTCTTAATCCTTTTATAAGCGAGTTGTTATAAAATTCGGATTATTATTATAAAAAAAAAAATTAGCGAATATTACACACACATATGACGTATTATTCGATCCTGCGCGGAGTTGAAAAATATTTATGCAATAAAACTACGTTGATTATACGTATATATTATGTAGAAAACGACTTTTTTTTTTTCAAACCAATAACAAACTAGTTTTCGGTATATAACACGCGTACATATCGGTTGTCGATAAAACCGTAGAAGAAATCTTCAGTAAATATAATATAAATTCTCGTTTAATATTCAAATAAGAACGTATACCCGGTATTATCGCGATATTTGAATTACGGTTTTTTTTATAAATAATTCGGCCGCGGCTTTAGGCGACTCGGAATTTCTTTTCTTTTTTTTTCGTGCGCGCGTGGGTGGCTACTAAATTTTCGTTAGACCGCATTCAAAAATGTGATAAAATTTTAATTTTTTTTTTTTACTCTTCGATTAGTAAAAAAAAAAATCAATTTTTCTCCACTATATACGTAATATATTCGTATAAAACGCCTGTTTTAAGTAATTTAATAAAAGTTAAAAAAAAAAAAATTAAGCAGTTTGCAGTTTAAAATACACACTAGTAAATATGATGTATATTAAATTTTTTTTTTTTTGTATGATAATTGTATCGCGGTTAATGTTTTACAGCGCGTGTATAAACGCGAGCGTTTTTTTGTCGCACTGGAAATTTTCCGTAAAGCCGTGCACCGGAAAAGTGTTATACGAAATATTCCCGTCGCATTCGGTCCGCGTAAAATAGCGAGGCTATTTTTAAGAAACTCTTCAAAAAAAAAAAAAAAAATAGAATTAATTTCCAAAATGTCCTGTTAAATCCCACAGCAAAAGGAGGTGATATATTATATTATATCGTTACGTGTACCGCCATAGCGCGTGACGCTCGACGTGAGTTTTCGCAACGTTCTTCTTCACTTCTCTCGATTCGCGATCACTTATAAAACAATATTATTATATACGGTGGCGATTACCGCGGTTAACCCGTGCACGCTGTGCGCGATATTGCCGAATATTATTATTATTATTATTATTTTTTTAAACGAAGAGAGAGAAGACGGTCGCCGCGAGCATTATCGGGTAAAATTAAGCAGCGATATAATTACGCGCGTGCCCATATTGTTTTTTTTTTTTTTTTGGCGTGCGGCTTGTTGTACGGTCGAGTTACTGTACAAATATAACTCCTTATCCTCCTACTCGGGATGACCTCGGAGGTTGCAGTGCGCGGCGGATGCTGCTACAGCGTTACATAACCGGCACACGACGTTTGAACGGTTTTTTTTTTATTATTATTATTAATGCGTCTGATACACGGTGTGTATAAGAGAGAGAGAGAGAGAGAGAGAGAAATACTACTCATCGCAGAAAACTCTCGAGCGGACTTCAGCTGCAGGTCTGGTGAATGTCTTTGCAAAAAGACAGTGCACGCGTACGCGTGATAACACTACCTAGAGACCTACGCCGCTTCCACGCAATACGCGCCACGGTCTCGAGGCAGACGTAATAAGAAGGATTTTTTTTCTTTCTAGAGTCCAGTTAGGTAGTGAGTGACAAGGGGTTTCGACTCTCCTCGGAGTCTAAAAACACATTGAAATCGTATTTCCTTCGGTCGCGAAAATAGCGAATTTCTTTAATAAATTCGAATTTCAATGTATGAATCGCTATGTGTACTATACGAATAGTAGTTATTCAGAATATTATTACTCGATTGTATAATTATTGATTTTTGTTTTTATACTCTCGACGTGGAAAAAGTGACAAAATCCTGTACAAAAATAGTTTCTACAAAACCTAATCAATCACTTGAAAAATCTAATATTCGTATAACAGCGATCGGCTATATCGTACAGTTGATTTTTGTTTTTGGGATTCGTTCGTTAAAAAATTACTTAATAAATAAAACGTTTTTAGTCCGAAAGTACCGTTGAAATCCTCCGCACCGTAGAAAAAAGAAAAAACGTTATAGCTCGAGTTTAAAGTTTTATATTATTATTAATGTTTTCGAATTTTTAATACATTTTTTTTCCGCGTGTGCTACGTGCTGATATATATTATTCGTTTGAATAATTATTCCAGAACAGTTTCGGATCTCGTAAAATATTTATATAATACGGTTGGGAATTCGTCGTAGAATTCGCTTATGTGTTTTCTGTATTATTCCGAGCGCAGACTCGCGAGCTACAAACCGCGTGTTTGAAAACGAAATTTTCAATATTGTAATCGATGACAGCGCGTATTTCTAATGATTTTTGAATGTTTTTGCTCAAATAAGTTTTTTTTTTTTGGCGAACAATAATCATTCGGATACTTTTGTTTTTCAACAATACGGTTAAAAAAAAAAGGATATTATTTTCTCGACATATAAACGACGACGAAGACGACCAATTCGCTAACGAGGCTATTTGTTTTGTGTTCAGTTTTTAATTAAAAAAAAAATGATTTTCGCGTATTTCGCGTATATATTTATCAATTTTTTTTTCACGCGTATTTTGTCTGTTTCAGGTCCTATATTATATAAGTGTATGTAACTACCATTATAGACTAATTATATTTATCATCAATATTCTGCAGACAGTTCCATAATAATAATTCGAACTCGACACGGATCGTGTATAAAATATTACATTTATTGTAACCTATAACGGTTGGTGGTAAAAACGGCGAAAATTTAATACTGAGATGTTCGGGGGTGAAAAAAAAAAAATTCCAAACGAATAAAAAACAACAACAATAAATTCGTGGATCGGACGGATGAAGCCGTGCGTGAAGCGGACAACTGAAAAAATAAAAAAAAAAATCATCAGAAAATTGTGTACAGCGTGTGAGCCGATGTGTGAAGGTTGAAATTACAATATATTATTACACGAGTCGCGGCCGTTTATATTGCGCGCGCACGCGAAATAAAAACACTGTAGACGTCATGTACTGCAGTATAGGTAACACTTTTTTTTTTTACCATTCGTTTTACAATTTTCGATATTATTCTCGTTTAATTAATTTTTTATTGTTTTTTTTTTACATACCGAACGGTTGATTTCGAACGTTTTTCATTCGCGCACTCGCGAGATAAAATCCGATACTGCACAGCGCTAAGCAACACTGCAACGCGCAAACTAATTGACATCAACTACTTTATCGGCGCGACGGGCAAGCTTAAAAGTTACGACTTTTGTACTGGAGTCGAGGAGACGGTCTGGACGACACGCAGCACGTGTTAACCCCTTGTTCGTTAGAGATCCGTCGATTATAATGTTCTATACTCTTCTCATTCACTCGTCGTAACTCTACTCGTCGTTGTTTAAGAGTTTTTTTTTTGCCGTCACCTATCTCTTACCTCTCACTCCGATCCGTTACATCCAGCCGTCTTTTTCTGTGCCTGCCTGCACGTGCAGCCATTTTCCCTCGACGTATCAAAAGCCGTTTTTATATTTAACAACACGTAGCCACTGAATTCGCCACCGGCATTCGACAGTTACCGGTCCACGCAGCTCCCTGTTTATAATATCGTACAATATTTTCATTCACACTATATAAAAATCTTGCTTTCGACGATGGAAGTCGCGGATCGGGACGACGTTTCGTATCGCGTTTTATTCGGCTAGTCATTACATTTAAGTAGTTTTGATGAATACTACGGTTTTTTTTCGTTTTCGTCCAAAAATGCTGCACGACGCACGGTCAAAACCCGTATACAATTGAATCGGTCGTTTCAAAAACAACCTAAGTCATCAAATCGAAATTTTATACAAACCACAAATAACTTCATAACTCCAGAAATTTAACTTTTTTTTGTACTTTTACCTCTTTACACATTTATTTTTAAGGTTTATGACACTCGTAATTTGTGGTTTTAAATTGTCTATCTTTGACTATATTTCACTAAAATAATATAAAACTTATTTGACTTAATGTTGTTTTTGAAATGACCGATTCAATTATTATATGTCGACCGCTTTTTAATGCAGTTACGTGTTATTTTATTTTTACTTTGGTTATTGAAAGTCCACAGTTATTATTAGTTCGTGTGCGCATATATATATATACATGTTCTTTTAATTCCTCGCCGTCGTTCATTTCATAAATGTATTTTCTTCGTCACGAATACCCGGTGAAAGTCCGCTTCCGATTTAATAATAATAATAATAATAATAATATTACGACGAATGTAATCCGTACACGATTACGTTTCGCGTTAAACGAGTCCGTCGAATCCGCACGACGGAGTTGTAGGAACTGACGGGTTATTATTATTTTTATTTATATAATAATTACGAATAATCAACGCGGTGCTTATTCACACGAGGAATATTATATAGAGTCGAGGAAATTTCGCTCTTTCTCCAAAAATCGTGTCCGTTTCTTTCCGGTGGTTATGCGACATGGTATTTCATCGTTATATTGATTTCGCGCTGCACGAAAAAAATACCGTACTCGACGGATCTCTAAAGTCGAGTCTTTGTAACGCGACACTGCAGTTTCTTCGGGGCAAACGGGAAAATTCGTTAAATAACTCTCACAAAAGTAAAAAAAAAAGCGTTGAAAATAAAAAGTAAATTTTAACTCTAATTAATGGGGTACCCTGATGAAAAAAAAACGTCAATTTTCGAAACTATAATGTCTGCATAAGACGGATGATACCGTAGAAGCCGAACATTGCAGTGCAACGTCTCCGCGGGACTTATTTTTTAATTTTGATTTTCAAATTTTTGTAGGGCGAGCGATTTACGCACTTGAGGTTACATTTAAGGTGGTCGACAAAAAAAAAAAAAATCAAACTTTTTTTTTTTAAGTCAGGTGATCTAGAGGGCCAGACAAACGATCACCGAAGACCAGCTGTCGAACGGTTACCGTTGACGGTCTCTTCGTTGATTCCCCGCCCCTGATGGTTACTTTTTGAGAGCTGAACCGCAATCTGTTCGAAATGTTCAAGCCGTGTGCAGCGTACGACGTGATCAAACGCGATCGTGGTGTCGAAATCATCGGCGAGCGCAGCACCGTTTGTGTAAAATGCTTTCACGGTAAATGCGCGTCGTGCAGAACCGGTCTCCACTTATATGATTACAAAACGGTGGCCATTTTTTTTTTTTTAATATTCGATAATCACTTAAAAATTTTAAATACAATATTTGCAAATTAAAAAAACAATAAATACTACGTACGAATTATTACTGAAAACCGAATAAATCATAATATGGAATATTATTAGGTAGGTGTATTACATAAAATACAAATTATTAATAAAATATTTTAGGTAGGTATACATTTATTATAACGATGTAATAAATTAACCGCCGTTTTTTTAAAAATAATATCGTAGAACGCGTACTCGAGACAGTATTTTTTTTATTTTCTTACAAAATAGTTCAGAATTAAATTTTTTAAATACGAGTAGGTACTGGGAAAAAGTCACAGGAAAATCTGTAATACTCGTATTAAAAAAAAAAAAATGTATTAACGTTTCCGTATGACGATTTTATAACGGTTTTAATTAATAATTTTATACAATCCTACTCGCCGTGTTACCGTCACTTACCTAACCAGGTTACTCGCCACTCCTAGGACGATTTATTAAAATAATATCTTATTGATATGATACTATTAAATCATCGTTTAATAACGATTAGAGTCTGTACAACAATTTTACTCGCATATTGCCGCGTGAATTCGCGAGTATTTTCACAAAGATTTTTTTTCCACGTCTCATATTTTCCTCGTTTTTCGAATAGGCGTGCGCGTCTATGATTTACTATAGCGATACGCCATCATGCAGCTCTCCGTCGTCGTAGCCGGAGTGGTGTGCGTGTATAGAACTCCCCGAGGTCACTGTTGCAGCGTGTTCGTTCGAAGTTAATAATTTTATTCATAATAGTAATAATAATAAAAAAACGTGTTCTTCGGGTATATATTTTTATTCCTCTTGGTGTTCCCACGCGTCAGCGGTATAGAGTCGCGTGGAAATTCTTCACGTTCCCAGAACAGCGTTTCTTTCCGGTCAGGCTGCGAGAACGCGTTGTATCATTTTTGTTTAGCGTAGGCATAAAAAGAAAATATTATGTCTGCTGTTTATATATATATATAAATATATATATATGCGTCTTATCGGTATGCGGAAAAATAGTAAAATTAAAACTGGGTAGAAAAAAAAATGGTTTTTTTTATAATGGAATATTAATTTTTTTCGACGAATTATACGATACAGAGGTACAGTAGACACAAAATTCGTGATCAAAATCATTACGAAGCGTCAAACGTTTGCATTTTCTAACCGAATTCAATACGATTCCCCGACTCCTTTTCGGATCTTCTGCGCACACCGTGCAGTCACCGAGGCCGGATTAACGCGTATATAGGCAATAATAGGCCAATATAGGCAATTGTCTAGAGCACTAAATTTTAAAAGACATAAAAAATAAGCTAAAGTCTACTGTATCAATCAAAATATTTTTTTTTTCGGTTTTTGCAATGAATTTCTTCGAACATTTTCGTAAATGCTTAACCCAAATAATTTTGTTTGCAATTCGCATACATAATAGATGATAATATTTTAGTTTGACGTAAATTATTCAATGGAAACAAAATAATTGTTATACAACTCACTGGTAATGTTTATTTCATGTGTTGTGATAACTTTATGTTACGTACATGCTTTTATAAAATAAAATTATTGTCAATGTAAAAGTGTTCGGTGCAGAGTCCGATAAAAACTTAGGGTACCGGGGCGCGGGTAAAATCATCGCCTTTAGATGAGCTTTTCTTTAATCCGACCCAGGCAGTCGCTCACCGTGTATTGCGGCTTTTTCCAAACCCCTCCTCCCCCCAAAAACAAACTATTGGCTTCGAAGGTTCTTTTTCATCAGAACCGTCGCGAACGCGTCGGAGTCAATGCGATAATAATTAATCGTCAACGAAACAGTAACTAATAGAGGATTTTCCTATACGGCTGCTGTTAAGAATTCGTCGGCTCAAGGTGTGTGTAGTGTGTTTGCGCTAAAGGAATATGTTTTTTGAAAATCCATCGAATTTCGATGATTTTCATTCATTCGAATCTTTTTTTCGTACGAACAGACACGAGAATTTCCTGTTTTTCGTCTCGTTCGGCGTCTATGGGGTGCACATTGCGACGTACACACGTCTTATAGAACGTTTCGAGGTCGCTTATTGATTTGGCGTTCGTGCAAGACCGTCCGTCCGCAGCGCTTTCTGGGCGTTTGGATCTTTTTTTTCCTCTCTCTCTCTCTCTCTTTTTTTCACTGATCGGTCAGACGAGCGGAAATTCAAATACTCTATTATTATTATTATTGGTATATTATAACTCGGTTATTAAGTTTTACGCGTACTACGCGCCTTCCCGTTTCAAGGTCTTCTCCGATTATACGTGGATTTCGTATGACTTGACGTTTGCAACGCGCGCGCCGCTCCGATACAAACGATACAATATGTTTTCTTTCGTACAATATTATATTTTCCTATACCCGCGTGATATTGTTTCGCCACGGATCGATTTTGCGCGATAAAAAAAAAATATTATTTAATAATACGAACGTGAATTATTGTTTTCACCTCTTATTCGCGTGTCGAATCGCGTGGCCCGTTTAGATAAAAAAAAAAAAACATTTACACGGTCTTCGCGTCGTAGCAGTCCTCCTTCCCGTATTATAATTTATTTCGTAAAAAAAAAAAAAATGTTCGAGAAAAAAAAACGAGTCGCTGCAAGGATGTTGCGCGCGCCATCCGTGTCTATACAGAATATTATTCGCGGATAAAGATTTTTTAGAAAAAGATTGTGAGAGCCGCCAGGAGCTTCGGCGTGTAATATACAATAACGAATTTCGAGAAAATAGTTTTTTTTGCTAGTTTTTCGGGCAGCGTTAAAAAAAAACTATCGAGAAAATTAAACTAGCCGAAAATTTGCAGGCGGAAAAAAACCGATAGATCTAAAATAATATAATATCCGTCGGCTATTCGTGTAAAACCATTTTTTTCCAACGTTTTCGACACTGGACGCGTAGGCCGGATAACGATCGCGGACGTATAAAAACTCATCTCGCATAGGTACACACTTATTTTCCTGCATTTTATTATTCAATACGCATCGCTGAGGCCGTTATTATTATTATTATTTTCGCATGCCCATTAACAGACACACGCAGTTGTTAATGCGTTTACCTCGTCAGACTAGAAAGTCGATGTGCGAACGATTGCGCCGCGCGGCGGCACTCTTACTTTTTATACAAATATTTTCCACAATCCGCGCGGACCAGTTGATATTGCAATAATAATTATTATTATTATTACTGTACCGACTCCTCCGGCACGAGATTCTCAGTGTTTATTATACATAACATTTTTTAATTTTTTTTTTTTTTTGGGGTTTATTGGGCTTTTAAGACCATCCCGTCTCACCATCAAGCTTCCGTCCTTCTCTATCCAGTGCTAGCGTTCTCCAATAGGAAACACCTCCCCTCCGTTCATCACCGTTTTTTATAACATCTTCCCACCGCATTCTTGGTCTTCCCAAGGGCCTTTTACCTACAGGATTTTGTCCAATCACTGCATGCAGTAGTGGATTTTGGTTCCTCCAAGCATGACCAGCCCACCGTAGTCTTCTACTTCTGATAACCTCAGAATATATCCGAACTACCACATAATGTTTCCAGCTCTATGTTCTTTCTATTTTCTTAAAGTAAAAATTCAAAATTCATTAAAACAATAACACTTTATATATTATAATATTTATATCCGATTTCGTTTCGCCTATCCATCTCGTCAAAAATGTTATCCTTGACGCTCCGTATAGTCATATAGTAGTTTTATTTTCATTTTTTTTTTCGTATTATTTATTTATTTTTTTTTTAAATAAATTTTCATGACGGTCAATCGATTTTCGTTTGTGTGTAATAATGATATGACCCACCTACTTCCGTCATCTCGTTTTATTTATCCGCGTCAACCGAGTAAATCCGTTTTGGTCCATCAACGCGCACACAAACAGTGTACGAGTTATATTAACGTATTATGTTTACCGCTGCAGTGTATTGCGGCTCGCCCGTTTCTATTTTTTTTTCTCTCTGTTATATACAAAAATTTAATACTATTTTAATCGTTTGAAAACCGAAATTTTACCTATACCGTTCGTATGGTTTCTGCACGATTATTCGTACAACGTTTTAGTTTCTGCAGTTCGATAACGAATCAAATACCATCGAAGGAATACGGTTGGTTTTTTTTATCAATTCGGACGGTTTGTCCGCGTGTTCGTGCGCGGTTCATTGACGTTGTGATAATGCCTGTTTCGATCATTGATAAAAAGGTCATTGACGCTGTAAATTTGACGATTTAAAAAAAAAAAACTTATTTTTCACCTACTCTAAAACCGACGATTAAAAAAAAAAAGTATAATTGAACTATTCAATAATAGCAGCTACTAGCAATATTAAAATACTATTTTACAGTCGTCCTGTGTATTTTATAAAAAAAAACAGAAAAACAGAACGTCGCACTCGATGACAGCGAACATAAAATCTTTCCAGATCTTCTCCATACATAGTTTGAACGGATAGCGAACAGTATCAAACGTATCACCAAAAAAAAAAACCAACACTATACGGACACGAGCGTCTAGAGACAGCATGCGAGCAAATTTCTTAACGATTATCTTATCAACATAAATAATTAAATAATATTATATCAAATTTTCGGTCGGGTATATTTGAATTTTATCAACCAATTAATTTATTCAAATTTAAAATGCCGTGTATGAACAATAATGTAACGTTCCTGTTTCGTTAAACGGAAATGAAATTCAATAAGCAGCCAACGACAATTAAATAAACGAACATTAAACGCGAGAAAGCAGATAGTAGATGACTTACGCGAATATAAAGGGTCTCCTTATGTCCATATTGATTCACAATTCACGCATACGCAAAATAAGACATTGCTACATTTATATATAAATATTTTTTTAAACAATATTTTTAATATATATTTATGTACAGTAACGTATTTGAATTTTTACCGAATTTTTTAAAACATAAGAGATATACCCAAGGCGAAAATTGTGTATAATATTATTTAATTACGTTCTTAACATGACGATGATTGATAAGAAATTTGCTCGCGTGCTGCTGTCTCTAGACGCTCGTTATACCTAACTCAATCGTTTTTTGTGATGCGAATTTATGCGATCGCCCTGTACATACGTATGTGAGTAGCGACCGAGACGCGCGCGCTTGTTTCAATATTATAACAATATACGATAAACGAGCGTTTTCACTGCCAAACCGTGTAATACCGACATTCGTACGACGGTTTTATTTTAAAGAATATAAAAAACTACTTTCTTCGTCGCACGCCGAATCGATATTTATTTCTGTATAAGTAATATACTTATACAGAAAAAATTTTTATTATATATATTATATAAAAATAGTACTCGTATTATAATACGCCGATGATTTATACGCGAGCGTGTGTACGCAAAATATAAATAGTAAAAAAAAAAAAAAAAAAAAGTAGTGTTTTGCAACCGTCGCAGGATCAGAAGTTAGCGTGTGTATAACGCGTATAACCTTCGCTATCGTTTTCGTGACACACATTCGAATTATTATAACGTTATACTGCAATAATACATAATAATAATACATAATAAAACGGGCGCGTCTCGCCGTTTACCAATCGCCCGGCAGACGGACTGTAACGCCGCCACGGCCTTCGCGCAAAACTTTTTACAGCTCCTTTTTATACGCATACCGTATATTATTGTTATTGTTATTATTATTATTATTTAAATATTTCGCATGTACGAAGTTGCCGCGGTTTCGCAACGATCATAAGAGAATATTACACTGTTCGACATTTAAATCGTATTCATAATTAGGCCCGTTTAACTCCGCGTGTACGAGAAGGAATTGGGTCGTACGGTGTTGCGCTCGTATATAACGCGAGCACAAATATTTTTATTTAATTCTGGATTCTGAGCGGATCGAGGGATCTTATAGAGTGGTTTTACAATGATGTTTAATTATTTACTTTTTTTTCCCCTATCCTGTGTACAGATTTTCGGACCAGAAGGAGTGTTCCGATCTGTTCGGTCACAGTTTGTTTCCGGGCAGAAATTCGCATCTGTTCGGTACTTTAGAGAGATCGTTTTTCTCGATAGTTTTTTTTTTAACGCGACGCGATAAACTACCGAAAAATCACGAAAAACCGCTAAAAATGGGATTTCGTCAATATCACGTACAATTTCGAAAATAATCGTTCTCCGTCGTCTTGAAATTTTCAACGAAATTGTATCTGCTTCGTACTGTACGACTTCAAAAAAAATTCTCAAAAAGTTCCATTTTAATTTGCGCTATTTATAGCTATTTTTCGATTTTCGAGGTTTTTCATTAATAAAACGGTTAATTTTGAGTTTTTTGACTTGAAATTTGGACGCGGCGTCGGACAATATAATATTACTTTAATTCTGTACAAAAAAAAAATAGACAAAAGTGTATTACACCGAAGCTCCGCTCAGAATCGTTTTATCGAATGCAATGACTTATCGTTGCTTCCCCTTTCCCCGCGATCCGTTACGTACGAATATTTTCCATTATTTTCAACAATTTTTTTGAAATCCAGTTTGTACTCTTATTCAAATATAGATACACGTTTCAATACCCTTTTATTCGCTATTCTCTACGTATACATCAATAAATTTATTTCACTACGTATACGTACGTAATACTAGTATTAACGCGCGTCGACGAAGATTAAATATTTAATAGTTTGGCGCAAAAAAAAAATTGCACGTAATTATTTTAATATTATTCTCTCGCTCGCTTAGCGTAATATTATGTATTATACACTATTTTATACCGTTTAATACTGTTATAATTTTAATGCGATAAATAATAATTCGACGACCGAACTGTATATAAATGTTGATTATTTTATATATACGAGTGTAAATAGTCTAAACGGCTTCGCGCCCGTAAATAATACGCGTTTCAAAAGAAGAACAATATATTTTTTTTTTGTAGTAAACAAATACGAATTAGTTGTGATTTTTTATTCGTATGGAATTTCGTACTTGTACGTGTATACGCCTGTTGTACACACTTATTTAAAAAAAAAAAATCTCAATTATCTTTTATAATTATTACACTGCGATAGTCGACTGTAACGTAATAATAATAATAACGTTTATATGTATACGAAAAACGAGTAATTAAAAGTATATACGCGAGTGTACACGGTGATAAAATAAAACGTATAATACGAGGTAAAGCGTGTAATTTATTTAATATACATAATAATGTGTAGTAATAGATATTTTTAATCTAACGAATGTGTATAATATAACAATCTGAGTTTAAACGTTTTCGGCAATGCATCTGTCCCCGTATACTGTCGCGATATCGAAAATATTCGTCCGTATAATAGATTATTGTAACCGATTAAAAAAAAATATATATATATTTTTTTATATTAAAATTACACTTTTCGAGTTATTCCGTCTTGGCAATATTGCATTCGTATTTAATCATTTTTTTAATCACTCGTAACGCACACACACACACATAATATAATACGAGTCAAACGCACATTCTTGTGACCGTGCGCCGCGTTCTCCACCACGGAGCGGATAATGTTAAATTAATTATAGTGTCTGATTGCGTGTGTATATTTGTTGGAATTGTAATGTTAAATCGTTACTAAATAATATAATGATTTAAATGTTCTCTAAAAAAAAAAAACGATTTTACAAATTAAAATAAAGAATATATCTCGATATTCTCCAAAAAGGCGTATTGCATATTTACTGTGTTTTTAGAAGAATTTATTTTTACTCTACTAGAGGGGAGCAATTTCACTGACTGGGGCCCCGTGCTTAGAAAGCATTTCGATTCGATAAAACAATTAAAATATACGATTAACGATATTGAAATTAACAATAAATATGTATAATAAATTAATCGCGTTCGAATGTTTTCCAAATTTAATAACAAACATATTATATGAGTTTTTATATTTTGTACATAATAAAGAACAACAGAATTTTCATGAAACGATAACGTGTACGCGATTACGAACGACAGTTGAACGTTTATAAAAAGCCCAGGAACTCTATACAGATTGACAAAAAAAATGAAATAATTCGTTCTTTTTTTTTTTCGGATTTGACTTGAGCGAATTGCTCGATGATGGATGATCGATTGAAAGGCTTCGAAATATATCCGACTCGGTGGCACAATATTATCAATACGTTCTCGGGACGCAGTCGCTCGCAAACGGGTTCTTCGTAATATATTCTCTTCGACTTTTTCGAAAAGCGTTTTCCATTATTGTCGTTGACGCTTAACAGCTGGTGTTACTACAGTAATTCCTCACGCGTAAGACACGTCGCGAGCGAAATCCCATTCGTACGTTTTCCGGAAAAGTTTCGCTCGGAGGCGAGTCGCGGTGAAAAAGCGGTAACCGTTTCATCACTGTAAATCGTTTTATAAAATAGACACGGGAAATAATAACTCAATAATTAATAACGAAAATGCGTAAGATTTAAGAGCACACAGACTCTCATATACGAAAACAAATCAAGTACATCATCATCATCATCATCGTATTCTAAAGGCAACGCCTTGTCGTTGTAGCCACGTCTTCCTGCAGCAGTTTGCTGCTTGGCGGTACGACGTTCAGCCCGTCTTCTCCTATTTTATGTCTTTGGAATAATCGAGTCCAGGTCTTTCTCATTACCCTCGAAAATATTCTTGAAAAACTCGAGTTCACCATCGTATCTGTCATACCTCTCTTCTCGCCTACTTTTTGAAAATGTCCGTTAAGTCAGCTCGTTACGTTTTTTTTTTAAAAGTAAATCGGGTTCCATCCCCCGGTGTTTTGCACGGCGGTCGGTGCAGACGTAATCTTTAATAATCTTCTTTGCACCGGCGGCGGTGGAACGCGGACCAAAACTAAGCGGCTGACCTATAACGCGCGTGCAGCGGTTGTACTTTGCTATAGCTATCGGTTGTCCGACACCCGCTGCGCGACTTCGCGGGATACAATCACTTAACGAGAACGTTTCGTCTCCTCGTCCATAATAATGTATAAATATTATATTAACGTCCATATATATATATATATATATATTCCCATCGTCCAAGGCCACGTTCGTCCATTGTACACGTATTCGTATTATTATTATTATTATTATTATATAGGCATTACTAGTTTTTCACACATCTGTCAATGTCCACCGTCTCGCGTCGCTACTTTTTTTTTTTTCTTCGCATTTTTTTTTTTCCCAAACAGAATTCGGCCAATGTCTTTTACCGTACACCAGCTGCGTATGACACGTCGTACGTACGTATTTATTTGTTGCGGACGATTTTTCGGCGCGAAAGAAGCGAAAGAAGAAAAAAGAGAGAGAGAGAGAGAGAGAGAAAGAATACAAATCGCTCGCGAACTGTGTATTTATACGCGCGTACGAAAAATCTCCAGTCACGCTCCGACGCTTGTTTCGCTGCAGCTCGCGGTCTCGGTCAGCTACCTCTCTCGCGCATCAACTGGTCGCACGTCGCGCTGCAGCACGAAATACGCCGCCGCGTTGTAATAATAATATTTTTTTTTTACAATTCGCAATTTTTTTTTTTTTATAATACCTTTCTCGAGCTCTCGCGCACATAAATATAACACAAGGACTCGTATTATACGTATATGTATACAGTTGGACACGATCGTATATGGCGATCCGAATGCTAATTAGTGTTGTGTACGTTATACGGCTTACGCACTTTGTCTGTGTGTATATAAGGAGGGGCATTTTGCTCTCCTTACATCCGATTGTTGTGCCGTCCAAAAATAAAAAATAGATTTTTATTATTTGTGTGTTTTTTTTTTTAAAGAACTTATAGTTTTCCCAGTTTTGGGACAACTGTTAATTGGAAGAATTAATTATTAGCGGTTCTGTATATATATAGGTATAGAGTATGTTCTCTGCAATCGATAAGTTGAAAATAAAAAGACGAATTTTCGTAATTTCTATAATATTATATAATAAGATCTAAAAGAGTCAAAGCCTAGCGCCTTCGTCTCACAGAAAAAAGCTTATACGTCCCTACTTAATTGCGGCTTTGTTGTACGTTTATATATCGCGTGGCGTTAGATAACATTGTAAATAGATAATACGCTTAAATGCGTTCCAAGAAAAAAAACATTTTCTATTTTTCTTTAATAGCGAATCCACTGCAAAGATTTTTTTCTCGTTAGTTTTTAAAACAAAATAATATTGTTAAATTCGTTGAGTATATCGCTGTTGATGTAAACTATAAATTATGAAAAAAAACACAAAACGAACTGGTTTGAAAAAAATTTGTCAACACCAGGCCATCAGGCAGGTAATGCGATCCGGGTCGTCTGGAAGACTCCCGTTTTCATCACTCCGGATCGTGATGTGTTCGAATTAGGCGTGTTCGGTAAGATATTGTTAAAAAAAAAAAAAAACCGAAATAAAATTCCATTACACACGCGTTCGACGCAGGAAAAAAAAAATGTTATAATTTCTCATTTCTCATTCGGTTGTCACTCGTTGCGCGAACCCGTTTCTGCCGAACAGTTCATTACAATTATTTATATTCCGTAAAAAAAACGTGTGTATAAACACAAACGCGCCCATGTAATTATACACGTTACCGGAGAAACTTTGAGTTATATAATTTATTTTTATTTTTACACCGTTATCACCGTGTAATGCATTCGTTTAATATTTATTTTTCTTTCTTTCTGCAATTCTATATCGAAGAAAGTCTGTAAACTACAGAATACAATAATAAACGTAATACAATATACGTTTACACGCTTTTTGCATTGTTACGTTTGAAGAACCGTTTTTTCTTCTTCTACAAACGTCACATATTATTTTACTTTTATTCGGATACGTATTACGTGGTTTATACGACGTACGCACAGCTATCGGTTAAAACCGGGCTACCAGATTGGTCGAAAAAAAAAAACAATTTTACACCTTTTACAACGGGTAAAAAAATTTGGATTTCGTTAAAAAAAATCTCTTATTTTATTTAAATGCATTGAATAACGAGTATTATGTTCTTTTTTTTTTTCGATCGGATTTCTACTTGCGTCGTGTTATACGTTTTAACGGGTTGTTGGTAAAATTAACTGCGTCGAGTACAATACTGCGTAGCGTATCGCGCGCGTGTATCGGAAACGTAATTTTCAATGGGTTTCACGGTGCGGTACAGTACGAAAGTGCACTATTATGAGTGGGGGAGGAAAAAAAAAACTAAACAAAACGATTTTCATTCACTCGTTCGAAACATCACGTACTTGCCTTTTTATAATATATCCTATTATATTATATACCCGTTCAATTATAATATAATATAATCTTGTTAACCCGCGAGTCGACGATACAACGCTGCGGTCTATTCCGGAGGGAATAGTGAAAGTATTCATAATTTTCACCAACGATATAGTGTGTTGCGGTGACTAAATTTCGTTTACATATTATTAACGTATACCGTATGAGAAGGAAAGGACAACATACGATTGATATAATCGTATGATGACGCGGGGGAAACCGCGCTATTATTTAATCTTCATCTTCTTCGGGGAACACGGCGGCCTCTAAGACCATCATACGTTCAGAGACGTCCGTCCATCTCTGTCTGACGCTGGTGCTTTCTCCAATGTGATTCGCCTATACGGTTCTTCCGCATCTTTCCACTTTATTCTCGGTACATGTATCTTTTCCCCGTCGGAGATTCTCTTCCAGCGTCTGAAAAAAGGAATTTAAAACGCTCGTAATATCGTATGGATTTTCAAAACCTTTTGTGTTCTTTTTTTTCTCCAGTTAAAACGATATTATACCTGATTTATAGGGTTTACAATAAAACTGATAACATTTTTGAAATGTTCATTAGATTTCGATGAAAGCGATGTATATATATATTCTGTTAAATTATTCAAATAGTCGTTATGTTGACTAAAACATTTATAAATAGAAAAAAAAATGAATTTGCTCTCCTATAGTCAATATCAGAGCAAAAGTTTGTCAAGCTTTCAAGTGGTGTATTTAGATTTTTGAATAGCGTATAGAAATTCAATATGAAATATCGAAAAAAATAAAAATTGGAAGTTGAAAATGGAGTACATTTTTAATCAATTTTAGTAATTTGTATGTTAATAAATTTAATGCATAAAAACAGTGTAAAGTATTGCGTACGAGATACTAGGAATACATCGTTTATTTTCGTTTTAACACGAGGATTCCGGGAACGTTGGCGTGTAAGTTTTCTTCTCGGTTGTTAATGGTTCTTAGAAAATCGACTGTGTGATGTCATTTTGTTTTTTTTTTGTCTCGAGCAGTCATTGCGTTACTGTCAAACGTGCCGCCTGTCTATTCTTTTGAAGAACAAGCAGATATGAATTTTATTTGTGGATTCTGTAATGGTGTAAATGCAAGAGCACGGGGCAATATCAACGTCGATTCCCTAATAGACGTGTTTCTACAAGGACTGTCTTCAGCAGCAGACTGCATACCAAAATCTTAGAGAGAGATGTATTTTAAGAGAAGGTATTCGGGATAACTCGGATCGATTTCGTCAAGATCCGGAAACGAGTACGAGGATATTCGCTTTCGACTGCAGTATATGACGGACTATAAGGCGGAAAGGGCTATAGGTTAGGTTAGGTTAGGGCTGGAACAAAATTATTTCCAACAAAGAGCAGATTTTTATCGCTGGCTGCTTCGTAACGATGTGGAAAATAACGATTATTTTTTCGTCACGCATTCTGTGGACAATTATTATTATATACCTACGTTAATTATGAATACGTTGTATATACACGCGTGTTTGATGTTGGAGTGGGCACGTTGGGTCCATTGTTCAAGATCAACTTTCTCTTGCATGCATACTCGTATAAATAATAATAATATTACATGGCAACAATGTAAACTCGCGCGTAGGATATTATTATTATTATTATTATTGTAAAAGTGCGTGCGATGCGTATGATGTGCGCATTTTTATCTGAAAAATATTTTAATTTTTTTTGTTTTGATAAACTATTAGTAAACGGTTAAAATCACAGTATTATATCGTACGGGTTGCGTTTTCATTTCTATACAAAAAATATAATAAATAATAACGTATTTTCATTGTAATATAAATTAAATTAATTTGTATATATATATATATGTATGTGTGTGTACATATGTGAATATAAAATCGAGCCTTAGTGTATTATGAAAAATAAAGAAATATATAATTAACAAATAAAAAAATAAAATAAATAAATTATGAAATAAAACCATGCCCGAATAATAATCTTAAACAAATTTAATTATCCTGGAATTTACAAACTTAAATGTAGTTGTAGTAAATTTTATATATCGGTAAAACGAATAGACATTTAACAAACCAAATATAAAGAACACATTTCTGAAATAAAATAATTCAAATTGGTTAATACGAATTCGAATTTTGCGAAACCCCTCTTACAAAATAATCATACCCTTACTTATAATGTAGACAATGACATAGGATATTTTAAACATACAACGTAATATTTATATATTAATTCAGTTTTGGAAGAATTACGTATATTTATAAAAAAATTTAAAAATATTTTAAATATATAAATATATGTATTAAATAATGTTTGTAACACGTCATAGTCGTTTTTAACAATTTAATTTACATATAATTTCTGTGCTGTTTTCTTAATTATTTTTAGACTGTACGTCATTTTATTGCAATACTCATAATTACCTCTGCGTACATTTGGTTAATTATTATTATTTTTTTTTACTCTGTTGTATTTTTCTTTTCGTTTAATACCCGGACAATGACTTTTGTTGTTGTTGTTGAAACCGGTAATAATTAAACGAATTAAATACAACAATTCCATATACACATTTCTTTATTATTTTTATACGGGTACGTCTTACGGCCGGGTGTCATTCCGAAAATTTGGCCGACACCGACAATGTTATCATGATCGTATTTCAAATCAATTATTGTGGCATCAATAGATACTTTGATGTAGACACTTCGATTTAGCTTGACATTCCCATGTCGACTAAATTCAGTAGTTTCAAGACATAACCGATATATTTGCACGCAGTGCATAGGTACTTTGATTTTTTCAAAATACTTTTCGATAGAATTACCAATACAATTATGAAGAGAAAATTAAAACTAATAGGTCAAACAATCCGACACAACACATTTCTAAATATCATCTTTGAAGGAAGAATCACGGGGAAAAGAAGCAGAGGAAGACCAAGAACCTGCTTCTTCAAAGACATGTTGGAAGATTACAGTCTTACTACCTACACAGACCTGAAGAGAGCCGCAAATGATCGAAGAGGTTGGTGAAAACGACAATGCCTAGCCTTTAGATGCTGATGACGACTTTTCGGTTCGATTGTACATTTATAATATACGATTGTGACAGTTTATTATTTACGTGTATTAATTCTCATAGTTTTCATTTCTTTCGCGCATCCTTTTTTTATTCTTTTATTTCTTTATGTTTTTACTATATTTTATTATAAATTATAAGTTACGGTTGATCATCGCGCATACATATATATAGAGAGATAATCGTCGTCGTTATATTACCAACTCGGGGAACTGTATCGGCCAAGACATTTCGGCCACGATGCAATATTGTGTATAATATACCGCGCGAGGTTCACAACCGACGACATAATAATAATGTAATATGAAAAAAAAAAATATATCGATTAAATAACGATGTTTGTTATATTAATATCGACTCGGGTTTACGCGTGGCGAAAAAACCGCAAATTCTACACAGTGTAATGCTTGTATAGTGTTTAATAAACGATTGAGTAACGCGCGTGTAACCCACGCAGTCGCGTCGTTATTTTAGTAGACTTTGTCAGGTATTTTATGTATACTCTCGAAGTTTTATATCGAAACCATCACCGAAATTGTGCTGCGCGTTGGAATTGAGTTGGTTCGGTTTTCGATGATATTTACATATCGTTACTAATGCAGAAAAAATACGTATATATATATATTTTTTTTTTGTAAAAAATTCTATGCAGTGTCTATGCTTTACGTATGTGTTGTCCAAATCGATATTTAATAATAATAATAATAATAATAATAATAATAATAATAATAATAATAATAATAATAATAATAATAATAATAATAATAATAATAAAACATACTCGAGTCGTACGCTTCAAACGAACCTCGGGAGCGTTAGGAAACGACGGATTTCAATATATTTAACTGCACCGTACGGCGCGGTATGTCTTCCGTGAAACTGTTATTATTTTGCATTTAAGTAAAAAAACTATCTGTAGTAGACGATTAGAAGAAACAAAAACCGTTGTTTTTGTTTTAATAATTACGCGTAATCCGAACACGTGCTGCAGCGTAGGTATACCGAATGAATTTCAAATAAGGTTTTATATAATTATGGTTATTATTATTATTTTTCATTATGTTCCCTCGTGTACGCTGTAGATATACGTATAATATTGTAAAGTGTCAACGCGAGAAAATTGATTGCGCGCAGTGCGTTTTTTATGTATGCGTGTACGAGATAAAAAGATATAAAGATACATAGCATCACGTTCTTTATTATTTTTCCACGCGTTTTTCTAGACTATACCGTATCGTAATAATAGTGTACATCTAAAAATAAATAGTTAGGAGGTAGATAAATCTTATAAATTCAAAATCCGGTCGTGTTTTACGTATCGAAATTTCTTTCCAGTTTTGTACAAAACGGTTTTGGACGGTTCGTGCAGATTCAAGTCGATTGCATTGGATTCTTTAAAGTTTTTAATCGTCTCTGCGTACAATAAAACGTCATTGCGTTACGGTCAGAAATGCGGCCGGGTGACAAGACGTGCACGTTTTTCCGTCTCGTATTAATACACAGTGTTGTAAAGTAGACGAATCCGAGTGAAATTTCACTGGCCAAATACCGCCAAAATATTATCGATTATTTTAATAAACGCCACGTGTCACGGACATTTTTAGAATAAAATTCTGTTTATTTTCACTGCAGTTCTTGTGTGTAAACGTTAGAAAGTGACGCCATCCGTGTTTGATTTGCGCGTGAGCCGAGCTCATTAACGCGTGTTTAATCGCCATCGGCATAGCGCATTAATCTCAATGCCAATACGATTAATAACCGTGTACACAGTGTGTTGTACTGCAGTGTATAAAATATACAAATCTCTATATATATATATACATAAATCAATTTACGCGAAAAATTATAATACGAAACGGTGGGGTAAAAAAAAAAACAGTATGCGCGCAGACAAAACGATTGAGAAAATTATACTTTTCCTTTCACTGCGCGCGCGCGCGTTCGTCGCCGAAACGATATGGATTGTTGATCGTTTAGGCGCGGACGTACCATTTAACAACGTGTAATATTATAAACACCAAGGATAACAGCTAATCGGTCCGACGATTTTTATTTATTTTTTTCAAATAACGCGTAATATCCGATTTTCAAATCAAAACTAACGTCGACGAACACACACGAAAGAGCAACTGTGTTAGTTATGCGAGACCATTTCTCACGTATATGCAAGTACCACGTGGACCGCTACGAAGGGCGATGAAGAACAGTTTTGAAGATTATATCGAGAAAGATCCAAAGTTGTAATACCGAAGAGTGGCTGAGATGGGAGACGTACTGCAGAGATACACGCGGTTTGTGCAAAAGAGGGAAAACGTGGCCCATTTCATTAAGGGGCACAAGGCTGGACGTATATATATATATGTCGTGAGCGGACAGTATGGGTTACCGAAGAGAGCCACGATCGAAAAATTGGAGGAACGAGATCACGCCGAAGACGGACGGACAGCGTCCGAGGAGAGACTGTGATACGGACAGACACGGTCCCGAGAGGTGGACTGGAACAAATCATAATATAACGGAGAAAGATGGAAAGGCCAGCTAAAAGCCTCAACTGTGTGTAAAGCTAAAAAAAGAAATGTTTATACGATGAACAGATGAACAGTATTGTCCACTAGCGATGACTCCGATGGTGACGATCGGACGAGGGGATTCGTTTATTTATTTTTTGACACAAGTTGTCTGTCGCGCGAGCGCGCGCGCGAACAGCTGAACCGTCAAACAAAAAAAAAAAAACCTTCGAATTCTCGTCGTTTCCTCAAATCTGCCCGTGATACCGTAACTATCGTCTGTTTCAACAATGGATACGCTATATACAATAGACAGATAGATGTCGTGTCTGAAAAAAAACATAAATAAATATAGCGAATCAGCGCGATGAAAGGCGTTATACTGTACGGGTTGTAATTTCACCGTATGTATATATATATATATACATAATGTCATAATGGTTTGCACGCGCAGATTCCGATCGTCCTCGAAGTACATCATAATACGCGCATATGGAAGTGAATTGAGGAAGGACTGCCGTGGGTACTTAAAAATTTACACCGATTTGACGAGGATAATAATTCGTCGCGCGCGATATTATTATTATTTGTCCGTGCGATCGTATTTATTTTAATAACAGGTTGGACGACGTTGTGCGTATAATATTATAATATTCGACCGAGTACAATCATTATTATATCATAATATAGCACTTATACGTACTCATGGTCACGCTAATGTTCGTGGAAAATCTATTAAAATACTCGTATATAGATTTAAGTTATTTAAACCGAAATGTCACGTTATGGAAACGATCTGTACGGAATATATTATATGTAGAAAAATATCGTTTAAACGTTGGCTCGAGCTTGGACGCGTTGATACACAGCTTATATGCGTGTTTTCTCTCTCTCTCTCTTTCTCCGAAATCGTGTCGCTTTTTTTTTAACGAAAATCGTTTTTTTATATTATTACAATAATTATACGCGCATATTTGATGTACGTCGTACATACCACGACGACGGGGTAAAATCCAAAAACGGGTTCTTCTCTCGTAAATTCGTATAATAATACGCGAAATTCTAGCGATTAAACGTGTTCTCTTGGCGTGTAACTACCCGCGCACAATATCACGCCACTTATCCTCTATCTCGTACCAGATCTTTCCGATTTGCTAGCGCTCTCAGGATATCATCTTCCATTCCATCCAGCCGTATTTTTCTGGATTTACACCTTGAGGTTCAAATGAATGCTCTTAGCTCTTTTGTTTTCGTCGCATAACGCGCCACTGAATCCTCTAGCAGTTGATAAAGTGCGCCGCGGTCCCATATCCATCGACTCCTGCAGAAGCTCCTTCACGTGTCTGCGCGTCAGTGGTCCACAGATTTTTCTTCAAATTTTGTTTTTCATTTCCTTTCCATTGCGTCGGTGTCCAGACCTCACATCCGTACGTTCATATACAATCGGTTTTTGTTTAAACGTTTTAGAGTTATGAGGAATTTCGTTGACGCGTAGAAAGTATTCTCAGCTTTATTCAGACGGACTTTCGAATTTCCTTTGCCCAGTCATATTTTTTATTTTTTTTTTTGATACTTTATATCCACTACTCGGTATTACATTGATGTATAGTGTAGACACATTATTTTCGGTTACAAGTCACCGGCTACGAAATCGCCGTCGACCGTTTATAATAATAATAATAATAATCGTTTGGGCCGCCGCGAATAAAAAAATGTGATTTTTTTTTTTATTGTTGTTGTTTTGTTCGAGTTAATCTAATAACTCGCGCGCTTATATTAGACGGGGAGGGGGACCCGTCGTTTCGATGCTTACGCTGCAGAAAATTCGCTGTATATAATTTGGGAGAAAATATATATATATATACACGACGCTGCTATATCGTTTTGTTTCCGCATTCAGTTCCATCGTGCGTACAATACACATTATAATAATATGTAAAACATAAAACGTTTCTTTATTTTAATACTATTTGTATATATAAATATTATTTACTAGTGTCGAATTTTTTTGATTTCTAGGTATACTTCTTTCGCGTAACATTTTATCCTTTTCGATTCTTTCGTTTTATTCAATTCTTCGTTTTTTACTATTTTTTTTTCTTTTAAAATTAGTATACAATAATTATTATTCTAACAAACGCGGCAGAAATCGTCGTGGACGTGTTGTGACGTATACGCGTATTTATAACAGCGTATAAACACGACAACGGTGGATTTAATGAACGCACGTGTCGAATCCTCCTCTTCCTCCTCAGGTATTTACGAGTGTGTTGAATAACTTTCCTCTGTCGTTATAATATGTTGCATTATACTTTTTTATTTCTGTATATATATATATATTTATATAGAAATCGTCTTGTATAGGTTTTTATATCATAATCCCCGCTGGATCGTATATATATATATATATATATATATATATATATATATAGGTAGGTATTGTGTGTGTATATAATTTACATATTATACAAAACACGTCGTCTTCTCTAACGTCGTATCCCGCGAGACGAGTGTTGCGCAACGTATATAAGGATATTTATATTTTTTTCTCGTTGTGTGCAGTATATTATATATTCTTCTCGGTTGAAAATTACACATTGTCGATAGTATATTATGTATACTATAATATTATACATAATAATATTATGTTTACCGGCGTATCTATATTATACGTATAGAAATATACGTATTATAATAATATCTTGTATACGCATAGGTACGGAAGTAAACTACGTATATAGGTACGAGCTGTTGTTTCCCGCGAACGGAAAATCGCACTCTCCGTTTCATATATATACGTCCTACACAGTGCAGCGGAGTAATTTCAATTTCTGTCTATTTGGGGGCAGTTTGAAATAAATATTCGTTTCCCTCATGTATAAACGATTTTTTTTTTTTATAGCGATTTGATTAATATATATATATATATATTTTAATAATAAATTTAATAAAACAAATAGTAAAATCATAAAAATATAAATAACATTTTTTTTTTTTTATAAAAAAAACATAAATTAAAATAGTAATGAATTATTCGTGTCGAGTAATATTATAGGATTTAGAGAGCAGTAAATTATAGTGAAAAAAATTCCGAACGTCTATTTTTATCGGAGAGTTCGGTGAGAACTTTTTCAGGTTTTATTGCCGTTTTTTCCCCCGTCAATTGTGAGCATCAGCTTAAGGCTTCCCAATTAAAGACAATAAACGGTTTTAAATTATGTTTTATTCGATAAAAAAAAGACTAAATACATTAACTGTGTATCTAACGTAAAATTCTTCAACCAATTTCTTACAGGTTTCCACTATACTCTTTTGTATATTTTCGAATTGTCTTTGAATAAAGAGAATAACGTGTTTGCTGTGGACTTTGTATACCTATATGTTTTTAAAGACGATGTATTTTAGTGGAAAGATAAAAAAAAAAAAGTTTAAACGCGTATTTTAACGGATTTTTTTTATATATTTTAATTAAGGTACGAAAGTACGGGGGTATATATAGACGATCTTATTTTCGGTATCCATGTATTATAAATTACTTATTATAAAAAAAAAAAAATTGGTCACATCACATTTTGTAAACATTACAATGTGACGTGTTAGGTGGGAGGGGGGGAGCTGAGGTACAGAGTAATAATATCATCGTTGAGTTATTTTCTGAATTCTAATCCGAGACTATAAATCTTAAGATTATAAAAAAAATTACCAAATTCATAGGACGTAAAGAAATTTCATAAAATTTCGCGGGGGGGGTGCCGGAGCCCCATCAGCCCCCTCCATTTCCCCATAAATACGCCTCTGACGCGTTCTCTATTCGTTTCGCGTTTGATCAATCGTTTTTCAACATTACGCGTTCAATCGATCGTGTTTTAAAGTGCAGCGTATGTAGTGGGACGGAAAAGAAGAAGAAGAACGCTACTCCTTTCTCCTTCGTGCTGCATGGTCTCCGTTATGGTTACGTGTACTTTGTTGCGTAGGAATAGTTAGTATTAGACTGACGTGTCTATAATGTATAATATACTCGAGTGGTACGCGCGTATTCATATCGTATGTATATAATATATAACTTTTGTCGATCTGACGAAATTCACGAACAAAACAAAAACGGAATGAAAATAAACAACACACGCATTATTATCTCGTATTATTCAGCAGCAGCGTTCGCGTTACGCGCGGTTTTATACACGACGAGCAGCTCTCTGTGGCGTTGTTTCGGGGTATCGACGGTGCATGTCGTGCCGCACATACTTAACGAGACTGTAAAATGTGTACACGCCGCGCAGGCCGAATAACGTTTTATATATATTTAAAATATTCTCATTCGAGTTATACACGTTATAGGACGAGTTCGATAAAAAAAAAAACATTTTTTTTTCTTTTATATATTATCGAATAGAAAATCTTATTTCTTCGCGTGTTTATAAACTCTTAATTATAAAATTATGAGCGCGCGATTTCACGAATTCTTCTCATACTAGCGTATAAAGCGAGAGAAAAAAAAAGGCTAATAACCGTTGTGGAACGCGAATCCGCGAGTTCAGTCAGCTTCCGAAAAATCGACAAACACCCGATGCGTGGAAAAAGTATAATATTTTTTTTTATTTTACACGAGAAATACACAATCTTTAATACGATTTGATGTAGGATAAGCAGCGTGTGTGGCGAGAGGGTAACGAGAGAAAGAAATCACTCGTTAGTGGACACTTTCATGTAAAATAATATTTAAAACCTCTTTTCACGCGTTGGATTACTGCAGTGAAACGGAAATTGCAGTGAGAACTTCCAGACCGTAAGACTATAAGATACGAATCGTGGAAATAGAATTGACGACGTACGCTTTCGATTAAAACCATTTCAAAATTACTCAAAAACGAAAGGAAATCCGTGACTGTACATCCGGATTTTCCTTCAACAACGAGTTATTATAAGTTATAAAGCTGTTCGGAAGATATTTCAGCGAATGAATTAACGTTGAAACCGGGGGGGTTTACATATTTTTGAAAAATTGACGCGTATTTTTTTTTTATTATTCATTTCAAATGAATATTTAAGAACTTTAACGCGTATTTCTTCAGTTGTTTTTTTTTTTTTTTAGTGCATAATTTATTGCATATATTTAATAGTTTTTCAACGCATTAAATTCACAGCCCCGCGCAGGTTTATATAACTCGCTGCACGCGTAGTCGTCGGCGTACACGCGATGATCTGTACAGGGGAATGTCTATATATGTTTCCGGCACGATTCCCGTTTAGACGTTTCGGTTTTAATTAAACTATCTACACATTTAAATCGTATAACGTTGTCGTGCATTGTAATAAATATAATATGTAAATGAACGTGTGTGATATAATGCGTACGGAGACGCATAGTAGTAGACTTTCTAAACGTATATAGTGTCGATAAGTAATAATTTTTATATAATATGCGGCGGGTGATCGATCGGTTGTTTAATCGCGAACGCGTATACCGCGAGCATTTTATATATATATATATGTAGTAGTATAGTTTAATTAACTTTCAAAACTCGCCGAGTAAATCGATTTATAAAAGGCTCAATATTATTCGATATTGGTTTAAAAATGATTGATATTTTTTTTCTCTCGATATAACACGGTGCAACTTTGAGCACCAATAACGACTGGTCAAAAGAAATTAATATTCGTCTGATCAAGACGGAAAAAACCTTTTACGCTCTGAAGAAATTTCTCAGTTCTAAAATGCTGTCAAGAAGAACAAAACTTAGACTATATGTAGCTATAATAAGACCAACTTTAACGTACGGATGTGAGGCCTGGACAACGACTGGCACAACGGAAAAAAAGCCGAGGACTTTCGAAAATAAAGTCTGGAGAAAAATCTGTGGTCCTTTATTAGATGCTCACGCGGGCGAGTGGCGAAGAAGATACAACAGAGAATTACAGGATATGTTGGAAACGGGAACGATAAATAACTTCATCAAAGGTCAGAGGACACATCATGCGTCGAAAAGAGGACGAACCAGTTAGAGCAGCCCTCGATTGGGTACCTCAGGGGAAAAGGCCGCGAGGCAGACCCAGAAAAAGATGGTTAGACGGAGTAGAGGAAGACTCGATGAGGCTCGGTATTGAAAAGATATAGTACAGGACATAGACAGGTGGCGTGATATTGTGGTGGCGGCCAAGACTCATAGAGAGTGATTTCGTCAAAAAAGAAGAAGAAAGATATAAGACAGTAACATCACGTGTACCCGCGTATTACAATAATATTATTATTCAAAATCTTATTTATATAAACGTGTCTGCACATCAAATGTCTCTCTATTAAATGATAGCCGATCGCGGCCACTCGATTTCCAGATCAGATTTCACTAAGCCCCCCGTCTCTGTATTATAGTCTCTGCGCGGATATTATTACTATTCATTCTGTTGAACAGTGGTCTTTCAAAAAATCTGTTTAACATCGCGATGACTCTGGTCGTTGTGTTTATGCGGTCGAGACTAATTAAACAATGGAGAAATCGCGTGACACGGTTCTTCTGAATTAGTTTTGGCGTTAAATTTCCAGCGATGAAAATTATATTATTATTATTGTGTGCGCGCGCGCGAGTACACTAGTCGTCAGCTGCAGGTTTGATTATTTGGTCATGGCCGACGACAATATTATTATTGATGGTCTACAATAAAAAAAAAAAGTGCTGCTCGCACACCGCGCGGCGAGACACACATCATAATATTGTATCGAACGAAACCATCTTAAATTATTCGCAGTATAACCAAACAATGTATTATAATAAAATTGCGCTCGCGTGTATTGTGGTGAGCAATCTGCAGAAAAAAAATTTGACATATATTTTTGACGGTGTTCGATGACGGCTGTGATTCGCTCTACATCGTCGTCATAATTCGGTCTCGTACGCTGCAATTAATCCTCTGTACGAAACGTTTCGCTGCCAGGGTTGTTCTGATTTACATGATAAATTCTTTTGTATAGCTGACATTGCTGCAGAAAGACTTTGGCGTGTCGTCTGTTCGATACGTCGAGACGAAACAAAAGTCTATCGAAATCGGTTTTCGTTCGTAGGATTCGGTATTGTTAGAGGTCGGAAACGCATACACCGCGATTTGTTCATTTGAACGCATCTCTGCGCGAACGAATATCCACTTGGATTGTCCGCATGAGCGCCCGGAGCAAGACGTGGCATCTGTCCCCCCTCTTAATTTCAAAAGTTCAAATATAATTTTGAAAATTTTTAATTTTATTATTGTTTAAATGTAGACATTTCGTTCATATTTTCACTAGTGTAAATTTAATATTGACGAAGAAAAAAAAAACAACAATAATATTATATTCTTTATGCGCTAATGTAGACCTTCTAAATGGAGAAATTTTATTATGTCCTTCCCTGATGAGTTTCCAGCGGGCGCCCATGATCGCCAGTTATTATGTCGACCGAAAACGTATTTTGCCAGGATCGTGTGCGATAAATTGCGCGAAGGAAACGCGCGTTGAGTCTCTCGATAAAGAAAAAAATTTAACCAGACGCACCAAAGCGTATATTTGCTGATTCGTCGGTTATATGCGAACACGAAAATATTTTAATGATGCGAAGATTCTGTGCGCGTGTAATTTTGGCCGCGTTCCTAAGTGTATTATAATACGCGTAATAATATTATTAAGGTGTGCGTATATATATATATATATATTATTAAAACGCTGATGACATACGGCCCGACCAAGTTTTCGGCCTTGGAACCGCACTATACATTTATATGTTTGCCGTCTCGAAAACTGGTATTTTTTTACTTATATGTATAATTTTTTACCAGCAAAATCGCATGGTAACCACGTATATACCGACGCGATAATCGAGGAAAACTAAATTATCCATCTGGAGACTGTATAGATATTGTGTTTCGCGGCGATTATGTCGAACAAAATAGTTGTCATCGTTTTTTGTCGTATTTCAGGATTTTTTTTTTTATCGCGGAACACAATTTTTTTCCGTACATACGCTATGCAATTTTATCGACAATTTTCCACGTATATTCTCCGTAAAAGACTGCTGGACATTTTCTCCAGGACGTACGAAAAACAACGGTGTCTTTCGGCGATTTTTCAAATGTATTTTTCCCCTAATTGTGTGTATAGGTTGTCCCGAGTGAGAATACAATAATATTTTTGATTTTGATTCATTTTTTTTTTTTTTGGAAATCGACAACGAAAAGACAAATTTTTGTTATCCGACTACGCTGTTTTAAATTGGATTTCGCATTTTTTTTCCCGGCTTAAATCGCGCAAAATTATTCTTAAACTCGACGTTTTCCTTTGTCCTTCAGTGTCTTATATAGGATATTGATTTTTTTTATCTGAAGTTTTAGTTTAAAAAAAAAAAACACATTGATATTGTAAATCAAAATTATAATTTATTTAAAATAATCAGTATAAATATAAAACCGTATTATCATTAATCTCCGAAATTAATATTGTAATTAAAATATGTACTGAATCTTAATTAAAATAATTCTTAAAATAAACTTAATCTTATCAATCAATATGATTACTTTAAAATCACCTCTTAAATCCAATTTAAATATTCTAATTCAATCTATCGCCTTAATAATAATAATGAATTTCATTAATAAAACATCTTGAATTTCTTTTATAGTATTTGTTTTACATGTAGGAGGACTAATAATAATTTTCTCTATATCTTTAGAATTGCATTTAATGAAATTAATAATATAATTAATTAAAAAATTACGTTATAGTATGTTTTTTCGTTCTCCTTAGAAAAATGCCCGCGGTAATAATGAAACGAGGATTTTTTTAAAACAATTTTTTATAATCCGGATCTTTTGAAAACCGCGTCGTACAAACACACGCGCAATTGATAAACGCATTCCACATCGATTAAATTTCGTTTTTCCGGTCCTCGATCTTCATCAATTCATCCGTATACATATATATACTATATAATATACTGCAGTCTGTTTATATTTGTATATATACGTTTAAGAGATGACGTTGCGGATCCGCGCACGGCGCATTTAAATAACACAAAAAAAAAAATACCGATTTATCGGTCGTTTGCCGAATATTTCGTGTTCGTTTAAATAATAATCAAATAACTCGTCCGTATCGATCGGATATAGATAGATATTCGCGCGTAGACACTACTTTCAGAGTGTCTCGGGACAATTTCTCGGCTACCGTGACGTGTATATATATATTTTTTGCCTTTAGACATAGTTTTGTTTGTCCATTGTAAAATATTTTATTATTATTATTATAAGAGATGATGTATAAATAATAATAATAATAAGTGGAGCGATGAGAATTCTATTATATATATAGTATATATAGGTACGACGCGTGAAAGTATTTATTATATTTTATAAATCGACCTTAATTTAAGACGTAAAATGTTTCACGCTGCAATAATATTTATAAAAAAAAAACGTTTTCACGGTTAAAGTGAATTTTAATTACATTTTTTTTTTTAAATTTTAATACGCGATTCGAGTTATTCTTAATGTTTACGCTACGGGTTATTATATATATAGGTATACTTATCGGCGCGGTATCTGTTTGTGCTGAATATTATTCTAATTTATAAATCGATAAAAATTTCTAAATGGCGTTTTTTTTTTTTCTTTATAGATTATTTTCTTTAAATTTTTTTCGGCCGTACAAATTGTATAGGTACGCTTTATAAATTGTGACTATTAACGTTTTTGAGACGATATCTATTACCGATTCGAGGTTACGCCGTATATTGACCGCGCGTGAACAAAAATAATAATCGCTTTCTATAACGTATTTTCGTTTATTGAATTTATGTACAATCGTCGGATTATATTGTTCGAGGGGGGAGGGGAAGAAAGACACGTGGCAATAGAGGAATAAAACGGCCAGATGATTTCAGATATTATTATTATTTTATTAAAGGCTTAAACAATTCACCCGAATAAACATTCATAAATACGGGTCGCATAGATTATAATCATAAAGTGTGGTGTAGGAAAATTATGGTTTCCGAGACATTTTCTTGGTCGTCTGTCAATAGTCGATTGATGGGGAGGCAGGAACTTCGCTTGTCCACTTGTCCGTGCATTTTTCAACGATGTGTTCGATTGTGAGTACGGGATTTCTCACAAAATGGAATGTCTTCTTTTTTCATAAGGTAAGCGTGAGTTCGGTTTGCGTGATCTGTCCGTAGCCCCGTGAGGCAAGTTTTCTCACGCCCTCTCAGTTTTACCGGAGAAGAATAGTTGTTAACATATTTTTTTTAAATATTTTTTATTTGTCGAGCCCCCTAACGTGTCGGTCTCACATATTTTTCCAGATGTCTGCGCAATTCGTTTTGAATAGAATTTTCCGGTAGTCGTAGATGGTGAGAGGGAACAGACTCTTCTGCCAATGTAGCTTCGAATGCTGCCTTTCAGATATTATTATATCAGATGAACAATACGTGGTTTTATTCGGTTGAACAACTCTCGACTGTTTGTTATTATTTTTGTGATTCCGCATATATATATATATATATATAGGTCATCAGTGTCTTCTAAGAGTACACCGAAAACAAGTTGATAACATAATATATAAAATATATTTTATCTCGAGTAACATTATACGTAAACTGGTTATGTATTTATAAATATTGAAAACTCGTTGAAAATTTTAATGAGAAAAATCCTTACGAAAACATAAATGTTATATAACGTTCAGTATACATAATCGGATTGTAAAAAAGGACAGTCGCTTATAGTTGACATACCTACCTAGTCATTTGGGCAGAAAATAAAAAACAAAATGTCCGGTATAAAATATAGTTTATTATTATTAAATCTTCTCAACCGTTGCAGCTCTGCTCCTCTGATGCAGTGCGAATAGAATGACGTAATTCCCTGCTCGAGCAAATTCATTTCTTCTACACCGCTGAGCTCTCTATCTATCATATTATAATATGTTACGTTTGTGTTTTAATAGAATGAAAAAACCGAGTATAGCATTTATATATTTTAAATTTTTATACGAAATAATAACGCGAAAAAATTTCAATTTTAAGAAATACCGCGGCGAGAAACTAAACGTCATAACAATATACAATTGAATACGTTCCGTACTTGTAATTTTGCCTATATGGAAACGTATTCGCGTTTAGATTACTTCTAGACATATGTAATTCATCTTCGTGCACCACGCGAGTATTACTGCAGTAAATTTTAAGGAAAAACTTTAATGATTTCAGACCATAAACCGATCGTAATGACGTAACTCGAAATCGTAAGTATTGCATTATGTTATAGGTCATCTATCCGTGTGCGCATTGTATGAAGAACGTGGAAAAAAACAATTTCGTATGTTTGAATTATTGTAATGTCGACGAATGAGTGATTTTGTGTACCACCGGAGATAACAATCGGTATATTATTCCGATTTCTCACCTGTGTTACATGTACCCCGCGCTACATTAAGAAAGTACATAATCAACGTGACCTTTTTCGGTTGGTGCGGAGATGATGTTATATACGGAAAGTCATACTGTCTGAAATCCGGTAATGGATGTTTTGTTGTGTCACGTATTTTCAAGTTTATGTCTAGAGAAGCCAAAGAAAAACTACCACATATCTTTGACCAGTAGTTGTATGTGTGCCGTACCCGGGCAACAACAGTAGAAGATGAGAGAATATCATTGAAATCGAGTAAATATTTGAGAGAAAAGTTTTAAGGAAAATTTATGTAATCGTTTCTATCTCAAGCGCAGCGTGACGGTAGGACGATTGAGCGACTGAAAAAATAGCTAGAAGAACAGTGCTCGTGAACAGCATACGTGGAAGAAAACCGAAGAAACGGTGGTTATGGCGCGGATTCGAGACCGAGTTCGGAAACACGCGTATAAAGAATGGAGGAATTAGGTATTCGCAGCAAAGAGCCTAGACGGTCTGTAACGCTAAAGAAAAAAAAACAAAACGGTTAGACGAATATACATAAATAATATCGTAGCGGATATGAACGTGTAAATTATTACCGTTCCGCCTACTCGACGTATGTGTATACACGGTTTACGCGTACTAAAGTTATACCATAAGACACGATGACTTGCAGCCTCAGACGTGCCCGTGAGCATATATACGCATTCTGTGTATGCGTTCTGTAAAGCTTATTTGCGAGCTGAACGTTTTAATCGTTCTAACCCGACCTCGGGTCTATAAAGATTTCATAAAATTATGTAATCGTTATACAATTTCATCTGTTTGTACGTTTTGTTATCGACTAGCTTGTAACGAACGTACACGTGGATTCGCGAGCTCGTGTCGGAACTCAAAAATATCCCTGGATCTTTCTTACGAAAAACCGTGCATGCACTAACACTGCGTGCAGGTACATGGACGTGTCTCGTGGCTACTGGATTTAGTCGTGTCGAAAAAGGAAAACGGTTTCGTTTATGACGTCATCGTGGTGACAACCTCGGCGTCGGACATATCCATGTCAAAATAAGATTGAGATTCAAAAATTCGTTGCGTTTCTACGGGGATTTGAATCCGTCTTCAAACCCGGTGCTCTTGTCGTCGTCGACGCTAGACTCAACGCGACAACCTTTGCGTAGAACTGCTGCGGCGCGTCAGTTCAGCTCGCAAATAAACTTATTTATTAGGTGCCGATTCGAGGAATGCGTATGCGCGCAAAGACGTCCGAGACTGTATACCATCGCCGCAGACTCGAGCGTGTTATAGTCGTACGCGCAGCAATACAAACACAATATAATACGCGTGTACAGAGAGGAACTAATGGACTTTGTCTGTTGTAAATACACAACAGCGAGCGAGCGCGCGCGTCCTTTCCCCGTCGTCCTTCTTCTTCTTCTTCTTCTGTGCTGCGAGCGGCGGCATTTCCTCCATTACGCATTCTGATCGCGTATAACTCTGTGTCGTCGTATAATACATTTATATAAACGCACAATAACACCGGTCTTCCGAGGGGGGAAATCGCCATTGTTTCACCTATAATGTGTGTATAGATATTATAGTAGTCGTATAACTTTGCCGCCGCCGCCGCCGCCGCCGCCGTGATAAGATTCTTTAATGACTACCGCGTCTCGCGACCGTCCGACTCGGCGTGTGTAGCGGCGATACGCGCGCTCGTTTCCTTTGTGTCCATCCCAAATCACTACTGTTCACCGTGTATATAAATATACTCGTATTCAATATTGTATGTACACACAATATTGTATATATATACACAGGTATCTTTATATTAACGACGCGTACCTGCAGCACGGACTGTGTACACCAAACGTCACGAAACACCGCCGTTAAGCGAGTTAGTTTATGAAGTTTTAAAATCCAAATATATATTATAACGGCGAGATGATAATATAATAATCTTTATTACGAAAATAATATTCCAAATGAAAATCGGTATACGAATTGTAAATATATATAAAACAGTTTAAAAGAAAAAAAGCGTTGTAAAGTTAATTAAATAAAATTTTTTACATTATGTTAGAATGATTAGGATTGACATAAAACGCGAGAGAACGTGTGCGAATAAAACGATGTATTAAGTGACGTATAAGTCAATATTACACACGTATTAGACATAAGAGAGTATTCGCAGGAAAATTATTAGAATCTATTAGAAACAGTTATAGGATAAAATAAGTAGTTATTTCTGAAATTTAGCGAATTAATTTTAAAGTTTTTAAACGGTACAATGAGTTCAATTATACGAAGTAATTTAAATAAAAATTTTTTTTTTTAGTTGAATAATTGAAATTTTTTTTCAAAGAATCAATTCTATAAAAAAAAACTACTTGCGTGGTCGTACGTAGAACGAGGTAGTTTTTGAACACGCCATTTATGTAACGTGACAATTTAAAAAAATCGAATAGATATAAGCTTTGAGTTTGGAGAACACTAAATTAAAGATCCATATATTCAAATTTAGACCGAACTATAGAGTCGGATCAAAAGATATTTTGAATTATTCTCACATCAAAATAAATTAAAATCAAACTCTACATGGAAAGACCTTCGATTCTCTTCTGACCGAACCAAACAACAACAAGAGCACATGTCACACCTTCGCCAAGAACTTCTCAGCCGTCAATCTAATGGAGAACAGGATCTCATCATTAAATACATCAAAGGCACTCCAAAAATCATCAATTCAAAAAACTAATTTCCAATCACAATATATTCAACTGCTACTACCAAAATGTAAGAGGTCTTAATACTAAATTAAATTTGTTAAAAACCAATATAGATTTTTTAGATTTTAATATTTTAGCTTTTACCGAAACCTGGTTACATAATAATGTTAGTTCACTTGAACTTGGTCTTGTGAATTACGAAATTTATAGATGTGATAGGTCATTACTATCTAGCTCGTCAACCAGAGGAGGAGGTATCTTAATAGCAGTTAATAAAAAATGTATTTCCTCACCAATTGATATTGACGTAAAATCGTTAGAATTGTGCTTTGTCTCTGTAAAAATTAAGAACACTAAAAATTTAATTGTAGGTTGTATCTACTTTACACCAAATTCTCCATCTTCTTTATATAAAGAATATTTTTCTATTTTAGATAACCTAATTTCTTCTCGCCCAAATGATGATCTTCTACTTTTCGGTGATTTTAATTTACCTAATTTAAATAAAGCATCATTAAACGCTAACTTAAACCTATCCTCTTCTGAAGCTATCTTTTTGGAAAACCTAGCATTTTTAATCTTTTTCAAATAAATACAATATCCAATAGTTATGGTTCAATGCTAGATCTTATTTTATCCAATTCTAATTTCATTCTATATCTTTAAATAAGGATGCTATAGTTCCTGCAGATAAGTATCACCTCCTATTAATATTTGTTACTCTCAGCTCTACACACCCTCTCCGTTATCCTTTTCCGAAGAAACTTATGACTGGTATAATGGTGATTATAATAATATTTTATCTTTCCTTGGTTCAATTAACTGGACCGAGTTTTTCAAAACCAGTAATGATGTTACAACCATCACTGATGAATTTTATTCGCTCCTATTCTATGCTATTAACACTTTTATTCCTAGAAAAAGATACTTCAAATCTACATTTCCCTGTTGGTTTTCTAAAGACTTAATAAATCTAATCAAATTAAAAAAATACCAACATTCAATATTTAAGTTATCTAACTCACTCGATGATTACCAACAATTTTCTTCCACACGTGCTCAATGCAAAACTTTAAGTAAATTTGATTACTCCCAATACTTAATTAATATTCAAAACTCTTTTAAATCCCAGCCTAAGAAATTTTGGTCTTTTATTAATAATATTAAAAAATCATCTGGTTTACCAAACTCAATGTCATTTAACCACAAGACAGCTGATAATGGTCAAGCAATTGTTGACCTATTTAGTCAATACTTCTCTTCAGTATATAAAGATATAGTTCCTACAAATATTAATTTTCAGTCTAATATAGTTCAATCTATCGATTCGTTAAGCTCACTTCATATTGAACTCCTTGACGTTTTCAATGAATTAGATACTCTATCTTACAAAAATGCAATTGGTCCTGATGGTCTCTCTCCTATATTTTTATTTAACTGCCGTTTTTTACTTTCACCACCTATCACATATCTCTTTAATTTTTGTTTAAATCGTGGCTCATTTCCTTCATCTTGGAAATCCACCTATATTAATCCAATTTTTAAAAAAGGTAATAAATCATTTATCTCAAACTACCGTCCCATATCCATAATTTCTATTCTCCCTAAAATATTCTCTAAAATAATAAATGATACACTTACGCCTATATTTAAAAATATTTTAGCACCACAACAACACGGATTTCGTAATAATAAATCATGTCTTACTAATTTAATAACTATTAAACATCATATTATAAAATCTTTTTATAATAATCAACAAACCGATGTTGTTTACACTGATTTCGAAAAAGCCTTTGATAGAGTGAACCACGCTTTATTAATCAATAAACTACAGGAAATCGGCTTTGCCAATCCCTCTTATCATGGTTTAACTCTTTCCTAAGTCAACGTATCCAATTTGTCAAATATAAAATTTTATATCGACACCTATAAACGCAATTTCTGGAGTTCCTCAAGGCGATCACCTTTCCCCTCTCCTATTTAATTTATTTATAAATGATGTTGTGTCCTCCATTACACACTCCAACATTTTATTATTTGCCGACGATGCAAAAATTTATAAATCTATTAATTCCCTGATGATATTAAACTTCTTCAAAGTGATTTAACATCTTTTAACGAATGGTGCATTTCAAATTGCCTTTCATTAAATATTGACAAATGCCAAATTATTACTTTCTCCAAAAAGAACAAACCCTTGCATTCTAATTACCATATATGTGACATTAACTTACATCGTTCGTCATTGATTAAAGATTTAGGATTTTATTTGATTCCAAACTATTATTCAATACTCATGTATCAGCGATTAAAATAAATCAATAACTTTTGGCCGACATCATTTAAAATCTGCGCATATGCGTTTTAATCTAATTTCATATACGATTTTTTTTTATATACATTATTAACGTATAAAAAGAGTGTTTGGAGTAAAAAATAACTTCTAAATCGTATTAATTACGTCTTATCAATATTTATTAGAATCGTGTCGTTATCATTACACCTGTATATACAAAAAAATTATTTAGATCTCTTTGAAGTTGCACAGTATAATTTAAACATTTAATTCTTTTATACAATTTAATGTACATTTCGTTGTGGATATACTATATTCGTATATTATATTCAATATTGTACGTATCAACGATGCGCACGTGTAATAATAAGTTATTGTAAAGTTTTAAGGACTATAATGATGAGGTGTAATGACAATATGATTATAAATTATAATATATCGTGTGTGTGTGCTCGCCGACGGTACATATATATTTAATATTATATCGATATACCGCGTGCTGAGTGATTTCGCGTATCAAAAATATATAGTTTTAATAATATAAATTGGGAACACTTGTTTAAAAAATTTTTTTTATTATACCTTATATGTATATTGTATAACGATCGATATTATGCACCAATAATAATAATTAGCCCAAGAGACAATGTAGTATTAACGCGCGCTGTTTGAAACCGAACTAGGCGCGTACAGGTTAATTAACCTACAATAATAACATTATTTAATAATAATAATAATAATAATAATAATAATAATAATAATAATAATAATAATAATAATAATAATAATAATAATAATAATAATAATAATAATAATAAAATACCGAACCGAATATAATATACATGGCCGAAAGAGTCGGATAACATACTGTGCTGCGAGCTGTGCAGTACCCATGTGTGTATTATAATATTATAAGCTATAATGAAGTATATTTTATATTGAGTTTGATATTCTTTACATGTGTACGTATATACGAGACGAACATCGTGTTTCCTGTAATAATAATAATAATGTTTACACCTATGTGCAGCTGGCGAAAAATCAAAATAATAATAATAATAATAATCGACGGCCTTGTAGCCGCCGTCAATTCTTCCTGTGTATGTTTTATATTATGTACCATCCGACATCGTGCGCAGAACGCAAATATAATCATTGATTTTTTTTTTAAAAACAATATAAAATCAATGGTATATAAATGCGTTTGTGTATAATTACAGGGAGCGCGCAGGAATGAATATTATGTACTATAGTCGTCGGCCATTAAAGTCTCTTGTATACTGTATCTGCTAAATCATAATTACAACGGTGCGTTATTAGGACTCGGTCTTGGAGGTGAGGGGATGTACATTTCGTCTCAAAGCACAACGAATATAATATAGTTTTTTCCTACGTATTTCGTTATTATTATTTTTTTTTATGTTAGTAGATTAATTTAACGTTATTTTTATATAAAATATTGTTACACATTATATGCACTAAAAACTAATAGTAGTCGATTAGCAGTCTTCTCGGTTTAAGTGCGATAATTCATATTTTAGAATACTGCTTTCATTATTCAATATATGTTTTTTTGTACTGCCAACGCGGCTAAATCGATTCTAACGTTGCGAAACATTTTTTATAGTCGTTAGAAATGTGTAATAATCATTCGTCGAAAACGTTCGTTCTGGTGTTACGTGCAAGGGTAATGTTTAAAAGTAATATAGGATATCATTTGATACTACATTATGGAGAATAAAACGTAGAAAATTCTGTAAATCCCCGCGGTTTCTCCTTCCTTCGTACGTTTTCGTAAGAACGAGAACGGCCGAATGCACATACTGCGTGTATAAGCTGTCTGCAAAAAGCAGATTCGACTGTATAACGCGCTTACGTTCAAGCCATTCCTGTATAAATAGCAATACGTTTTACAAAACGCGAACACACAGTAAATCTGTAATATTATTGCACGCTACCGAATAAAATATCGTGTATTATTTCGTTACACGAGATATTATTATTATTATTATTTTTTTTTGATCTAAGCGAGTACTTATATAATAATTTAAGAGTAAACCGCATTGACTTTTATACTCGTGTCCGTCCGGTTCATCTCATTTCATTGGTCGATCGACGATAGAGGACTCGTTCGACTCGGCCGGTCCTCACTCGCTCAGAACTGTTTTCACTCGTTGTTTTTTTTCTGTTATTCTTACAATATTTGGATCCAGCCCGTTATGTAATCGAAACGAAATAATAATAATAATAATAAAAAAATATTTATACAGACAACGCGCGTGTGTGTGTGTGAGATGCGCGACCATATAGAAAAACCGGTCATCGCGCGCGCCCGACCGTGTCTCGAAACGGAACGATTTCCAAACATCGCCCACGGGTCGTACGCGCATATAAATAATATATTACATATATTATACACCCGCGGTCATACGTTATATTTGCAAGGTACATCATCATCATCATTCATCATCATATCTTTGTAGCCCTCTGGAAGTATAATATATGGGTCTTCTGACTTCTTTGACGCGGCACCGCGGCAGCGGCTGTGCAATTTATTTATATTTATTAGTTTGGCCGCGCGAATTCGCGAAACGATGTCACGAATAACACGTTTGCGATGCGTGCCCCTCAGAGGCGTATTTAGGCGTTTTTCAAAGAGACGAGGTGGTTGTTCAGTGTTTGATTCATGGAGGGGGTGGGGGCTTTTACCGTTTTTTTTAAATATTAAAAGTGTGATTTTTTTCCTCCCCAAAACAAAAGTTTTCGAAAAAAGTGAGTAAACTGTTTGAAAAGCTTATTGAAAAAGGGAATTTTTGTGAAATTTGCACACCTTTGAGTGATGAAAAATTAAAAAATATATTGCGAGTGCCCTATAAAATCCTCCGAAAAATTCAATAAAATCACTGACAGCATTTTATAGACTCGAGTATCAAAATCGATAGTGTACTATAGCTGGTAATATAAAGTCATGTTAAAAAAGCCTACGGTATATCCCCTGCGATCCTCTGTCCCCTTATACTATGCTTACGAATTATTTATTTGTGTTTTTTTCTTAACGAATCGGTCGTGTCGAGAATAGTTGTGATTATATTTTAATAACGCGTTGACTAATATACAACAGAAGGACACAGAAATAATAAATAATATTAAAATCATAATTTATGCGATCAATATATTATAATATGTACCTGTGTCAAATAATAAGTATTGCGAAACAAAATTTTTTATTTATAAATAAGTTTTTATGACGTATTTTTTTATTTGAAAATTTCGAAAAATGAATGGTCCACTTTTCCTGCCTATTGACGTTTGAAAAATCTTTTTTTTTTGTAGATAAGTTTTTATAAGTTAGAGTTTCTAGAAAATCTTGTTTCATCACCTGCCCGCACCGTGATGAGCGATAATTGTAAATTTTTTGCGCAGCTTCTTTACCTCAAATCACGCGTGTAACAGTCTCTTATTAAAAAAAAAATCGTCCATTGTTTTTACACGAATCTCACAAAAAAAAAGGACATAAATCGAATTTTCATGGCTCTGATTTATCGGTTTGTAGGGTTTTATTGCGATGAGCTGTATTAATCGCTATACATATGATCGTTTAGAATAAAAGTATAGAATACGTATTTTATTCGTTAATACGTTAGTCAGTTAAAGTTAAACAACTATTTACGAACGGTTTATCGTTCTGTTTGGAAAACTCATCGAAGGTTTGTTGTTACATATCGTTTTCTATTGACAATAAACTTCTAAAGCGTCCTTTTATAATATATTATTTTGTCCCAATGACGATTTGAATCTGTATTTTTCCCTGTGTAAATTTTCCATTTCTATCTGTTTTCAATAAAAATCCGTTTTTCTCTTCTACACGAATGTATACCCATTTATATCGTATATACATTTTTTCTTTCTTGGATCTAATCGTCTCTCTCTCTCTCTCTCTTTTGAATTAGTAAAAAATTATCCAAGGTTTTCTTTTCGCTAGAGCTCTGAAAATCGATATTTTCCATATAAAAAATAAAAGCTCTCACATAACGGTTTCCCCCTTAAATCATTATATAATGTTATCGTACAAAATGTGTAGAAATTATTGTACAAAAAAATGATATAAAAACATATAATTGGACGTTATTCGTTACGGAAAATTAAATTTCACGTATAATTTCTCTACGTTAATCCAATTTAATAAATAAACAAACCAAAAGTGACAAAAAAAAAAATAATAATAATAATAAATACCGATTTTTCTCTTGTCAATGAACGCGAAAATTGTTCGACTAATCCGCCGATACGTTATCGATTATTAAAAATTGTTTCCGCGCGCAACGATTTACTGGTTTATCTCGTCCGTAGGATTAAAACGAAAAAATAACGGTTGACCAGGTATAATTTTAAATATATATATATATATATATAATAAATAATAGTATACTCGCGTCTCACCACTTCCGAGCTGACGATGAAAATTGGAAAGGTTATAAAAAAAAAAAATCCACGACGGATTATTACACGGTAATTGATATAATGCGTTCTCTCGTACCAGTTTGATTATTTGATTATAGGTCTTATAAGAGTCGCACACAGTTTTAGTTCAACGAACGCGCGTTGAATTCTCAAAGTTGCAACACACTGCACAACTATTGGAATTATAATTTATTAGAATAAGTGGAGTATCGTGATTTCGTCGACACACATTTTTTTTCTCTCATTAATTCCTTATTTTATTTTTAGTACATATATTGCGTCGATACTAGTTTATCGCGTAAATTTTTCGAAAAAAAATAAAAATAACGAGTTTATTAATTTTTATATAACTATATCGGGCGTTTTTTTTTGTCATTTAATTTCTGTTATATATATATATATATATTGTATAAGTATACTATAAAAAACGCGGATATTTATATAGTATATAATAATTACTTTGTTTTATGAATTTTCAGACTATATATACTATATAATATCATCGCGCTTGTACTGCCCGTTGCAGTAGGTCACTTTTATATTTTTCAACCGGGTTTTAAAACGTATATTTTATTTATATTCGTTTATATGGTTCATATATATATATATGCATACTACGATATAATATTACGCACGTATTACGACGGTATCGACTAAATAATAATATTAATTATTACTAGTTATTTTTTTTTTCTTCTTCTTCTTCTTCTATTCGTATACCCACTATTAATAATAACGCAATGAAAAATATTGTAAAACAAACAGGTATTTCTTGTAGGAAGCCGATTTTTCTACGTTGGCCAATGTATAATAATCGCGGTAAAATTAAAAAAAAAAAATCATCGAGTTTTTTTTTTTTTTGCACGTGACTAGATAATTGGCCGGGCGGTTTTTGTGTCTGGTTATTTCAAAACGCGTGTACGCGCACACTTTTGTACATAATATATAATATATACTGCGGTTTTTCGCGTTCATTATTTTATATAGGCATTTCCTTTTTGTCAGTCACGTTTCGTTTTGGAGGTCTCTTACGTTTGGTCAATGTAATAATACAGAAGGAAAAAAAAAGTCTTCCACACAAATTTAACAACTGGAAAAACTCCGTCGGCAATCTATAATATTTTTTTTAATTATAAGACGTTACGTTAAAATATAATGTTGCGCTTGGAATAAAAATTTATACAAACAACAATAATAATCACGTCCTATTCGATTTACTCTCCTATTCGGATTTATAAACAGTTCTGGAAAGTTATGAGTACGGTGTGATGAAATTCTCCCCGCTGTCCATAAGCCGAATTCGGAGATCTGCAATAATAGAATTATTATTATTATTATTGTCGTCGAAAATCGGTTTTTTTTCTTCTTACAAATCCTTTTTGAATTGGCACGGTTTCTTTATTGTTTATTATATTATAATCGCGCAGTGATTTAATCGTGAAAAATCGTTTTGTAATATATTTTTTTTTTTTTTTTTTTAGCCGAACACAATCACATTACGTCGTGCGTATTTCGTAATGTGCGCACTGCTGCTGCAATCGCTCAGTGTTTTTATTTTTAATTTTTATCAATCACGCGTTAAAAAAGCGCCGTTTAATAATAATTGACCAAAACATTTTTTTATCACAATCGTCTTCGTTTCCATCGTTTATTATTAATAAGCGCGAGCGGCACAGTCTTACGTTTATAATTGTTTTCTTTTATATATATATATATATTAAACGACCAGTCTATCAAAAAATATTCACAATTTTCTCGTAGATCTAAATTAATTGACCGTGTACATATACACGCGCGGAGTTTAATTCCCTTTGGAATATTACTCCTGACCTTAATCTAATATCTTATCAAACTATAGGTCGCGTATGGCTTTAGACGTTCGACTCGTCTGATGACGTCTTCGGAATTGTCGAATAATTGAATTGCTGTTGGATCGATGTGTCGTTCCAGTCCTTGTCTCGTGTTTGCGGACAAACAGTTGCTGATGTCTTCCACAACTGTAGGACAATAATAATAATATTATATCAATCTATAATGTTCTGTTCGGACGGGAAATCGAATATTACGTATCAATTAACCCATTGTGTATAGTAATAATTAATAAGACAATGTAATAACGTGTTTTGTACTCAAGGAACTTTTTTTCTGTTAGGTTAGGTTTTTTTTTTGTCCCGACTTATACAAGTATTGTACTATTATTATTATTATTACAGAAGCTCGCGATTGTTGTCGAAAAAAATTACCAACGCAAAAACAATATTATAATAATCGAGCTTGTTACATATACATTACATGTATACTGTTTGTAATCATACGAGTGTAACTGGTGCGCGTTTCAAGCAGCAGCAGTCATCCGTCAACAAGCTGTTGCAGTACGTACCGTAAAGTTGTTACCGCGTTACTGCAGATGTGTTAACGCAGAAGGCTTATAAATTCGCGCGTTTCATTCCAATCATATAATCATAAGTGTATAATAAAAGTACACGTATTTGTATATTTCTACAAATTTCCGGGGAGGGCGATGGTCGAAGTCGATAGTCTTCGGTGTGTTTACAAAAAATAATTAACCGAGCGTGTGCTGCGAAAGAAGGGTAAGGAAGCGTTTTCGTGGCCTTTATCACGCCGTATAAGACACGTGTAAAGTCATCATTATTCGTATTAGTGTCTCCATAATATTATCCCACGAGGAATATAATGTTGTCCGCGCTGTGTACGCGAAAATAATACCAAGACCGGGAAAATTCTTACGGAAATTTCTATGATTCATACGTTACGCACTTTTCGCCGCACAGTCAATATATTTTCAAACATTATTTTTTATTAATAAATAAAATAAAAATATTCGTATTTTTCGTTTCGTTTTTTTAGAATTTTTAATGTTATTACACAGATACGATTTGTTTCGCAATAATTCTGTAAAAGGAAAACGGAGTGATGGCACGCACGTATAGAATTAAAAAAAAAAAAAAAACGTACAAATAAAATAATCGTGATGCGTGTGATATTATGATATATTATTACAGTCGGCGCGGGTAATTTTCAAGGTTTATTGGGCAACGCGATTAATAAATAATAACCGTACGGCGCGGACGTCTTTTCGTCGAACATTAACTCGGCGTAAAATATTTTGGAAAAAAAAAAACAATCGTTTTGTCTCTGCAGAAATATTGTTTTTGGACGACGACGGTCAGCCGACTGCGTCGCGGAATCCGTTCTCGTATTCGCGTCGGTTTTCGTTCGTCGTGGTCATTTTGGCAAAAAAAACCAATATTCGCGTGTACGAATGCCGCGATTTCTTTAAATCTCGTTTAAAACTCTGTTCCGTTTTTATTATTTTACCGAAAACGAAAAAAAAAAAAAAACCGATTTTCTCTCTCAAAATTTGTGTACAGTACAACGTCTACGAGCCGCCTACTCGAAAAGAAGAAAAAAAAACCATACGCATAGTCATAGTTGACGAACCGGCGGAGAGACCTTTCTCTCGGGCAAACACTGCAGCAGCAGCAGCAGCAGCTGGTCATCGTCGATGACGATGGTCGTTCACCCGACAACGACGAAGAAGACGACGACGACGGTGCGCCTCGCCCGCCGCCGCCGGTATCGAAAAAAATCGATTAGCAGCAGCCGGTTGTTGTTGTCGGTGTGTTTCACCGGTGCAGTAATAATAATAATACGTGTCGTAATATACCCGGGGACCGCGGCGGCCGTTAGACAACAATGTATTTTTAAATACCGAGGACCAGAGCCCAACTTGGGGGGCTAGGGGGGCTGCAGCCCCGGGCCCCGATATTAATTAATGTCGATAATTATTAGTGGCACTGTGAAATGTTAAACGGATTACACACACGATTTGGTCGGCCCGACAGTCGGGTTGGTTGTATTATCAGGTCGTGTGTATATAGATGTGTCGTATTATATATAGACTATTATAGTACAATTTATTTATAATCTTAAAAAAAAAAAAAATTAAATATAAGAACTCAATATAGCAAAAAAACTGAATTTATAATTTAAGGGCCCCATCAAAAAATTAGACCCGGGCCCCAAAATTCCCAAGTCGGGCTCTGCCGAGGACGACTAGTAAACGCGACGAGCAACGTCCAAACGTAAATATTTTATAAATATTCATTGAATACGTACAAAAATTCGATTGTACAGCGGTCCGGAATCCGTTTTATCAAACGGTTTATCACCGGGTCCCCCCGGACAGGGTTGTTGTGTTTAAAACACTCGTTTTAAACGCGTTTAAAACGTTTGAAAAAAAAAAACGTATCGATTTTGTTTCAAACATACACACATAAGGGAGGAGATGCAGTATACCTTCCCGAGGTCTCCCCTGTAAGTAGTGCTTCTATAATCAATTGAAAACTCAGATTAAATGAAAGAAGCACGAAACGAAACAGCATCAACCCGACAGCCAGACGTCCATGGATCTCCTGGCTGTATCGGCGAAAAAAGCCCTTTTAAGGGCTACCTTTCCAATAACAACTGCAGAATACATGCAGGCTTGTCCAAAAAAAAATACAAAAATACACATAAAAAACAACGTTTTTTAAAAAAATTTAAAAATCCGTATTATAAAAAAAAATATTCAAATCTAATACAGAGAAAATATTAAACCGTTGATTTTACGTATTATTTTTCAGTAGGAATCTAAATACGCAAAACATTCAGTATTATTATTATTTGTTTAGTATTTTTAATTCTATGTTTTATTAAAAATTCTATAACAGTTAATTATACAGAGGAAGTTAAACACATTTTTTAGTCTTTATATCACAGAATCGCATTACAGTTGTTAATACTTACGTTATCACGGATAAGTGCTCATTACTTTATTAGCTTTCACTATAATAATGATAATGGAGATTATTAGGCGAAATAAAAACGTAAACAACACTTAAAACAAAAAAGAAATGTGTATTTAACTTCAATATACATACTGAACACAATTACATTTTTACGAATTTATATCACTTACACACTATAATACAATCTGTAAATTAAATAAATTCGTAAATAGTTGTAACTTGCTAACTAGTTGTATTATGCTACCATGCTCTTCGAAGTATATTCTATATTATCGTATCATAATTCATAAACAAATGAAGACGTCGTGTAACATGTTATATTGTAAATTATTATTATAATGTCAAATATAATTATTAAAATTTAGATTATAAATACAGTTATATGTAACTTCAATAAAAATTTTATTTAAAAATAAGTATTTTTAAAACTAGTTGAAAACAAAAACAAACATGTTTAAAATACTTTTAAAAAACGATATAAACGTTTTAAACGTGGTTTTTGGTTTTTTTTTTAAACGTGTTTGTTTCCAACCCTGGTCCCGGAGACGCTTGAACCACCGTCGTCGCTTTTAAAATATTATTAAAAATCATTTTTTTAACCATCTGTAACCTAATTACCAGGGAACGGATGTAATATTAATTTACTACATTCAATTCGTGTACGACACATATTATGAAGATTTTCAAATATATCAAGGAATAAGATTCGATACGTACGAAACGTTTTTTTTTTTTGTCCACTCGACTAAGCGCTTGTACAGAAACGACGGGATCTGTGTATATAATACGTCTCTGACAAAAATGTCTATGAATTTTATTCAACATTTATAATAAAGTTTTCTTTTCAAATAATTCAAATACACTACGTTATTTCGCGGTATAATAAACGTATTTTCAATTCAATTTTAATATTATGACTTGGACATTTTTGTCCTATATGTATATAAAAATAATCAGCCTGCAGAAATCGTGCAAAAACTTGCAAAACTAAAACCGCTAAGCATAAAACTGCTTTTTGGTGTTTAATAAACTTTTATAATAATTATTATGATATGTTACACCGTTAATTTTCAAACGATTTTTACGTTTCTCGTTCATAAATAATAACGCGCGTAATATCGAATCAATTTTTTTCAAGAAATAACTACATATATATATATATATATATGTATTGTTGTCATTAGAAGAGAATCTGTTCTGGTAATTATTACTACGAAAATCGACTTAAAAATTAATATCGAATAGAACAAAAGTTATTGCGTTCGTCAGGACGTGTCTTCGTGTGAGACACTCTGTAATTTGAAAACGACGAAAGGAGAGAGAGAGAGTGACGAGACCATAAGCGTATTTTCAGAACGTGGTAAAAACGTGAAACGAATATGTAATTGAAAATTTTGTATTTTTCTCGCCGACGACGACGTTCGTGCCTGTATAACTATCGATTTTTTTTTTTTGTAGGACGAGTGTTTTTTATTCACATATTATGTATCGCGTATACGTATCGTGTTTTTTATTAACGCTATTATATAGTTCTTTTAAACGTTTGACTGTTCCAAGTTTTCGTTAATATATTTCAACGCCATCGTCGTCGTGCTCGCATATAAGTAATACTCGTGTTATCGTGATATTTTTGTAAAAAACAAAATTAAAAAAAAAAATTTGTTTTCGTAATCGTCGCTCGAAAAATGTGCGTTCATCATTTTTTATCGACGCGCGCGCGGAGTTCATACAGTTTTTTTTTTTTATTTAAAATATTTATATTAACATATAAGTGGATTACGTTTTGAGTATTTATGGGTAATAAAAAAAAAAAGAAGATAGTTTTTTTATTTTTTTTATTTTCCATTGATATTTTCGCGATACTATCGGACTGCGCGTGTGTATGTCCGTTCGGCGTATTTTAATATTTTTTTTTTTTTTTAAATATAATCAACGACCGAGGTTTGTAGCGTAATTTGCATATATTTTCGTCTCGAAGATGCTGCACTGCGTATATTAACTATATAGATATTTCCTCAAATACGAATGTTTTTTTTTTTTTTTTTTTAGTATGTTTTTTTAGTGTTTACATATTTCGGCGGTGTTTTTGACGTTTTCTACATTTATTTTTATGTGTCTGTTTTCCTTAAAAAGTTTATATAAGTTTTATGCGGTAAACATAGGCGTAAATCCTCATTAAATCCTAGAAGTGCTTAAGCCCCGTCAAAAATTACTTGTCAGTTATCACAGACACGTGATAACACTCCCTACAGTTCTCAATAAGTGTACAATATATATATATTTTTAAATTAAAACGATAGTAGTTAACTTAAGAAAAATAAATATAAATTTTTCGTTTTAATATCAATTACTTTATATCAACAACAAAACAATTAATTACTCAAAATATTATATAAATAATTGCTCAAAGAAAAGTTATTTTAATTGTATCTGGTGCAAAAATCTGTTTTTTTCCGCAAATCTGTTCAAGACTATTTCAGTATTTATTTCAATATGTTTAACTGGTTGTATGATTATATCACTATATGGTTAGTGCATTGATTTGTATCAATGGAAAATATTTGTGGTGCTAATTTGTATTCTGGGAAGTGCTTATTAGACTTAATCATCTATAATAATACTTTAAGAAATCAGTTTAAATAAGGTAAAAATAAATAAAATATTATATTTTAATTTATTCAGTCATATTATTTTCATCGAACACATTTTGTATTATGCGTAGTGCACATTTCTCGGTTTCTTATTAAGACTACGTGCGCATATAACATGCGTATTTAATACCATATATTTTTTTTTCGCGCGTGTAATAATAAGTAACCAATACTGCTCGGGTTATAATAATAATACACGTAGTCTGTGTGTGTATATATATATATATATATATACGCACCTATAATAATAATGTAATCCAGTTGCAGGTTTATTATAATAATAATATGGTTCGTGTATAATAATGATATATATATATATATCGAACTGATTACTATTAAACAGCTATCGTACGATATCGAACGATAAATAATAAATATTTTATATACACGAACAATACCGTAACAGATATCGAATTATAATTATACAGGTATAATATACACAGGGTCTCACCTACACACATTATTATTATACAGGGTGTCCGTCGAGGAATGTTTTAAAATGGTGGTGGAACAGACGTTTAATCATCATCACGCATCATGCAATCGCGCGTTTTACTCAACTTCGTTGAGACACGAGAATTCATTAGCGTCATTCTATATGTCTTTATAGTTAATTAAAATTAGGTATACATAAACAAATGTTTAATAATCATTTTATTACGAGATGCCTGTACAAAGACCAAAAATTTGCTACTTGCATTCGATTTGTAGGAAAGAACCTCCCCGGGACGCAACTATACCGTCCGTAAAGTCGAGGACTCAGATTAAGAGTCCTTTGTCACGCAGTCGGGTCCGCACCACGATAAATTCGATCGATCATTTTCAATAACGTGTGTCGCTTTTAAACTAATGTGATATCGTGCTTGGATTTCGAAGCTATCATCTAGTATACGAAGAGCTACAATGATAAGTAATGCGCAATAGGAACGAAATGTAAAGACGTCTAGCATCTGGTGTCTCGAAATATGGCTATTATTACTGTTTACTCGTCTGGAATCGGTGCGTGTCAGAAGGGGGTGCCTAGTGCGAGTCCTAGTGAGCTAGTCCGTATGATTGACACGTGCGAGTTCTTAACCGCCGAAAAGGTTACTGGTTACTGGTTCTTTTTAATGAAAAAGAGACGACTAAGAAATCAAGTGCTCTTAAACGGTTGAAAATCGAGGACACCACTCACCGGATTCGGTGTACCCCGTGACTTCCACTTCTTCCCCGGGCTTAAAGAAGTACCTCAGAAGCGGACTAATAGAAGCAACAAAGTCTTGGATCGAAGTGCGAAACTTTTGAGCGGTTAAAATCTCGTTGAAATTACCTAGTCCGTACTATAAGCTCCGTTCCGACACCGATCCGAGTCGGGTGACGTTCAAGCCCACACACCGATCGGAAGCCTTGTATGTCATTTCGATTGCTCATTATCGTTCGTACAGAAGAGAGCCTCGTTGACGAAAATCCGTGTATATTTATATTATTTACCGGAGGACGTGTTTTTTTCTTCCATTAATATATGCGTATATAATATAGTGAAAGTGATCGCGTTGACAAACCTGATAGGTACCGAGTTCGTAAACCGAGTTCGGGTTACGCGCATATACAGCCAGTTATATTATATCGTGCAGTTCAGTGTGACGACCGTGTGGGGCCGCGTGTAGTATAATATTATAAAATAAAAATATTTTTTAGAAAAAAAAAACCGACTTAAGAAAAATGCACTAAAAATTATGAAATAACAACGTTTCTGCAATATAATGTTGTTTGAAATTCGGCGCAGATTTCAAAAAGGTTATTTCATACTTTTTAGTGTATTTTTTTTTAAAGTCCGTTTCTTTTTTTTTTTCTAAAAAATATTTTTATTTCATCCTTTTTAGTCATAGTAGTCGTATCGTCATTCCTGTTCCTACGTTTGACTGGGTGGTCAAGTGAGATATACTAGGCCAATCCTTATGAAATCGGAAAATATGAAAAAAAAAATACAAAAAACTAAATTACCGGCCGAATACTAGGCCAATATTTACAAAATCGGTACGGGATCATCGGGAGGCGATAATCTTCTATGTAAAAAAATTCATCCAAATCGGTTTATAAATGACGGAGTTCTGAGGTAACAAACACTAAAAAATTACAGTCGAATTGAGAACCACCTCCTTTTTTGAAGTCGGTTAAAAAAATATTTCCTCGGACTAATCGAAAATTTTCGTGTCTATTTTAATATCGTAATAAACGATAATTGGAGCGATTGATTGGGAAACGTCGTCGCCGGAGTGTGTGTGTGTGTGTGTGTGTTTAGGCATTGGGCTGTAGGTATTATGCGAATGCTCGGGTTGACTTTTTTTTTTTTATCCGAAACGCGATCGAATTAAATGTATAAATTATTCGTAAAACAAGGTCGGCAGCTCCGTCGTAGACTGTGCCCAAATACTCGTATATATTATACGCATAATTTTAAAATAGTACACACACACACAAATAGTCGAATCGATCGGACAAATTGATTGTTAACGGATTGTCCATGACTGCGTAGCGCAACACCAACACCAGCGGTATACTTGTAAATTGTTGTATATTATTATTATTATTATTATTGATCTATACGAAAGGCACTCCGAATTCGGCCGACGACGACGACGAATTATTCTTATTATTATTCAATATAGCGATTATTGCCGCAGTCGCGTGTAAGAACATAATGGGCAGGTGAAAATTTCTGTTGCAAAATCGTCGCGCTGAAAGACAACCGGCGTGTGCGATAATATAATATGACGTATGACGTGTGCAGTTACGCGCAGTAATATTTTATACAAAAATAATGTGTGTTGCGCGTCAATAACCGCACCGTTTTTGCGCGCCTTCGCACTGGTGTAAAATTTAGACAATTTTCGTATTTGTTTTGGAAGGAACGTTTTTTTTTCTTTTAGATTTGCGTTCGGAAAACGATTCTAAACGAAATTTATACGAAGATTTTTTTTTTTGACATTTGTTACGAATTTTTTTTTTTAACCATCACGCGCGTTATTCCGTGACTGTCTTTAAAAGTGTGAGAAACGACCTCGTTAAATGTCAGTCGATGGACTACAAAATAAAAACGCGAAGACACTATATTTGACCATTGCGAAACTAATTCTGATATTTCGGTTCGCTCTGAATTCGATTAAACGAACCGACGCATATCGTTACGGAGTTTTTTTTTGATAATTCGTCGTACTAAATATTCAAAATTCTATCGGTCATCGTAGCCGTTCTTTAAAGAGTCTCTCTTTTTCCGTATTATAATATCGATGGTTGAGTTAAAAAAAAAAAAATCGTTATTGTGTGCGTAGGTTATTGTAAACGCGTTAAAAATATTCAACGGCTTCGCAAAAAAAAAAAAAAAATTAAATTAAAACTAATAATCAATACAAATAAACGTACACGCTCCGAAAATATATTATAATATTATAATGTTCACATCGTCTCTACACAGTAAAACGTAGCGGAATTTCAATATATAGAAGAACGTCAAAATTGTATTTTGTACACGTCCGTTAAATTGTCATTATATAATATTATAATATTGTCTATGACGACGACGACGACGTGTAATGTGTAAATGATTTTTTTTGATTATTACAGGAGAAAACGAATTAATGTTTTATTATAAGTCGTATTATTATATACAATTTAATTATCGTTATTCGCGCGAGACTATATAATATTAACAGACGTAATACGTAATAATACGACGACCTAATTAAAGCGAGATTTATTACAATATTCAAAGTAGCTGTTAAGACGCTTTTCGACTTTTCCCCACCCCGTCCCGAAAAATCACATAAAAACGTATTATATTACGTAAAAATTATATTTATCAATATTATCCCGCGTAATTTTATTACTTACTATTCATCACGCATTCTCCTAATGTAATACGCGTTAAATATAGTGCGCCATAATACGAATTTGTCGACATATTACTCAAGGACGGTAAAAATCTAGAGCGTTTCAAACCGATCGATCGACAATCGTGTTTAACAAAAAAAAAAAAATGTAATTTTTAGGAAAGTATAAATAAATGCCGCCGAAACACGAATTTATACCGTCTATTCGGAATCGATGTACAATCAATCGTATATACTAATACTATTGATAGATGTAGATTTTCAAACGAATCTTAATGTTTTAATGTAATAAATAAAAAGAAACGCGCGCGCGCGAGAGTAAAATCGTTGCGAAATACGTTTTTTCGTAGCCAAAAACCGTACACGAATACGAAAGTTATTTTAGAATTCGGTATTTTTTTTTTCCTATTCAGAAATGTGTCTAAATCACTACGTACAACGATAAAATCGTTAATCGACCGACAATGTTCTTCGTTTAAAACAATATTACTACGATTTCAGATTGTGCTGTTGTATACGGGGTGTAGTTTTCTCAAACAAGTATTTCACCGTTATTTTCTTAGGATTTTTTTACGGAACATTTTATTTTTTTACTATCGAATTTACTACTTATTGTACTACGCTCGTATAATATGTAAAATACGAACGGTGAACCTCTTAAAATATAATCTCTCGCGTATTATTATATATTACGTTAAATAATAACGAAACTATCGAAATAACCAGCTATACCCACCAACACTCGTATTATGTCGGTCATGCGTTATTTACGCATTTATTTATATAAATAATTTAAATAAATCGTAATAACGTTTTTTTTTTATTCTTTTCGTACGTAAGTGCAATGATTTATATATTATATACGCTCGTACTAAAATAAAATGCTCGTCTTACGTAATAATATATTATAACGAATGTTCACTCGTATTTTTCTATATATGTATAATATTATATATAAAACCAGTTTAGGACGTAAATATAAAATAATGTGCACATTTGCACGCGTCGTCTACTGCTAATAATTGTGTATTTTTTACGTTCACCGAAAACGAAACTTTCTATGTACGCATTTATAATATTCCGTTTCGGTTTTTTTATTCCTATACGCGGCGGCGGTGGTGCCCCGTTTTGGAGTCGACACACGTAAAACAAAAAAAAAAAAATCGAATTTATAATAACGCTCCGTGTCAGGCCCGAGCCAAAAGTCGCAAATCATTGTTGCGTAAGTCTTCGCGTTCATTTTTTACTCTTATTTTTTTACGCTCCTATAATACACACTAATAAACGAATACGGGGGTTTTTTCAGAATTTTACAATACTCGCTAGAATAGAAAAACGATTAATATTTCGAGTACATATTATACACGTTTTTAATGTCCTATTGCCTCGTTCGCGTTCGGTTTTCACCGATTTCAACCGCAATCGATGATGAAACCTACAACGATAATAATAATAATATACTATTTGTCGTTCGTGTGCGACGGGGTCGTGAACTGCTGTAGTCGCCGCGGATATCCGCTGAATATCGTATTGAAAAATACGATTCGAAATGCCGTAGTGGTCTATACGGCGAATTATTGCGTATCGTAATTCGGATTGGGGGAGGAGGGGAAGGCGTAAAATTTGAAACGTCTGCACGGTATTTCGTACGATTATTATTATTTTAAATTTTTATTAAAACCTTTATTCTGAAAGCTAAACGTAAATCACTTAACTCCACCGACTTCGTCCGTTAGTCCATTTGCAAACTACTCCCTATTAATTGCAAAACTCTCCGCCTGCAAAGCCATCATCAGCAGTGCTCGGTCGTATGGAATTCGAGTCCGCGGGGGGTTCTGCAAAACCTTCGAACCTAAAAACGTTACAATATCCATCTGCTTCCAGTACTTAATCTCCTCTCCAGTGCTCGAATCGGAAAAATAAAAGAAAGAGGACTCCAAGACTTTAAAAAAAAAATTAGCGTCCTTTACAATGATCAAATACAACCCGACTCGTGGGTTGTACACACCCCAACCATTCATTTTCATCAAATTATTACAATACAATATATACCAAAAATTACAATGAATACGTTTTTAAAAACTTGTCATTTATTAACGTATAGAAATTAATAATTACATAATAATGTACTCTATAGCTAATTTGGTACCTAATTAATTTCAAATAAAATTCCACAACTGTTGGTAACTGTGTGATTTACTTCTGTATTTTATATTCAATGCAGATTTACAAAATCAAAATTTCAATATTATTTTAACAAAATAACACGTTCCGTCACCTGGTCCTAATGAAAATAATTTAATGGGGTGCTCTCAAAATACGAAAAAAATTGAAAAAGAGCTCCGTCCCCTGTGTCCTTCCCTCCCCCAATTCGAGAACTGCTCCTCTCCCTGCAGGTACATCACTACGAACTGCACAAAGATTTAAAATCCAATCATTCGTCGTCCAGCTCGCAAAATCTCATTGCCTCTCCTTCTAAATTTAAAAATCACATAAACCCTCTTATAAAACGTGCCTTTCATTCCACACACTTGTTGTAATGCTTTAAAAAAAAGTCAGATATTATGATTTTTTTTTAAAAAAATATTGTAATTATAACGAATTTAGTTTTAACCGAATAACTTTAAAAAGGGGCGTTTTCTTTCTTGTTACGCAATCACCGAAACTCAACTCTCAAAATCACCTATTGTTGTACACAATACGTTTGTATATAGATTGTAATAATTATTTAAATAAATAAAATATTAAAAAAAAATTAAATCAAATCACCGTAAAGGCATTGACGATTAACGCGCACGTGTGTGTAGAAACCCGACGAGAAATCGATATTCGACGGTTTTTAATTATTATTATTTTTTTTTTACTAAACAATATAATATTATAATAATCGACCGTTATTAGAATATTCGGCATGAAATTTGATTATCGGGGTATTTTTTTTTTTTAACAAATACAATCAAAAATATGATTCGGGTAAACCGATTAAAATCGTTGGAAATTTCGTCATAAATAAAAAAAAAAACACACGAATTCGGTCGTCTACTACACACACACACACGGTTTTTAATTTTTTTATAATACGTAGGCCTTGGTACGCGGAGATTCGGACGAGGACACGCGTCGAACGAATTAGGTGTGTTCTCTCGGTTAAGCGACCGCGATCGATATTTTATTGATCTACAATAATATCGATCGTGTTTTCACGACAGAACGGTATAGTATTTATTGTCGATCACTATTATAATATAGGATAATACGTATATTATGACGTGTTCGAAGAATATTTTATAATTCGTCTAAACTGTGGCGCGTATGACTCAACGACTCAATAATTTAAAAAAAAAAAACAACAACATAAAAACATATATAACTGAATTACCGAAATGAAAGTGTCGCACTGACTGCTGCAGCACCGCTGCGGAATAAATTCGTAAATTACGTGTAATATATTTAATTCTCATACGCGTTTCGTATACAGTTTTAGACGGATAATTTTTTTTTTTTTTTTTTTTGTTTTTCGTACCATTTACACGTCAGTTTATATTTTGATTGATATACGCGTTCCACGTATTGACGAGTTCAGTGCTCTCTGTACTGAAAATCCGGTTTTTTCCCGCCGTTTTTTCTCGCGAGTAAAGTATAGAAAAAAATTTTAAAAAAACATTACGCGTGTTTGACCCGGAAAAGAAGCTGCAGCGTGTGTTACGACCGGTCGTGGCGACGCGTCTCTCGCGTTACGCGCGCGCGAGATTATAAAAAAAAAATGAAATATATATACACAGGTATATAATAAAAAACGGTATACGCGTATAAAGAACAACAACCGGTGGGTGTAAACAGCAAGTAAAGTTTCGCCGCGGCGCTGCACTTTCTATCTGACGATTGCCGTGTGGGAGAGCCGAAGAGGAGTGGTAGAAAAAAAAAAAAAACAGAAATAAAACGGGAGAAAGTGTTTTGGGCGCGCGCGCAGGACAAAATAACCGGTCCGCGAGGCGAGCTGGCGACGCGACGCCGCCGTAGTCACACCGTTGCGACGCGACCGGCCATCACCACGGACCGCCGTCTGACCGACTGATACGATTTCGATGCCGTAAAAAAAAAGAATTCTTTATAAAACATATCGGTACGCTTTTTTTCCCACCTTTCTGCTCTTCGAATCACCACGCGTATACCGTAAGTCGGCGATGTGTTTAACGAGGAGGGAAAAAAACTATAAAAAAAATATGTACATATTCAGTTCCTGTTTTGTTCAAAGGTTTCTTCCACGCGCGACGTAAAAAGTCAAAAAAAAAAAGGCCGTGACAAAATGTACGGCGTTCGGTTCAAAAAAAATGTCTAATCGACACGAGATGAAACGAAAAAAAAATTAGCGTTTGGCTTAAAACACCGTTTGACTTTATTTCTGTCTTCGAGTATAGACGCAGTGGTGTATTGGAGTGTAGTAATAGTAGTCGTAGTATACAAAAATAATACGTGAAGAAATTTGAAAAAAAAAACCATTTAATTATATATGGAATATTAGTTTTTCGTTATAATGTAATTTAGATTTTTTAAAAAAAACGGGATACTTAATAAAGAAAACGCTTTAATAATGGGACGCGACAGTTAATCGATGATCGAAACGCGGTCTGTCCGAAATAAGTAACGCGAGAATTGTATAATAATATTGTTGTAACACATTTCCGATGCGGATAGCAGAGTGTGAAGGTGCGTTTAGTTTGATGAATAATAACAGTAATATTTGCACAGAACTCCGAGCAAGATTGACTATTAAAAATAATGTCAATCTCGTGTTCATTAATATTAATGGTCCACCGTCAGACAAACGGAAACCAGAGTATAGGTATTACGTGAAATCTTGGTTGGTTCAATACAGATCGGCTCATATTGATACGAGAACTAAAATAATTCAGCCAGTCAAATTGGAAATTTGTTTAAATTTCAAACATTTTACGGAAAATACCATAAATTTATGTTTTTTTTTATATAGCTTTACAAGCCATGTCAGCTTTTGGCTGCTGAAACTAATTCTTTCTATTTTTCTCTGTCCTTTGACGTATCCCAGTTTATCTCTCTTGATTGCGTAAGTTCCATCATGGTCTCCGGTACACTGTCCATCCATCTTCGGCGCGGTCTCCCCCGTGGTCTCGTTCCTTCCATTTCTTCGCTTATGATTCTCTTCATTAGTCTTCCATCTGCTCGCCAAACACGCCCCATCCATTCTAGTCTTGTGCTCCTAACGAACCGGACCACATTTTCTCTTTATAAATTTATGTTTAAAAAAAATATTTTGTAATTGTTTTTGAGTTATTTATGAATGTATATCGTTCTAAATAAAATGTTATATTTCGAGTTTAATGAGAACATTTTTTTTTTTGATTGTTAAATATTAAAAAATTCTCGTATACCCTGCAATTTTTTTACCAGTACATCGCTGAGTGTAGTTATCTCGCAAAGAGTTTAATAAATCGATTTTTTCCACTTTGAACGCGTCCTGCACGTGCCGCATAAACGGGTCAGCGTGTGTGTGTGTGTGTGTGTGTATGCGATTAAAATCGTTCGAATACTTTGGTCAATCGCTTATAAACCTAACCCGCGGTTAACGGTCACCCGCAGCGCGGTCTTCCGTGGTTTTCTACGGTCGAAACGCGAGCGTTAAAACCGAACCGCGGTAACTTCCCGTCTGGAATACGTTTTACTCGACGACGAGCAAAGGAATTTCGTATACATAAAAAATAATAATATATAATAATAATAAAATAATAAAAACAAAAAATTGTCTGATTTCTATTAAATAATATGCGCGTATGTTGATGACGTTATACCGCCGCCGCCGCCGCCGCGAGCAGTAGGAATTTCTGACGTGTTAAATGTGTCCGGTATATAAAAATATAGTCCGAATAAAAAAATAATAATTGCGACAATGACTCGGCGGCGTACGTGGTTATTCAAATAATAATATGTGTGTGTGTGTGTTTTGTGGAGAAAACAAAATACTTTCTAACGTGTCCGTATGACACAGAGTTGTGGGAAAACAAGAGGTTTTTTTTCTCGTTTACCAGCGTGTAAACACTTTTTATCCGCGCGTATTTAAATAAAAAAAACTCGTTCCGTCGAATTCCCGTTTAAACGTAAAAATCCAAATCTACATTTTACACCGCGGCCGCCCAATCTTACCCATTTCAATAACCGACTTTTGCCTCGTTCCCAAAACGTTAAACACCTTGCAGGAGTAACCTTATTAGATCGTCGAGTTAAATTCTCGACAATCGCAGCCGCCAACTACGTTTGTACTGTGACCTTTAAACACATGCACCTAAAAAACGTACTATTCGTCTACAAAACGCTACTCAAACCGATGCGGTCTTTGGGGGTCACAGCGAAACCCCATCAGTATCTCAAAAAAAAAAAAAAAAATACAATAAATGACTCCAAAACCCTCGGACAAATTACGAGGTATACTGAGTGTCGAATCACAACCGTCCCGTTCGTCACCGATGTCGCAAAAACCTGCTGCAAAAGATACCGTAACATCCGTTTTCCCGATCACGGAAATCACGAACGTTATTGTTTCGGCTAAATCCATCCCCGGAAACACTTACTGGTTAACTGAGACTCGATCACCCATCCAAACCACGGATTATTAACCGCACTGAACGTTTTTCTCCGTATACGAGGAGTAATCACGCTGAATTTAGACTAAAATACATACATTGTAAAAATTGATTTACAAATTATATATGTAGATAATATAGAAAAAGAACGCGTTCACACTTAAAACCACAATACTGATTTTTTCTTTTTCCATTTCAGACGTTTCGATAGCAGCGATTCCCACCAGCATGCCGGCCGAACAACACTTCCGGCCCGTGGTCGTCGACCACCACCAGCACCACCACCACCAACGCCGTCAACGGAACGCCACCCGATCGTCGGCGGTCGGCGGAGCGCTGGCGCGGAGGACGTCCGCGACCGTTGCCGACCACCAGGCCGTGCAGGAGTCACTGGCGGAGAACGCGGATTCGTCAGCGCCGCGGGTCAAGAAGAAAATCAAACACAAACGGACGTGGGACGAACCGGAAGCGCAGGCTTCCGAAGCGCGAAACGCCACGTCCAAGAGACCGGACCGGATCAAGACCCGGAGACGGCTGGTGCCGGCGTCCAGCACGGCCAGGGCGTTGCGCACGGTGACCGCGATGCACGCGCGCCAGCAGGACGACCCGTATTACGATTTCGGGAAGAAAATCAAACAGCACGTGCCGGCCGCGTCCTCGTCCACCGCCGCCGTAATAGGACTCGGCAACGGGCTGGCCATAGACCCGGCCGAGTTGATGAGGACTTTGGCGGCGGCCGGATCGCCCGCCACGACGACGACCGCGGCAGCGACGACGGGCGACGACGCTGTGTTCGCGGTCAGGGCCAGGATACCGCCACCGCCGCCGTCCAACCATCGGACCGCCGCAGCCGCCGCCGCCGCGTCGCCGCCGCCGCATCCCAACGGTCCGACGACGACGACGACGACGACGACCACCACCACCAGCAGACGTACTCCCGACGAATGCGTTTACCCGAGATTCGTCGGCCGCAGGAACAAGTCGCGAACCCAGAGGGACGCGAACAGGTGTATGCCGGGCACCGCATCGGCGTCCACCGCCGCCGCCGCCGCCGCCGCAGTGGAATCGGACGCGAGGACCACGAAGATACTGTCCACGGTCGTCACGTCCGTGTCGTCTGTCGTCAAAGGGAATCAAAAGAAAACGACACTGTCGCCGTCGGTGAAGTAGACGATGACGACGACGAGAATTACAGACACACATCGTCGTCGTCGAGCAGCACCGTGCCGAGTCCGGAACAGTCTTCGGTGTATCCGAAGTACGTCCGGAGCCGGTACAGGAACATATCGTTGCCCGAGTATTTGGAAATCACCAGAGTCAATCAAAGACGGTTGAACAACAACAACGTGACGATCGCTGCCGCGGAAGCGACCACCGTCCGGCCGACTGCGGAAGCCGTCCGACCGACCACCACCTCATCCGCTGTCAGAGGTGTAACGTCGTTGTCGTCGTCGTTCTCCGAAACGGGGTCGTCGCCGAGTTCTGCCGGAATCTCGTCGTCGTCGTCGTCGTCGTCGTCGAGTTCTCCGACCGACAGTACCGAAACGACGGACGCCGCGGACAGGTCACTTCCGTTGGACGGCGATCCGTCGCCGTCGCCCACGTCGCCGCCGCCCAACGACCTGCAGGACTTTATCTACTTGAACAACAGCAACACGACCGCGTCACCGGCCCACACGGCCGCGATCGGAGCCAGACAGGACAGGAGACCGTCGCCGCCGTTCCGGAACGTCACCGCCAGGCCGTCGACGGAACACGACGTGGGCGTTGTGTATCCGGACGGGCTGGCCACGTCCACGTACTTGCTGACGTTCCTGGCCATCGTGCCGCTGGTGCTGGTAATCGCGTTCGCGTTCAGGCTGGCCGTCCGCCGGAAGAGGAAGAAGAAGAAGGTGTTCGACAGTTCGGAATACTCGTCCGAGTATAACCGCAGCCCGTTGGACTTCAACACGATCACTTCGTCGCCGATCACCACGAAACTTCCCAGGGTGCCGCAGCACATCGTCTGGGACGCGGACAAGACGGCCGCCGCCGCGGCGGCCGCGGTACCGCCGCCGTTGCCGAACAACTGTAGCCGGTGGGAGTTCCCGCGGGACAAGTTGCGGCTGCAGACGATCTTGGGCCAGGGGAATTTCGGTCAGGTGTGGAAGGCCGAGGCGGACGACATTAGCGGGCACGAGGGCCTCACCAGGCTGGTGGCCGTCAAGATGGTCAAGGAAGACGCGGCGTCCCGGGAGAGAGAGGATCTGATCAGAGAGCTGGACATTATGCAACATCTCGGATCGCATCCGAACGTCGTCACGTTGCTGGGATGCTGTACGGAGAAAGGTGTGTACGCGTAATCGTCGTATTGTATACTATACGCGCACAGAGTGCTGTGTACGCGCGTATGCCGTTATATAATATAATAATAATATATGTATGATTTTAATTATAATTTTTTTTCTAATCAAAACAATTTTTTTAGGAGAAATTTTTATCGAGAACGATTTTTCAGTATTTATTGCACGTCTGGAATTCTAGTTTTTTTTTTAATAGTCGATCGTTCGAAAAATATTCCGCGAGATCAAAACAACTGCTGCCAATAAATTTTCTCATTTTCTCGTCTCGTAAAACATATATATGATGACAAAGTCCGAATTAGGATGACCGTATTCGCCTGGCCTTGTTCTTTTTCGTGGTTCAATTTGTTAAGTATTCCAGTGTCGTATTGTTAAGAATTGTTGTATCTTTAAAATAAATGGTTATCTGATTTTGTGTACTCCGTATACACACACAAAGAAAGACCTTTTTTGACGACATCATATTGATGAATTTACAGTGGAAGTTAGAAAAAAAAAATCTATATGGTAAAGTTTTTGAATTAAAACGTATATATTTTACATAATTTCTTTTGTACTAGATAATTTGCATTTTTTTTATGAGTCGCTTCTTTTTTCATCAAACTTATAACCCAAAATCATCTGTAAATCATGTTTTGCACGATGGTTATGACTATACATTATAAATAGATACACTCTGTGCGCACTACGAGTGTGTTTCCCGTCGGTTAGATCGTTGTAATAATGAAAACTGTGTGTATTTTTAACCGTTTCGTGTCCTTTGCAGAACCGTATTTGTTGATCATGGAGTACGTCATGTACGGCAAATTGTTAGCGTTCCTCCGAGACCGGCGGACACGATCGCATTACTTCAATTTCAGCGACTCCACCGCTTCGCTGACGTCTAGAGATCTGACAGTGTTCGCGTATTGTGTGGCAAGAGGAATGGATTTTTTGGTCTCGAAAAAAGTACGTTAAACTACAATAATTACGTATATTACATTACAGACTTGACTAGACTTCAGTGTATCATAAAAACGCTTGTTGGATTTTGTATAATATTTTACACGGTGGTGTGAAACTGCGGATTTCGCGTTCATGTAAAATGTAGTCATTTTTTTTTTTTACAAAAACGTCAAAATTACGGAATTGTTTAGTAAACGATTACATAGGTATACATATAATTATATTCTAATCGTTTGGTTTTTTTGCAGATAGTACACAGGGACTTGGCCGCGAGAAATATATTGGTCGATCACAATAAACTATGCAAAATCGCCGATTTCGGTATGTCTCGCAACGTCCGCGACACTAATCAGATTTACGAGCAGAGACACACCAAGGTTAGAGAATTTTCGTATAGAGGAAGAGACAAATGTATCTTTTGATATATTTTTTTCTTTTTATTAAACAGACATTAATTTTTGTTGTTGTCTCCGCAGGGTGCGTTGCCCATCCGTTGGATGGCCCCAGAGTCGTTGCACTACAGTATATTCACATACAAGACTGACGTGTGGAGCTTCGGTGTACTGATGTGGGAGATCGTCACTTTAGGTATAAACGCGTCATTATTATAGCTCCTAAGGCGCACCTTTTCTTCTTTTCTTCACTCCCCCACCATGCCACATCATCGAAGGTTTGCACACCCGAATACAGAAAATACTTGGAAACCGAATAGAAAATTCGGGCGTTAAGCTCAGCAGCTGTTTACCACATCATAAATAAGCCATTACGCGCGACCCATATGTCGGGTTTCAAACTCGAAGAATTTCATGCAAGACACGTGTGAAAGCTACAACTGCCCAAAACTCTTCTAAGGCGCCACGCGTTGATTCAAACTCTGTCCATTTAAGTCGCCGAAGTTAATTCTTCTTGTATTCCATCCGGAACATTCTTGTCTTCGACAGTGAAATACGGTTTCTATTAATATAAACAGCGTCCTGCAGTGGCTCTAATATATCGTCGTATTCCGCGCGGAAAGTGTCGGGTTCTCCTTATAAAGACGACACGGAAATATTACGTTCTCATATAATATCGGAATAAAATTTCGTTCGCCGCACATTTGTTTTATGATTTTAAAGTTAAATTTTTTCTTTTAAATTAAAAAAATTGATAAATACAAACAAAAAAAACCCAGATAAATCGTATCTCGAACAATATAGTAATTATACGCGACGTTTTTTTTTTTTGTTTCTAGGCTCGACTCCTTACTGCACGATGGGCGCTCGCGAAGTGATGAGACGCGTGCGGGAAGGTTACAGACTGGACAAACCGGCGCACTGTCGGTCCGAACTTTTCCGGGTGATAGTCAAGTGTTGGGCCGCGGACCCGTCCAAACGTCCGACGTTCGCCGAGCTGAAACAGGAGCTGGGCGCACTGCTGGAGAATCCCGAGTTCGAGGGCAGCTACGTGGACCTGGAGAGTCTCGTGGACGAATCGGACAACGGCGCCAAGGACCGACAGTAAGGAGTATAGCAGCACTGGCAGGACGCGGGACGATGTTTTCCAGAAAAAATTTTTTTTTCTGTCGTTTGTTGTAGCTTGTACCACAGTGCAATTATTGTAGATTTCCATGAGGAAATAACTGCAGATTTTTTTTATTATTATTATTATTTTTTTTTTTTAGTATACACTTGTTGTGTATCGTTATCGTCTCGTCAAACAAATCTCACGATATTCCAAAACGTAATTTTAATGTTCAACCGTGTTTATTATATACACGATCAGGGATGAGCGAGTTATTCGATTTGTTAGGTACTCTAGAATCGCACATACTTTGCGAAAACGCGTAACTTTTTACAAAAGTTACAAGTTATTTATTTACGTTTATTTCTTCGGGGAAAACTACTAAATACTTGTTTGCCACGAGAAATTCATTTTAAAAATGCTTAACTGAAATATAATTGAAATTTATTAATATACCTACACGCGTTAATTAAATCGGTAGACAACAATCATGTCGATATTTTGAAAATACAAACGATATCGATATCGACCATATAATTATTATTGTATTTATACGTAAATTTAGATACGTTTTATTCTAAAGTCACAATACCGATTTGCAACGAGTTTAAAGTTTGGTACTCGGAATACGTGTAAACCGATCACAAGTCACAAACGCGTATAACCGATTTCGGTACACAGAGACTTTGGATGCGCATAACTTGCGAATTTATTGTGTGCAGAACGGAGCGAAAAAACAATCTTAAAAGATTTTTGGATCGATTTTATTTTATTGTGTATTCGACTTTACGATTTTATTGAAATCTAATAATTTTCCAAACGTTTTTTTTTTCACTCCGTACAAAATAAAATAATATCATATTAAATATTCTACCGTTCCCACTGTCGATGTAATATAGCGTACTCGATCGATTCATACACGCGCAGTGTGTATAATATTATCGATCATAAATTATGTTGTTTGGAATAGAGTATAAAGTTTGGCTGAGCGACTAAGCACGAGTCGTTTATTTCTGTATTTGTTGTACAGGCGTTTCAACACGGTTTATTGCAATAATATTATTATTATTATACATTCGTCAGTCGATACTGTTGTGTGTATAGAGTTTTATACGTCCGACCAAAATAATCGTACATATATTGACGGTTTGAAAATATATTGTAAATATAAATCACGCGATATTGTCGACATTTCGTTGCGCGATCGCGAATTTCAATATTTTATATATTAGTATTTTTTTTTTTTTTAGCGAAATCCATATTATTTATACGGTATATTATTATTTTGTATTAAATATTATATATATATATATTTATAAATTGTAGCAAAGTGAAAAGAACTGATCTAATTTTTTTTTTTTTCTAAATATCGTATTTATAGCAAACGCAAATCATTAATATATATAAAATATTACGTAAAGTATTTTATGGAATTTAGAATTATATTTTTATATTTGTATTACTGTTGGTATATGTGTATAGTGAAAATTAAAATTTAACATTATTATTATTTTTTAAATGACAAATATATATATATATATACATATAACTGTGTACGTGAATCGTTGTTATAGTTGTTTCATTACAGTGTAAACAATATTAATTCGATAACGATGGAACTGACTTTTCAGCGGAGTTTTCTTTTTCTCGGAGAGTCGTGTATAGAACGTATTTTGTCACTTTTATATTTTTATAAGGATCAGAAATAACTACGGCGGTCTTACCGTATTGATTGTATTGTGTTATGATTTACACAGTTGTAAATCGATTTTCGTGTCTCGTCGATATTGTTTTATTCGTTGGATTTCATATGTTTTCGAAGGTATTACGGGCGAGTAACCGAGTTGAAGTGTAAAAAAATAATAGGAATTCGTATATATGTTAAAAATAGTAGGGGAGGGAACGAATTGAATCGGTCATTTCAAAAACAACGTAAGTCAAATGAGTTTTATATTATTTCAGTGAAATATAGTCAAAGATAGACAATTTAAAACGACAAATTATGAACGTCATAAACCTTAAAAATAAATGTGTAAAAAAAAGTACAAAAAAAGTTACATTTCTGGAGTTATGAAGTTATTTGTGGTTTGTATAAAATTTCGATTTGGTGACTTATGTTGTTTTTGAAATGACCGATTCAATTGTATACCTATTATGTTATATTTTATGGTTACCCGTACGTTCGTTTTAATGTTAATTACGTTTTATTTTCCCTCGTACTTTTTTTTCTCCAATTATCGATAAGTATTTAATTTCATATTTTCATTCCTCAAAGTAAATTTGCATATATAAAATTAAATTAAATTAATTAAAATTAAAATTATCTAAAAGCGTTCGATACGAACTCACTGTACAGCTGCTAACACTCACGACGAATTACCAGTTGGAATACTCCACACCTATTAATATCGAATAACAACACAAATGTGTGTATATTCTTCGTCGACTTCGTGTCCGACGCAATTAATTTAAACATTTTATTAAAATCGACGTGAATTTTTCTATAATTATTAATAACTAAATTTTAATTGATTTGGCAACGCTTTGGTAAAATTTTTTTTTTCGTGATCGGATCATAAGCGGATATGTTTGGTCACATCCGTGGGGGGCTTAACATTTTTGTCTTATCCATTAGGGTTAACAGACATTTTGAAACGCTTCAACCTACTAACTATATAGTGGCTACTCCTACTTTATTCTAGCTGAGGCACCAAATATATTTGGTTATTAGGAACATAAAATAATAGAATATTGAATAGCTACTAAATTTTTTTTTTTTAATTTTTATTGTATAAACCTATAATCCTATATATGTATAACCTAATCGACACTACTGCTGCGGCTGTCTGCAGTTTGCTTATTTATATGTACCTATACGGTAAACAAGTTCTAGAACATTAGCGATTATCATCGATATGTACCTGCAAAATATAATTTTCCCCAATAACGATAGTCCGCGAATATTCCTGACCATTCTCGTATCCCAACAAAACAAAATAAAAATTATAAATATCAAATATTAAAATACACAATTTATTTTGACGTCTGCAGGTTTGATTACGTTCTGGGGGGCTTGACCCCCTCCCCAAGTATCTCCCAATATCCGCCTATGGGTCGGATACAGTCTTGTAAAAAAAATACTGTGTTTAAATACTTTTTTTAAAAAGTATTCGCATAAGAAATAGGTACATACAAATACTATATAGTGTTTAAATACTTTTTTAAAAGTATTTTTTACAAGACTGGTCGGATATAATAACAAGTGCGTTGACTCGTAATCACCCGAGATGCGTAAAGAACAATTATTCGTTCCTTTACAAGGAAAAACAATAAGAGGTTTCTTCGAAAACAAAAAAAAACTCGTCTATCGTGTACGAAAAAAAACATTTGTGGACTCCGCGAAAGTTTCAAAAACGACGTTTCGATTTAAAGAAAATTTAAAGAAAATGCGATCGGGACGACGAGCGAAATAATATTTTTGATTTCGAATTCAACAGTCAAGCAACGTGGTGGAGAGGAGGTGTGTTCTCGTAAAATATTGTCCGGTGGTATATTCGATATTGTACGACAACAGAAACAATTCACAATACGGCGCCAAACATTTTTATCGGTTTATGGTTGTGGGCCATAGACCGTGGTTAGTGTTTTACATTGTCTTTGGATCGTTGTCAGTGATGATAAGCGGTGACGTTTCCCGCACAAACGAGCGCATATTTTGCCATTTATACGGTTTCTTACAAAAGTTTTCGGTACCTATGCGAAAATCGAAAACACAATATTGCTTTCAAATTTTCGATTCGTTTTTCAACGACGGTTTATTTTTCCTCACCGAAAATTTCCCTTTTATTTTTCTCTGCTTTAAACGGCAGTCTGCGCGCGCTCGCCGACGGTTGTCTGCAGTTTTTTTTTCGTTCGCTGCAATAATGACTGCCGTCGTTTTTCAACGATTTCTCGTGCGAATTGTCCCGCGTTCGGGTCGGGACCGCGGTAAAGGAAAGTACGGCTAGCGCGTCGAAAGTAGACGAGGCCATGGACGCGGCCGACGAAGATGTGCCAGAGGAGTTACTGGCGTTCGAAGAACAGCTGAAGTTGGTCGACACGTACAATAAGACAAGTCAGTGAGCTCGGCCCGCGTCGCCTAGGTTTTTTGTATTTTAATCGCCTTTGTGTCTTTGCACAGTTGTCGACAGGACGTTGTGCGAAGACGACTTGGACTCGATGAATTGAAATGCTTGTCGGATCTCTAACAGACAGTGACCGCGGACAAAATGAGTAAGTGCGCCTGTCTGCCTTTGGTAAATCGTATTGTTTCTCTTTACCGTTTGGTCGATTCGATCATTTGTTTGCACAGAGTCCAGTTACAAAGTGATGGCTTTGAAAATGGTACAAGAACCGTATCGCATCCTCAACTGGCTTATCCACAAACAGTTCAGTGAAATGGACAACTTTTTGAAATTCTCTCTTTTTTTTCGATAAAACCGTATGCGTATTCCATTTAACGTCGTCACGCATGTCGTGTATTTGTATTATTGTTTGTTTTCAACCCTAGTTTGAAGCGTGTGCCGATAAAGAAAATCCGTTTGAACACATCAACAACGTCATATTCGACGGGGTCTTAAAGAACGACAACAATTTCAGTCTAAATTTTTATGGTAACATCAGATCGAACAGTACCTACAAAATAATATCGAAACAAGCGAAGAAAGAGTATAGAAAAGCATAGAAACGTCCGTTAGAAGATCGAGTCGTTCCCTTCGAGGTGTGTATATATGCAAAATAATATTGCTAAACGCAATAATCAGAGTTCGTGTTCACTACTAGTGTGTTTTATTGTTTAGGTAGAAAACGAAATGGGCGACAATGAATTGCAGATTACTATGACAAGAGTTGAAAACTGTTTGACACGAGCCGTGGCGAATAACAACGGCAAATCAGTGCTGTTCTTCAAGTTTGCTATCGATTCATTTAGCCTTTCGCATACTGTGGAAAATTTATTTCATTTGGCTGTGTTAGTCAAGGACAGACTTGTCAAAATCGCACTAAATCCAGGTTATGATTTATTTTTTTATACTACCCGTGTACAACCGACACCTCAGTGACTTACTTCTGTATTTATTTTTCTCAGTTACGGCATTTTTTCCCTAAATTTTTATCTTTATTTTTTAAACTAGCCTTACTCTTTATTAATTATTATTATTAATGTTTTGGTTTCAGCGTGAATTTTAAACATTAAACAATACTTTGTCATTTATATATTTTTTAAATTTGAATAAAAAAATAAAATCGTTTTAATATTTCGTGTATAAATGAAAAATGAAAGTTCCTTATTTTATTGATTTTTTTTCCTGGAATGTCGCTATAAACTAATTATTATTCATTTTAACACTTTAGAAAACAGTATATTATCATTGAAATTGATTGAAATCGTTAGTTGTAACTGTACTACTTGTAAATTCTTAAGGAATATTTTTCATAACGTAAAAGATAAAATACAACGCATAGACAATATTTTGCAGATGCATAATTGATATATTTAGTATTTAATTTATTTGATTGTTTGCCAACAATAATTCAAATTACTTTGATATATTTTTTGTAATATTTATACATAATTCTTTTTTCTTTTTCTTTTTTTTACAGCATTATGTTGAAAAGTACAATATTACGGAACAAATGTATACACACGTGGAGTAATTATTGTTGCCATTGCAGTTAAATGTAAATTTAAAAAAACTTGCATCGAAAGTCTTATATTTAAGATTAAATTAATTAATTTTAAGACATTTTGTTACGACGATTTTAATTGTCTAACGTACCGTTTGTATTTGTTTAATAATGGTGTGTTGAAATTCTTAAAAAATTGTTCGTTGGATCATTGATATTTAATGTAATATATTTTTTACAATATTCAAGTGTTTCGGGACAATCATTACGACATCAATGTAATTATATTTATAAATAAACGTGTAATAAAACGCATTGTATTGCGAACAATTTTGACCTAAAATATCAGCATTATACATAGTTTAAAAAAAAAATTTGTTGGAGACTGTACTTTGTTATTATATTAAGATATTTAATTATTCTTATACTCTGGTTATTTTTTAACTTGTGGTAAAAAAATATAGTTTTTTTTTACTTTGAAAATCATTCAAAACACTGTACATACTAAAAAAAGTAGCATACAATTTAAAAATAATCTTGATACTTATCATATATATATAGTAGTTTTAAGCGATGTAAATAATTCGTGAAAAAAATAAAAGATGCATTACATTTTATTGCTAATTATAGTACGGCAAAAAAAGTAGTTCTGCTTTTCCAGAAAACGTTTAAGGCTGTAAAGGATAAAATTCTTGTGCAACATCATTTGCTATGTGTTAGTCATATTGAACTGTTAAAGTCCAAACTTTTGTTGTTGCGCTACTATGTGTGTTACGAAATTATAGAAGGTACGGTGTTGTGCGACTACCCACACAGCAAAAAAAAATGCCAATATATATATATATATATATATATATATTACCAGTAAAATAAAAATATCTATTTAATATTTCAAGCACCTCTCCATTTTATTTTTAAATATCTCTTGTATATTATATAACTACATCTCTTATGAACCAAATTTTTATATTTACAAAATGTTTAAAATAAGATATTTCAGAAATGTAACAAGTGTTATATTATTCTATTATATGATATATTACATGAATATCATAAATCATATATTTATTAAGTAAACAATCATTGTATTATTTCTAGTATATTACAAACATTACAAAAAATTATGTATTATTTATTATTAATGATAATATGCACAACACAATACAAGCAGTTAAGTTTTTAGTTATATATTTTACAAAGAATTTGTAATTCTTCTTCCTACAATCGATTTTGATGTAGCCATTTTTGTTGTATTCACCAAAATATGTATATTGTAATAGAATAGTATCAGACTGGACCACTGGAGGGACCGGAACGGAAACCATATACGAAGATCGGTCTGGAACAAGAGACGAACGATTCTCTCCATGGATGAGTCCGGGACTTCACAACAGTGAGTGACCAACGGAACACATTCACATGTGTAGCTGCGGCCTTAACCAGAGCAGACCAGACTATAATAATTATTCAAATAATGTTCAAAACTCTATCAGTAATAATATTAATTTTTTCTGAAATTTTATTAAATCAAAAACATCCCTTGGTTCATTACTTTAAATAATTAACTTAGAAAATAGGAATGCCAGAATATATAGTAAAATTTATTTGCAAATATTTTACTAGTGTATACATATGTGCAGTGCCGCAATTACAGTTTTGGAGGCCCCAGTGTGAACTAATAATGCGAACGTAAACAACTACAAACATGTTTAACCGTATGGGAGCTGATGAAAAGAGAAGTGGCTAAAAATGTGATCACAAACAAAACACAGCTCTTAGAAAAGATCATTTATCTGTGGAATCATCATCTTTAAATGCATGAGACAGTACAGTCTTGCATTCATAGCATGCCGCGCACAATTAAAGCTCTCATAGCAGCTATAAAGGTGGCTCAACAGAATATTAACATTTAATCACATTTTTTTTTAAGAATTAATAAATAAATACATATTTTTTCTATAATAACGATGTTTTATTTGTGGTAAAAAAAAGAAAAGTAAAAAGTTGTGTACTCACATATTATACGTATATTATATTAAATTACAATTAAAAAAAATGGTTTTATATTAGTAAATGATTACAATTATAATTAATAAAATTAAAATAAAATATTATTTTGTGAGATTTATAAAAATTAACAAAAAAAAAAAAATTGGATTTACAGTTATTTACAATAAATTTATAACTGTTTACACTATTAAAATAATCAGCATAAACGAAAAAAAAAATACAAAACAATACGTAGTCGATGTAGCCACTGGAGGGACCGGAACGGAAACCATATATGAAGATCGGTCTGGAACACGAGACGAACGATTCTCTCCATGGGTGAGTCCGGAACGTCACAACAGTGAGTGACCAACGAGGCAACGAAACACATCCACATGACGTTCGGAACATACGCCGCCCTTGGAAGATGTTGACAACTCACAATCCAAGTCCCGTAATGTTGTTGGAAGGAAATGAAAATGTGAACAGAGTGATAAAGGGTTTATTAATGTATTAAATAAATAAATACATACGTAGATGCAATGACATAATAAATAAAATAAAAATAATAGTAGAATAAAAATTACGTATATAATCCACATACCCTTCTAGGTGAGGATGCGCAGAAAAAAATGTTGGGTTTGATGGCGGATTGTGTGTAGGGTGTGTGTAAGCGTGTGGGTGGGAATACTTATTGTATGTGTAGGTTTGTCAATGTGTTGAGTGTAAATGTAAGAAGTAGGTAGTGTGTGCAAGTGCAAATGTGAGAATGAGTGGTGTTGAGTGGTCCTACATAAGAAAAAAAAACCCTTCCCGACAGAGGAGGCACGGTGAAAGATAGATGGATTGGCTGGCGGTTCGCGTATGTGTGTTGTGTGTGGGTATCTGAGTGGGTTGAGTGTGATTGTAAGTGCATGTGTAAATGTGAATAAGAGTGTGAGTGAGCTAGAGAAGTCCTATATAAGCAAAATACCCTTTCCGGTGGTGGCGGCGCGGTAAAAGAAAGATAATGGCTGGCGGTTCGCGTGTATGTGTGTTTGCGTGTGGGTATCTGAGTGGGTTGAATGTGATTGTAAGTGCATGTGTAAATGTGAATAAGAGTGTGAGCGAGCTAGAGAAGTCCTATATAAGCAAAATACCCTTCCTTGTGGGGGCGGCGCGGTTAAATACCTGTAAATTTGGGATAGGTGGCGATTTGTATGTGGGTGTCTGTTTGTAAGTGACTGTGTGTGATTATGAGTATATGTGTGTGTGTGTATGTATGGTTCTGAGTGTACCGAAATTACTAATTAGTATGTGAATTATATACGCGCGTGTAGTACCTTTTATGTTTTTTCTTTTTGTCTACCGTTTATTTTCGCGTTTTTTCGACTCTTCTTTAAATATTATCATTAGACGAACGTTGTGTGCCCGTGCATTATATTATTATATTTTATTAGCTGAATTTCCCGGCTTGTTCACTTCCCGCCCCTCCTCAAATAAAAAATGAAAAATGCGTAACGTGGGTACAGTACTTGACGAATTATTTAGAACAATTCTGTGGAGAAATAACGTAAAATTATTGAAATGCTTTGGCGGAAAACCTTAACATAAAAATACAATACATCCCCTTCCCTCATAAGACAAATAATTAAAAATGAGCGATGTGAGGCTACTCGGTGAAGTATCCGGAACTCTTTGAAAATAGAAGTAAAATTATTAAAAGTAACTCACCGTAAAACCGTAACATTTTAGTGTAATACATCCCCTCCCTTCCTCAGATAAAAAATGAAAATTGGGCAACGTGGGGACACGTTAACGATAATCGAATTCAGGTTCGCGAATTGATTTATTCATTCTTCTTCTACTTCTCCCTCACCTCTATCCTAGCTATTTAGATTCGGACACCTTTGTCCTAAATCTCCACTTGACCCAATCACCCATATCTTTTACGCACACACCAGCAGTCCTCATATCACACTCAATCACATTCAACCACTTCTTCTTTGGTTTTTCTCTTCCTCTTCTTCCTTCAATATTCATTCCCATAACCGTTCTTACCGATTCCGAATCTTCTCTCCTCATAACATGACCAAACCATCTATGTCTATTCTCTCTCATCTCTACGATCAAAGCTACCCCTATGCTTCCTCTCACATATTCACTTCTTATCCTTATCTTCTCTGGTCACCCCACTCATCCATCTAAACATTCTCATCTCTGCTCTATTTTCTTGCCCACCGCCCAATACTCTGAACCATACAACAGTGTTGGTCTTACTACACTCTTATAGAACTTAACTTTCAGCCTCATTGGACTTCTCTCATCACACAGAACACCAGACGCTTCTCTCCAATTCATCCACGCGAGTCGATTTATAATTATTAAAATATATTGCTTTCGTGTTTTTTATCGAGCTACGTACTTTTATATTATATATAATACGACACGCGTTTGTATTATTATCCGTTGTCGTTCGGACTATAACGGGAGACGTTTATTTACACGAACGTTTAATTGCGTTATAGTTACCTACTACGTTTTCAACGAGATTCTTATTAAAAAAAGTGAAATACTTGGATATCCGAGTGTACTGACAAGAGCTTTTCGTATTGTCAGTAGCTTTACCTCGACCGCGTGTCGCCACGTTGTTGTCACGTTGTTTTTCGGTTTTTTTTGCATTTTTTTAGACGTGTTTTACTGTCTTAAACACCCGGATCGCAACTTTTGCTGCCCAGTGCCCGGCGCATCCCGGTGACCGGTCCGGTGACCGGTCCCGAATTCGAATCCGGGCGGCGGCCCGACGAATTTTCGCACCGCCGATGTAGTAGTCGGATAAAGGCGGTGTACAGTTTGAAGATGTATACGACGATGAAATGATGTGAAAACTTCTGCAATGAAATGCTCTATATTTCAAACGGTGGTGTTGTCGCAGCCAACAACAGCGACGAAAAACCTTTCCCCCCGTACACGACCTGTACGAGCACAGTCCCGACAGTAAATCACCCGAGCGGCTAGTAGTGCCGAAATGAAATAAATGGACTTTTGCGGTGGGTATCCGAACACAAGCCAATCCATCGTTACTCATTCATTTCGTTGTTCTGGTTTAAACGCGCGACTCGTTTTAAACGTGGGAACAAACTTTTGTTTGCACTCTTCGAGCAAACCTTTTTTGCCCTCTAGGAAGCTCATGGCTGTGAACAGTGCAGATCACATATGAGAACGCATCACACCGACCTCAGATTTGTACGAGAAAATTAAAACTCGCCGACGAAGACCACGTACAACGGCGGCGTCAACATTGATCCATCAACGAGTGTTTAACAATTATTTTCGGCGCTGTGCTCACAAACACTTTACAATACGGATCGTTACACCGAAACATACCAAAAACTATTGGGATATGAGAACTGTTTTGAAGGTTTTTGCGAAAATACGTTTGTAAAATACTACAAGTTTAGTATTCTACACAAATAATAATACGAAATTCAACATTTGGATGTCATTATTTCAAAATATTAAAATTTGGCTACATAAATATGAATGTCCTCCTAGCTGTTGTGCAGGATCTCAAAAGTCAAATTGTCGGGAAAATGAATTTTTCAGATTTCACTTTTAAATTCTTAACCGGGCGCCCGGTTTGTGCTGTTTAGTTTCATGTTGTTAACATCGAGGGGTCTATTTTGTACTCCACACAAAATAGACCCCACGATGTTAACAACACTACTTACAGGGGAGACCACGGGAAGGTACAGCACACCCCCCCTATTTTTATTTATTTCTCGTTAGTACCAAATACCCGACCTCTAAACATATATCCCCAAAAGTCATACCCGGGAAGCGTAAAACTTTAACGCAAAAGTGGTTAACACTGTGTTGCCATACGTTAAAAATAAATACAAATAGGAAGTATAGAACAAATCTCCTGAATAAAAATCCATTACATCTTAGTTTAAATATAAAAGAACTGCATATAAAGTCGTACAAAACATTATATTATTAAAAAGGTACAGTGCGTCTAGTAATTTGGACAGGAACTTTACACTCACAAAAATTTCATATACTGAGCTTATAGCTATACTTCTGATGCATCTGAAAAATGAGTTAGTTTAAAATCACTAATGAAAAAGGTTATCAGCTTATTTACTAAGTGCAACTAAAATGCCATGCATGTGTACAACAATATGAATAATTAAATAAAAAAAATATTAAATCAAATTTTATACAACTATTGAAAATTTAAATTAAATTATAAATTAACTTTTAATCCGGTCCCTCAAGTGGCTACATCGACTACATTCCAGGCGAATATTGTGTGATGGAAGATAGATGGTATATTCGTATTTAGAAAATGTATTGTTCTATTATAATTCACTTAGTTATCAAAAAAAAGCACATTTTCATTGTCCAACATTAATTCCATAATCGTTAATTTTATGTATGGCCAGTCGTGCGCATCTTCTTTATTGTTTTGTATTTTTTTTTTCGTTTATGCTGATTATTTTAATAGTGTATCCCACCAAATCAAAATATTAATAAATTCATTCCGATTGTCATGCCATGGGGGGAAATGCTACCAGTTTGCTTCCAAACTTTTGTGTAGATGCTACCAGTGACCCCAACCATGGCTTTCAAATTTATAATTAGAACAAAATTCTAAAATCTTTATCTAAGTACTTCACTTGAGTGACGTTCACTACTCTCTGTAATTCGCTACTCTTTTTTAAAATTAATACTGATTAACTAATAGAATTTAATATATTTTAAACAATATTAAATTGATATTTAAACATGTTTTAGATTGGAAAAGAATAATTATATAATATTTTAATGTTTTTGTGTAATTATGGTGTATGACTATAGTAGTATCATTTTAACTTCAAATTTAATCACTTTTTACTCAATATTATGTTTATGTTTGTTAATTTACAGACGCAAAGAAAATTCAAACAACATTCAAAAGTGTCCTACAAAATGAAATCGGAGAAACAATTAAGTATCATTTGGCACAAGCACCAAATAGTATCAAAAGGAATTTAAATATAATACAAAAACTTTGATCAATATATTAAATTATGAATACATAAATATTTATATATATATATATATATATATATATTTATTAATTTTAAATTTTAAATATACATATAATAATAGTTGACATACAATTGTCTAATTTTTATTTATTATTATAAAAGTAAATATCGAACCAACTTTAATACAACATTAAAAATTATATCAATATAAAGTTTATTAAATATTGATAATCAGTTTAAAAAAAGTTTAATTTTCATAATTTATTCGGGGTCTGCGATAGATCAAGACAATTTTGATTCTAAAATATTATATAATATACACAAGTTCATCATATAAAATGTTTTTAGTACGTAAGTATTTACCTAGTTACACAGTTTATGAAAAAATGTGTTATTAAATTTTCATTAAATATTCAAATTTTAAAACGAATAAATGACCGAAGCTAATTAATTGCTATACAAATGTTGTGTTATAAGTTTATAATATTTTTTATATGTAATATATACCATTTTCATTTTAACAGCTTTGGTATAAATTGATGATAATGATAAAAATCTAATAAAAGATCAATGTTAAAATTCTAATTTTCATTCATTTCGAACTGAGCAGAAGTAGTCCAGGCTACTAATATACAACCAACAGACTGTGTCATAAATATTTTGATTGTAATATTCATGTTCTGGGTTTAATTCATATTCATTGATATGAGTATTGAACTTTAAAATGGAAATTGAATTTTCAGCAAGGTAATGCTCTGTTTAACTGCAAAACATAAATGGACATTTATTTTCAATACAATGTTGCTTGCTGTTTTTAACGGTCAATCCATTAGAACTTGCTCCTACAAAACTTTTTTATGAAGCCATTTTCATGTGGGATGAACATTAATATTAAATTTTTCATCAAATTTTAAAAAATACTTTATACTTTATACTATACTTTTTTTTTATATTTTTTTTATCCTTCTTATTTTTTTTTTTTTTTTGTATCCAGGTTATGACGTTTATAGCACAGTGCGTGCGGGAGGGTGGCGTCTGTAGAAATCACATAACAGTTTCAAAACTGCTAAAGCATTTATTTATATATATTTTTTTTTATCATACGTCAGAAACTTTTAATTGTTTAAAGTTTTCATTCCTATCTTCCTGCATTGTATTTGTTAAAATACGACTTTTCAAATAACGTTAGCTTACAATATACTGTATCGGTATGATTTTCGAATATCAATTGTCTCGAAATACGCGAGGAGATATCCTGAAGACCAGCGCCAAAGCACAAACTCCGCAGCGTGTGGCACTTAAATGCTTGAACTCTTCTTCTTACTGTTGCAGAAAATAAAATAATATAATGGCGACTTGGAATCAATATTTTCTATATATATATATATATATATATTTATTTCTGTAAAAACACCGAGATAATTGTATATATATAATAGAAGAAAAAAAATCCGAATATAAAAAGATTATCGGGTGGGAGAGAGTTGTACGCGCAACGGTAATTTTCTCTTGTAGAAAATCGGTTTTGAAAAGAAAAAAAAACTGAGTTTAATATCGTGTGAGTTTGAGCATACGTTTATTTTTCATTCGGTGATTGTGAGTGCAGCTGGGATAATTCTTTTTGAGTACCGTAGTCGGTAATGCTACCGGGTCAAATCTATGTATTTACCTATATAGTTTATGCTAAAATAGCTAAAGCATGGCTTTGTATTCTGCAGTAACTCGCGCGAAGTTTAATTACAAATAGTATACGTTTAAATAAATAATCACAATGTGTATTTATATATTTGATCTTCGCGAATTAATCTGATGTAGTATAGTTTTAATCGAATACGAAATTTCTCGTTCGAGTTTCCTTTTGTTTTGTATCCCTTTGAATTGTGTGTATATATATATATATATATATATTTTAATATTACACGAAAATCTATCGTAAGAAAATCTTCTGTTTAACGCTACAACAGCTCCATTGTGTAAGGTTAAATCTTGAGACTTACGAATTGTAATTGCGAAAGCCACATTTGTCACGGAAACCGTTTTCCAAATAATCAATATTCCAAATAATTTTCCCGGGTTAGGTTTTTTTTTAATTGCAACCACTATTTTCTCATTAACTTAATGAAAATAATTTTCAAACCGTTTATATCACTCGTAGTATTCGGTCACGGCGGACCGTTTCCTTCATAACCTAAATCTATCCGTTCACTAATTGTTTTTTTTAATATTAAAGAAATTTCACAGATGGCTAAACTTCACATGTAATATACTCGTATGTACATGTATCATATTACAAATGGAAAAAAATATATCCGCAAATATTTCTCAACAATATCATTTTTTTTTTTTTTTTTTATAAAATAATGATTGATGACACGTCTAAACGCGAATATGAATAATTTACGTTCGATTTCAAGAAGTGTAACTCAGGTCCAGTAGTTTTTTCGGTAAAGCATACAAAAAAAAAAAAAAATGTACCAATTGTTGTGCATCGATTCGCTCGTCTTAATAACATTCAGTCAGTATTTATTATGATTATAAATCCATTTATAAAACGTATATGATTTGTTGCTCAATGGCGCATTACGATTAAAATTTTTTTTTTCGGTGACGAAACGTGGACATTTCGAGTTAGAACCTCCCGAATTGCGTATTTTTGATAAATATATTTAAAATTTACCCTACTGTGGAGACGTTTTATCGGAATTTTTTTTTTTTTTTTGTGGATAGCGGGTATTAAAAATGTCTCTTCTAATCAATATACAATATAAACTCTATCTAATATTCACCAAATATAAATATATATATATATATAAATAATTATATTGTTGTATACAAAAAAATTAACGTTTCCATCAAACTACGGAAAAAGCGATTTTTTATGTAAACGGAAATATTGAAAAAGAATTTATTCATTTCGGGGTTTTTTTTTTTAGCACTAGCGTATAGAAAAATAGTATATATAATACGTTGCTATTGGAAAATCAAAAGTTTATTTAAACAGTAGGAATAAGGGGATATAATTTTGAAAATTATGTGTACATAAAGAATCTTTTAAACGATTCAACAATAAATAAAAAAAAAACACCGAAATAAACTTTGTTTAAAATCTCGACAGACAATCGCGCTGGCTCGCAATGAAAAAAATCACTCTTCCGACAGAAAAGTCTGAAAGGTTAGCCATCAAACATTTTTAAAGTCTATATTTATTACTATTTAGATACATAGAGTATTTCGAGTACCTATATAAGACGTTACACATTAAAATATTACTATGATATGTATACTCACGTACGTTTTTGTCGTCGTAGCTGGAGTATATATATATATATATATATATATATAATAATAATATTATTATATATGTATATATAATATATGTACATATATTCGTTTATATAGCGCATATTTTTCGACCACATATATAAAATACTATTTGTATTATAATAGTACATAGGTACAACGACGCAGTATAATATGATCGTTTAAAGTTTAGACGACGCGAGTAAATCTCGTGTATCAAAAGGCGTGGCGAACTTGAAAAAAAAAATATTTAGGCACAATAATCTCGGGCCCACCATAAAACAAAAATAAAAATTCGAAATTTTTTTTTTTGTCTTTTGTCATTATTTAAATAAGGACCTGATGAGATGAATTATCATCGTCTTTTCATAGCCAATTTTCAAATTCCTTTCACAACTCAAAAAACATTTCCAAACGTTCTTGGTCCATTGCACAACGTAAACGTGTCTCATTTTACGTTTAACGTAAAAACAATACCTTTAATTGCGTGTAATCTCATATTTCTGAAGACAATAAAAGAGGAAGGGTTCTTAAATAGGTATACTAAGGCCTCCAAAAAAAAAAAACTTCGTTAACAATAATTCAAAATAACATCAAATAACATTACAAATAACATCAACAAACGCATAACTCGTTACTTTTTTTGTATAAGTAATTTCCGAGCGGATTTCGTTGAGTGGCGTCATTTCAGTTTTCGAAAGGGTGAGGCAAAAGATTTAACCGGCCCCATTTAACTATTTCCCATTTACATTTAGCTCAATACAATTTCTATTTTACATAATTTTGATATTTTCGTTATCATAAACACAAATCGCCCGATATACGAGTATATATATATATATATTTTTTTTTTGTGAGAGAAAATTCATTACTTTGTCAGCTATAATAAATGTATCATGAATAACTATATAGTATATACGCAAATATTATCTGCGATTCAAGTTTTGAAGTTTCACTTGTCATAATATTAAACACGTTAGAAATGACGTTTTGCGATCAGCTCTGAACAGCTTGTTCAATACGTTTTCTCTCTTTCTAGCCATCTTGGCCACACCACCTTTAGCGTTTATCATTTTTATTTTTTACACTTGCCGTTCACAAATTTATATATTTTCATAAAACATACGTTTGAAACGTTATACAACGGCTAAACAAATGCGTTTGTGCCGTACGCGATATTGGTTCGTCAATTGACAACTGTCAAACGTACATCGCATATTCTTCGAATTTATATATAATTTATTTAATAATTTACGCACTGCCTTTAACAATAACCATGTTTATCGAAATAAAACCCAGAACCGCGGTAAGTTGTAACCACTAATCAATCACCTTTAACCGTGGTTATAACCTGCATACTTTTTTATTTTATTATTAATTTAATTTTAATCCACTGTTTGCCACGCGACAAGTTATTACTCATTATTATAGATTTAGATGGAATAATTTGTATTTACATCATAGTTAGGTATCAGCATGAATCATGTCGGCCCACAGTTAACAAGGGGAGAGGGGACAAATGCCCACCAAATGATGCCACTGATTTCGTTGCGTTTCATATTTTGTACCGAGTGACTCGGTTGCTTTTTAAAAAGAACTCGCCCCGTAGAAGACTGTGCATTAAAATACGAACACCTAGTAATTTTAAATGTTACTCGGTGACGAATTAATTATTAAATATTATAGATCATTCGGTTTTGTGGCTAGCCAAATGGAAAAAAAAAATTACGAATTTATCTTGGAGGCGTTTTAAATTTCTCTCTCACTCGCAGATATCATTTTTCGAATACGCAAATATACACAATTTATTATTATTACTATTATTATTATTATTATTATTATTATTATTATTATTATTATTATTATTATTATTATTATTATTATTATTATTATTATTATTCCCCTTATTCTTTGCCAGACTTTATCGAATCAAAAACCAAAAGTCGGCTCGCAATGTTTGACGTCTACATGAAATATTATGCGAAACATACATAATTCTCACTCTCGTTTATACACAAAAAACGCGATGGAAAAAGCAGCAAAAGGAGGAAGGACGGGGAAGATCGTTAAGGACTATATATTCAGTCGTTTCGCGATTTTATGTAGTAGTATAAACACGCCGAGCGGAACGTTTACAATATGTATATAAATATATTAAACATACACATAAAATACAAAATAAAATACTCCACTTCACGATGAATATTAAATATTTGCCGATATTAACTCTACGTATATAGTAGTGTATATATGTATAAAAAAAATTTTTTTTTTTTTAAGTAATAATGATAATAAAATGTTTTTAATCATTTTGAGTGTACTCGAATAATTGTCGAGTTCGAATACGATATAATATAGTGTTACATTTTGAACAATAACAATCCGTCGGAAACATTACAATAACGTTAATGCGCTACAGTAATAATAATAATAATAATAATTGCTTCGTTATAAAAAAATAAATAAACGAGTAATTTTAAAATAAATACAATTATACGCCGTCGTTGTTTTTGTTAATGTCGGTCGGCCATCGCCGCGACTCGTAAACCAAAATGTAAATATATTCCGCGGCGAGACAAAATTATTATAAAAACGTATAATATAATTATACGTTTTTATTTGATAATTTTCCGTTTTCTAAATAAATAATAATCTGTTTTCTGCGGTATTCTGTATAATAAATCGGAATAACCTATAGTTCTGTTCAGGGACGCCCGCAGAAGAATATGCCAGTAGGTGCAAAAATATTATTGGAAGCAGTATAAGCCGTGTGGGCTTTGCCCCACACCCCCTAAATGGCTAATCTTTTTTTATGTGTCGTTGCAGGAAAAATCTCAAGGAGTGCAACCGCACCCCCTGGCCCCCCCTCCGGGCGTCCCTGGTTCTGTTGCTCGACAAGAGTATAATTTATTATTATCACTATTCGATATGTGATATATACGCGTATAATATTATGTACGATTCGCGCAGGTTTCTGTTTTATTTATTAAAGAAAAAATTGAAATAACAAAATTTTTTTTTTTATTATTCAAAATAATCTATAAAAATCTTTTATAGCGCAGGAGACGGAGTTCCTGCAGGGTTTAAAAACCTTCTCCTAAGAGAGAAATTGAGAGTACTGCCACTACAATACTCGTATATAATATAATATAATATATATATATATATATATATAACGCGATAAATGGCGATATTTCGTTAATAATATAATATTATATTTAACGTCGTCTACCCACGTTCGCAATAATGGTACACTTGATTGAATTCGGTACAATATAATATGTCGTTCTCATCGGTTCTCCTATATATATATATATATATATATATATATATACACGTACACGTACACCGATATAAAACAGTTTCTGATCTCGAAAATATATCGTGTAAACTTATATTATTTTATATCCTTATACGCGACGACGATATTTATTTATTTTTTTTTTTTAGTTTTTTACCGATGATTATTTTCCTGTATACGAGCACCGTCGTCGTGGCCGTGTAAGTATAATATATAGTATACGACGTGGGGGGGAGGAAAAGTAAAATAATTTTCCCGGCTCTCTCACTCTCTTATTACCAATTTTTTGATTTCGCGTGTAAAAAATAAGTAATAATAATATTGTCGCTGGCTGACTGCATGTACAGTGCGCACGAATTTACGCGTACCAGAACGGAAATCTGACTTGAAGAAAGCGGAAAAAATGCCGCAATACGAGTTTTTTTACGGCCGTATCAATCATAAGGCACTACGAATGTGGTCTACGAAAAGTGTGCTCGAAAAAAAAATTCGAGTCTATTTATATAAACTCGTCCGTGACTCGATTGACACGTGGGCGTTCATCAAATTGCGTTTGGAATTTATATTTAACAATATTTGGCGTCTTATCGCGAACGATCGTTTTCGGTGTTAAAATAACAATATCGGAAATCGGCAAACGTCTGTTGAATATATATTATGAAGATCGAGCGAAACAGTCGCTGTTAAGAAGAAACGAGAAAAAAATTTATACAATTAAATTCTCGAAAAATGTCAGCAAAAATATAAAGCTAGACGTTTTATAGTAATACGTTCACAATATTATATAAAATTTATTGTTTAAATTGTAAAATGTTTAACGTTTGATTGACTGAAAAAAAAAAAAATAATTGACGAATTTAACTAAATAAATGATCGATATATGTATTTTTAAATGTGTTTTCATTGTTTAAATTTGTTTATAGAATATACGTATTTTGTATTTATAACAGTGCTTAATTTAAAAATTTTAAAAGTACTTACGGTTTTTAACTATATATTATAATAATATGTGCTAATAATACGTAACAAGTTTTTACGGTTTATATTTGAACCGTGTATTTTGAACCAATATTATATTATTAGAGAATATTTTAAACATTTACATATACACTTATATTTTTTAATGTTGAGGAATTATAAATGAACTTGAATCCGGCGCGGACATTAACGGTCAAATAGGAGCAGGATAAATTGTATTGACGTGAAATTCGTCTTAAAATCGATACAGATTTTTCAATCAGTGGCTTACGCGAATGTCTTAATACGGCCGCCGCCCGTGTACAAAGACATTATATTATCAGTAACGTCTTTCGAAAAATAACCCGACTCTTCCGAAAAGCATATTATATTAAAATAACCAGTGTTGGGGAATTATAGCACTAAAAAAACATAAAAAATATGCTCTTAAGAACGTAAAAATACGCACTGAATAAAATATGTATATATAAAAATAAGTGAATATAAATAATATATTGAAAATTTTCTAAATAAGGTGAAAAATTAATATTTTGGTAAAAATTAGATTAAGTTTTAGCGAAAACTAAGCAGAAAATAAAAAATAATATTTCATATTCGAACTCACTACGCGGTGAAACGCGTTTGACACATATACACACACACACATATATATATATACATTTTACTATACATCCAGTGTGAATATATGCAAATGCTATTAAGTGCCGAACCGTGTTAATAAAATATAATATGATACACCGTGTGTTTTAATTTTCGTTCTCGTTAAACTCTTCCACCGTAGGTATATTTATACACTATCCGAAATAAGACGGTTTACACCGAAAACGATATTATCGCGTAGTAAAACCGCGTGAAAATCCTCATCGGCGCAGGCCGGCTCGGAATTCTCAAGAAACCTTCTACTAACGGCACACACTCTGTTTCTATTATATGAGATGAATCGAATAAATAAATAAAACACCGAACACCACTTAAAGGTTTCTTTCCGAAACGTAGTAAAACGTACACGTATTATTAATGACGACATATATATATATATATATAGAGTGCAGTCGGTCTCACGAGGTAAATCCTTTTTTTTTTTCTGCTCAATTTTGTCAATTGCACGTCGACGAGAGAACACGTCCCGTTTTTAAACCGTCATCGTCGTTTTCAAAATTACTCCGGCGCCAGCAGTACTGCACACATTTCGAGTGATTGTGACCGACCGAAAACTGTAGAGACAATTTTATAATCCCCACGACCCCGCGGGGCCATTACGAAATTCAATTTACAAAGGAGGTCCCCACAAAACGAATTTTCGTTTTAACAAAATTGTTTTTAAAAAATAATAAAGGAGTATCTACACTGCATACAGATACGTCGGTACATGTATATGCCCTGTATATATCTCATTTATTTTTTACGCGTGACAAAAAGTTACCTATAGCTTAGTCCTAGTCTCCTCGTACCTATAGACATATCTATAGATATCTAAATATATATATATGGACCGCGCTGCCATCGCCATTCCAATGTAACTGGCAACGACGGTATATAGTCGTATAGAAGTGAGAGACCTGGCGGGGTAGTGAGTAAAGCCGGATTCACGACGTCATGGTAACGCTCTCGGTGTCGCACAAATTTATAGAATGACCCATGTACATGTCAAAAACAATTTAGCAGTAATAAGTCTCGTCGCAATTTTTTTTTTTTTTATTATTATTATTATTATTATTTATAATTTTTTTTATTTTCGACAAAAAATTTGTTTCGCCAGTTTCACAAGCGGCGTCTTGTGTCTGTTAGAATTGAACGAATCATAAGGTTAAATAAAGTATCGTGAAAAAAAAAAATATGTTCATTGGAGACTCGTATAGTCACATACCTGGATACATATCTGTACACAACCAGTGGCGTATTTGAGACTTCACCTCAGGAGGGGCGATGGTAAAAAAACTCCCCCCTTCCCACCAATAAAAAAAATGATGTGTAGGAATATAATTATTGAACAAAACACATTTTATTTATTATTATTTTATTTATTTAATTTACAAAACTAAGTCTATATATTTCTTTTTTTACTATTAGCAAATGTATCAATTACATCATCTACATTTAATGTTATAGTATGGTGAATATTAAGCAATGCCAAACCCGTTAGGCGATCTTGCCCCATTTTTTATCTCAGCCAGTATAATATAAAATAATATAATTTTTTTAAATCTCTCAGGGGGGCGATTGCCCCTATCGCCCCCCTCAAATACGCCACTGTACACAACCCTGAATCCGACCGTCGAGTTGTACGAATCGAAAAACATTATTGGCCTCGAGGGCCCCGAAATTTCTAATTCCGTCGCGAGAAATAATATCGATTTTTTTTTTTATTTGTATTCTATAAATAAAGTAGGTTGTCGATGGGTAACTATAACTATGTTGTGCGCGCTTGCAAATAACATGAAAAAAAAATCGGCCAAATGTTTACGCGTTTCTACATTTTAATACTCGGAAACTCTCGCGTTTTCAATATATTCGACGACAGTTAAATTATAATAATTAAAAAAAAAAAACGGGGAACTTAATAATCGAAAAAACTTTTTTCTTTTTTTATAGATATTTCACCCTCGGAAACAACGCTCATGTGTTTTAACAGCTTTGTTTTCGCCGAACGAATAAGACACGACTTTATTATGCATACTACCCCTTGTCTATCGTTATAACGCGTGTCGTTCTCATAAATCATTCGCGATCTTTGCGCAGTAATGTCTCAGCTACATAAAGTCCCGACGTTATACACATATATATACTCCGATGTCAAATACTGTTTTATATTTTAATAATTTTGTTTGCCACAATATATACACGCGCGGCATAGTCTCGTATAAGTGCGATTATTTCGTTTGCATCGTCGACAGACACGTTATGATGAGAGAATATATTGTTCAGCCAACTCTATCGGTATTATATTATAATAATATTACTCCGACGGAAATCTGCGGTTTTATTTGGCATAAAACGAGTATTAGAAAAGAAAAATGTAACGAGAATGTTGCGGATGGCGACATTAAGACGTGAATGAATTAACTACTACTCGCGGGATAAAAATTTTAGAGTTTTGTTATTACTTCGGAATTTCAAAGCGATATTTATCGATTTTTTGCATTCGGTAAAAAGGATTTTACGAGCGGATCTTCGGTGTAATAAATAATATATAGTGCTTGTTTACGTAATTTACGATTAACCTTATATGTACAGTACATCATTTTTAATACATAATTTCTTAAGATAAACCTAGGTACAAGTAGGAAATTTTCAAAAATTATTTTTTGGTTAATATATTATACAATGTTATATATTTGGTAAAAGTGTCAGGACTCTAGGACCACGTTAGTTTTCATAAACGTAATTTTGTTTACAAATAATAAAATACGCACTTTGTCGAAAAACTTGAAATAATGTTATAAAAAGAAACTTGCGACAAACGATTTTCAAGATTTTTTTTTTTTTTTTTTGTATATAATCGAAGTAACGCACGTCTGATATCGTATATTAAATTTATTAAGCCCTATTGGTAAATAAAAATTACATCTCTTTTTATGGATTAAATACCTAAAAACCTATAATTGCTATAAATAGCCCAAAATTGAAAAAAAAATATTATTCAACATTTTTCCCCCTAATATAATAATATTTATAAAGTTACACATGTGATGCGAATATTTCAAATTTCTATGAAACCATATTATATAGTGTCAAAATTACGAAAATATAACGATATTCGATTTCGACTTAATTGGTATACGTAATTTTACGTAGTTTTTCGGTAGATGTGGAGATTTTTTTTTTTAGGCGCTTTTGAGAAAATAGGTAAAAATAGGCCTCTCTAAAGTGTACAGACTAGACGCGATTCGCTACCGGAAACTGATTATGACTGTAAAGATCCTCCTTCTGGTAGAATTTTTGGGTACAGACATAAAAAAAGCGCACCAATCGCTCCGCTCAGAGTCTAAAAAATTGTTAAATTAATATTAAAATACGTATGTGTGTGACGCGTTTGTGAAAAATCATAGGTTTATATTATGTTTCAAATTTTTTTACGTTTTAAATCGTTAGAAGAAAAAAAACGAAACAGACAATAAACGCACGCGCGGTACTGCAGTATATCGCCGTGATAAAAACAACATTTTAACCGATCATCGGTTTCGAATAAACCGTCCGTCGACTCTTGTGAATATAAACGAGACTTGGCCAACGTTCGAGTGTAAAAGTAATAGTTTTTTGATTTTATTTTATTTTTACACACACATATAGAGCCTGCACGAGTGTTGTAATAATTTATACAAAAAGCGAGAAAAATTATCGCATTTTTTTCATTTAATATATATTCTGCAATAACCGCCTGTCAAACTGAAAATAGAATCGAATTTTTTCAATTAGGACATATTATATTATTATTATTATTATTATTATTGCGTAGGTAGATTAATTAATCGGAATTTAATTAACTGCTGCTGCTGCTGCTGCTGCTGTGGCGTTCGGCTGGTTCGTATATATAGGTACATATTTATTTTAGACTCTAATTTATACGGAAAATATTCGTGGAACGCGCATTTTTATTACGAACGAATACGACCGCGTTTCATAGTTTGTGGTCAAAAAATGTTCGTGGTACGCGTATTATTATCACATATTTAATTTACAACGCGACAACGCCTCTAATATATAGTTAATCCCATTACGAAAAAACAAAAGAAAAACTATTATTTTTTTTTTACTCGAATCGAAAACGAATTAAAGCTAATTTAAATATATTGTCGGCGTGTGTTTTTTTTTTAAAAAAATTTTCTTTCACGCCCCGGTTTCGTGTGAAAATTTTGCAATTTCTTCCGTATATCGAAAGATATTTATTCCGATTCGAAACAATGCGCCTGCAGTAGTTTTTTATAATGTATATCGTTTCGGTTATATATTTTGAGATTATTATTCAAATGAGATGCTGCAATCCCGCCGTTTTCGCGCGGAAAAACAATTTCCGCCATTAAATTATACCTTTACCGCGCGCCTTTATCGATTTTAAGTTAACTATTATGTGCGATTTATTGGTCGATAAAAGAAATTTGGACTGACATAACAGCTGCAGCGCGTACAGTTACTCGTTTGGTTTTAACGGATTCCATATTTCGCTTATAAATTTCCGATTACTATACTTTTTTTCTTTTTTGTGTTATCACGGCGCTACAGGGGAGGTACTTCAACCTTGAGGGCCGTCCTTCCCCCCTGCATCCGTATCATTTATTTCTTACAAATAATTACAAATCGAGTATGTGTTCACAAAAAAGAGGGGGCTCTATCCCCCTAAATTCCGCCTTCGGCGCACATTTTAAATTACTTAACTATGAGCTTTTACATTATTATTACGTTATAGTCGTGTCTTTCCCTCTCGTCATCCTCTCTTGTGGACATCACGTAATTGACAAACTCCTTCAACGCCTTCCAATTCTCCTTGGATTGTAACATTATATACCAATTACTGTGTCTGGAGACAATTCGGCACCGATGTGCACCTCGAGGTCCCGTCTTCTCCTCCTGCACCATCTGTCGCAGTTAAATATCGCATGTTCCGCATCGTCGCACCCAAACTCGCAATCTATGCAGGCTGGATTGTCAAGTTTTTTAAACCGGTGTAAGTACTGGCCGAAGCAGCCGTGGCCTGAAATCATTTGGGTCAGGCGAAAGTCCACGCATCCAAACTTTCGGTTTACCCATGGCTCGATGTTCCTTATGAGCCTCCATGTCCATCGTCCGGTTGTAGCTTCATTTCACTCGGCTCGCCACTTTTGGTATACCTCTTTGCGAATATGAATAATGGATAAAACCATTTATTACCGGATAAAATAACTCAGTTATAACGGTATAACCTTAATTATTATAATCTTACTAATAAAAAAAAAAAAAAAAAAATGTTAATAAACGATCAATTTAAAAGTCAGGTATACCTATTGATATATGTGTATATATATTATACATATAAAAAAAACACATCATTGTAAAACCAATAGATTCCTCGCTACGCTCAAAATAAAAAAAAAACCGCAAAAACGTAGTTGTACGTACGTAAAAAAACAAAATATTTCATCGTTGCCGGAGTCCGTGCAAATATTATTTGTGACAGTGCCAGTGCGTATAAACAACCGAAAGGAATACAATCGAGTGGCCACTCGAAATCTGCATATAATACCATCCTTGAAAACAAAACGATCTACAAACTATTAAATTAAGTTGACCCAGCCGTCATTCACACGATAGTCATAACAAGAGTCCGGATTTGTACACAATTTCATATTTTTTTTGAGAGCATGCAACTCGATCGGAGTAAGAAATGTTGACTATTTGATTAAAAGAGAAAGCATAGGAAAAAGTGTATAGTGTACATAAATGCATATTTTAGGGATAGTGGCATATTTGAAAAATTTTGCATATTTTATAGATATTTACGTAAAAGTGGTTTTTTTTATTCTTAAATGAATAAAATTGTTTTTAAACAAGTGCACAAATTATAAATCTATACATTTATGTAAATTTTTTTGGAAGGATGTTTATATTGGTCATAGGTACAGTCTGTTTTATTTCATAATAGATAATTGATTATCTTTAATTGATATTACTTAATAAGCGACACGTTATAATTACGCAGTATGCCGTGTTCTTTTGTAGTTTATTTAATATTATATAAAGGAAATTAAAAATTTTATACAAATGAAATTTAGTTTTATATAATGCCAAAACAACGTAGTTTTGTTTAATCTTTATTAAACCAATGGACTATACTGTATAACAAAAGTGACCAAACAGTCTTTACCACTGATGGTGCTGTAGTGTACTGTCAATTGTGTGACAAAAAAATTTTTTTTATAAACTTTTATAAAAAAAATGTAATATACAATCCTTTTTATATTTTAGTAAGAACCTTGTTATGTTTTTAATAATGTTTAATATTGCTTTAAAAAATATAATTAATAAATTAAATAATTACTTTATTGAATTCTAATCGAAAATATCAAAATCAGTTTATAATATTTACCAAATTAGTGTGTAATATAGGTATAATAATTTATTTAATGAATATTGTTTGTTAACTGAGTAATTTATTTTCGTTTGACTGATGTTAAAAAAAAGACGGCTTAAACCAATATAAACATACTGTTTTTTTTAAATATATGGTATATTATTTCATGATTTGGAAATTATTTCTTTATACTTTTTTCACTTGATTTGCAATTAAGAAATATTAATAAAAAAATGTTGCATATAAATGCTTATATTTTGCATATTTCATAAAAAATTTAAGAACATATTAGTTGTATATTTCACGTTTTTTCTGATTAAGTTTTATGTGTCCATAATCAGACGCATGACGTTACAATTCATAATGAACGCAGATGACTACTCTATTTTAGATTGTCTTATTTATTTATTTATTTATTTTTTTTTTTAGATAATATTAATAGACATAATGAGCACGTGATTAGCTAGAATACAGCCAAATTTTTATCAACTGAGAAATAAAATATTTTATTGTTGTCTGTATTTAAGTTTTACGCTTGCCAGGTATGACTTTTGGGTATGTACGTCTACTAGCTGTTTACAGATTTATTCATTACTCGAGAATATTTAATTTTACTTTCAACATTTCTTCATATTTGCTGAATGCTGAACAAACACATTTGTTTGTCAGTGTACATATGAGAAAAATCTAAATCAATTTGAAAACAAAAAACCTACTTTCAAATTACAAAATATTATATGACATAATAACAAGAATACCAGGGCCGGCGCTATGTAATTTTTGTGAGGGGCTGTGTTCAATAAAATTGACGACTTGTACTCAATAATGACGATTTATAAAAAGAATTTTCTCTCTTCGTTTGAAAAGAATGTCGTTAAATATTTACTAAAATTCAGTCACTATTCAAAGGGTTTTTACCGATTCATTTTTGTATTCGTACCTACGTTTTATTTGTTATCTAAGCGACTACTTTTGCGGGTAGACGGTGCCGAATAACACGATATACCTTCTGACATCAAATTCGTTATAGTTGGTATTTTAAAGAGTTCATTTACGATATACCCAATGGTTTTATAATACTCAAATTATTAGTATTATATCATATGTAAAATTTGTTTTTTTATTAATGTGGCCCTCGATGAAAATATGAAAAAAAAAATAGGGTCAACTGTGGTAAATATAAACATGATATCCTGTGTTGTTAATATTTGATGACAACACGTTTTAATTTTAAAAATGCCTAGAATTTGTTTATCAAAATGATTCGTTTTATTATTATTATTATTGTTTTGAAGAACGTACAGCATTTTAGACCTAACAGAAACAGATATGTAGTATAATTAAAATGTTTATACTTTAACGTTTAAGAAGATAATTTAACTAATGAAGATCATGTTTTATTACTGGTTTTAATACTGGTTAATGTTATTGGAGGTGCACGAAAAAAGATTTAAAAATTATAAATATGTGTGCTGCGTACAAAATATAGATGATGAAGAAAGTGATGTCCTCGTGTAAGGTCTATACTGACCAAGTCTTTATGTTAAAACCGTTAAAGGACAATGATATATTTACCATTGGTGCTGAAATTATAAGATCTATTTTAGCGAGGCCAAAAATTGAAATGGTTATAAGGAGAATGTTACACATATTTCCTGGATATGTAACCGTAAACGAAAAGTCATAGAATATAATTTAAATGAAATTTTCTTTTACTTTCTTATACATTAACTAGTTTATTATAATGTTTAGGCTTGCTACTATTTACTTATTTTTTGTTATATAAAATACCAAATTTGTTGTTAAAATGTTATGTTATAGGTAGACATTGTTTTTTTCATTTTGAATACAAAAAGTTTGTTCTTTTTTCATTTTCAATACAAAAGTATGTTTTTTTCATTTTAATACAAAAGTTTGTTCTTTTTCATTTTCAATACAAAAGTATGTTTTTTTATTTTTAATACAATAAGTGTATATTTTATTTATTAGATACTTATAAAATAAACAATAAAATTTTAAAAACGAAAAACAATTCATTTTTTTGTATTTAGTATCTACTGTTAATAGATATTTTATATGTGGAACAAAAATAAAAATAATTTTGGTAAAATTGAAAAATTGTAAATCTAAAATCAAAAGTATTTTGGAACTTAAAAGGCTTACAAATGAAGTAAACAAAAGACTGTATGACTATTTGTTGTAATAATGTTATATTATAAGTAGATGTTGTTTCTTTTCATTTTCTATACAAAAGTTCGTTTTTTCATTTTAATAAAAAAAGTGTATTGTTTATTTTATTTATTAAATGACTATAAAATAAACAAGAAACTTTAAGTATTAAAATTTAAAATGAAAAAGCAATTAAATTTTTTGTATTAAATATATATATATTGGTAATTTTATAATAATAATATTTATTTATTTTGGAAACGAAAACGGTCAGTAGCCCAATTGGCTGTTAAATATACATTATACAGTAATGTGGAACAAAACATAAAAATAATTTTGGAAAAATTGGAATCAATAAGAAAAATTAATAAATAAAATTAAATAAATTTGGAACCTACGTAGTTGACCCTATCTACCTTTTTGCCAGCCCTGATTGGTAACAACGAGAAATAAATAAAAATAATAATTTAAAAGTGAAATCTGAATTCCCCGACAATTTGACTTTCGAGATACTGCACAACAGCTAGTAGCGTGGCTAAATACCTAGACATTGAACCATAGCTAGTAGGACATTAATATTTAGGTAGACAAATTTAAATAACGTCCAAATGTCGAATTTCGTATTACCTTTGTTATTTGCGTAGACTACAAAAATTGTAGTATTTTACAAATAAATTTGATTTTTCCGCAACAACCTTCAAAACGATCAATTAAATTCTCATATCCCAATAGTTTTAGGTAAGGTATGTTTCGGCGTAACGATCCGTTTTGAAAATACCTATTGTAAAGTGTTTGTGGGCAAAGCGCCGAAAATAAAATAACAATCGTTAATGGATCAATTAATTTTGACTCCGCCGTTGTACGCGGTCTTCGTCAGCGAGTTTTAATTTTCTTGTTCAATCTGAGACCGGTGTAACACAGTCTCATACATGATCTGCACTGTCCATAATCATGAGTTTCCTAAAGAGCAAAAAGGATTTGCTCAAAGAGTGCAAGCAAAAGTTTGTTCCCACGTTCAAAACGAGTCGCGCGTTTTAACCAGAACAACGAAATAAATGAGTAATGACGAATCAGCTTGTATTCGGATACCCGCCGCAAAAGTCCATTCATTTCATTTTGGCACTACTAGTCGCTCGAGTGTTTACCACCGGACCGTGCCCGCACAGGCCGCGTACGGGGGAAAGGTTTTTTCGTCGCTATTATTGGCTGCGACAAAACATAACCACCGTTTGAAATATCGAAGTAGAGCACTTCATTGCAGAAGTTTTCACCTTATTTCATTATCATCATCATACACATCTTCAAACTGTACACCGCCTTTACCCGACGACTACGTCGGCGGCGCGAAAATCCGTCGGACCCCCACCCGGATTCGAATTCGGGACCGGTCGCCCTGGACCGGTCACCGGGATGCGTCGGGCACTGGGCGGCAAAAGTTGCGATCCGAGCATTTTTTAGACAGTAAAACACATCGAAAAAAAATGCAAAAAAAAACCTGAAACAACGTGGCGACACGCGGTCGAGGTAAAGCTACTGACAATACGAAAAGCTCTTGTCAGTACACTCGGATATCCAAGTATTTCACTTTTTTTAATAAGAATCTCGTTGAAAACGTACGCGTAAGGAACGATAACGCAATTAAACGCGAAGTTCGTGTTAATAACTGTCTCCCGTTTTATGTAGTCCGAACCATGATATAATAAACTCGAGTTTATTATATCATGGTTCGGACGACAAGGGATATAAGAATAATACAAATGCGCGTCTTGTATTATTAATATAAAAGTATACGCATCTCGATCACAGGTTAGATGAATATTCATCTAGATCTTCTTCTTCTTCCTCGCCTCTATCTCAACTACTATTTGCCGTCAGCCATCTTTGTCCTAACCCTTCACTTGACCCGATCTCTCACATCTTCCACGCACACACCAGCAGTCCTCATGTCCAACTCAATCGCATTCAACCACTTTTTCTTCGGTCTTCCTCTTCTTCTTCTTCTTCAACATTCATTTCCATAACCGTTCTTACTGATTCCAAATCTTCTCTCCTCGTAAGTAACACGACCAAACCACCTAAATCTATTCTCTCTCTCATCTCTACGACCGACGCTCCTCTCACATATTCACTTCTTATCCTATCTTCTTTTGTCACCCCATTCATCCGTCTAAGCATTCTCATCTCTGTTACTCCGTCTTACTTCTATTAATCCTTAATCCCTTTCCTTCCTCAGCTAAACTCCACACATCAAGACTTTGATTAACTTTTTACCCATTTTTTCCTACCTAAACTTTATCATTAACAAACCTCATGCACCATGGTACTTCCTATTCTAGATATTAGATGAATATTCATCTAATCTGTTGCTCGATAACGAACACGAAAGCAATACGAGTTATATTGTAATAAATCGACTGGATTACCTGAATTCGTTTATAAAATACTTATTTTATTATTTTATAATAACGTTTATAATAATATTATAATGCGCGGGTGCATACACGCTTTGCATGTTTCGTAACAGGACGATTTTCTCGATGTCAAAAGAGAAAATGTTCGTTATAAACGTTTAAATAAGTCGAAATAACGCGCGAGAGTAAATAACGTTAAATTAAATGCGATTATAAATAAAATAATAATATTAATAATTAATAAATAACAGAAAACGCACGGGAAAAAAACGCAAAACTACGACGACGCGCCAAGCAGAAACGTACAAATCCGCCGCCGGTTATACGCGAATGCACTGCTTATTTCACTTTTTTCAATAACGTTATTGATAAATATTTAACGAAAATCATTTTTTAAATATATCGGTGGCGAATCGTGAGTGTAAAGGCCCCCAATTACTACCGACTGTTTTATTACGGAAAATGTACAATATTGTACAACGCGAATAATTCGGCGGCGGCGGCGTACCTAACGCGGGCGGTTGTGTCGTACATAAAAGATATATACTATTCTAATATTACTGTTTGCGCGCTGCTACGCGACCAAAGAGCGGCTTGAATTTTTTTCTCCTCGAATCACATAAAATATTTTTACACCATCCACCGGAAAAAAATGTTGAGATACAGAGCTATACGATTGAAATTAATGATATTACTCATTGGAGTTCTTATAAAATAAAAGTAAATAATATTGTGATATATAATATTTTCTAATTCCAGTACCTAAGACACCCACTCCGCCCATTAAAATTGTTCGTGAATCACGGGATTCTATAATAATTTCATTCGAGCCGCCACTGTGTGGATCACGCAAACGTTTGCAAAAAAATGACTCACCGCGACGTCCGATGCGGTCTCTGCTACGACGGACACTGGATCAAAAACAAAAATCAGCACTCGCCGACCGCGGAACACCTTCTTCTTCTTCTGGCATATACACTTATACACTTCCAACCAGCCAAGGTCGTTTTCCACAACATCCAATCTGCATATTTTCCTGGGTCGTCCTCGAGGTCTTCTCCCACTGATTTCCACTCTAGACCTGCTCTGTTTATATAAAAGTAAAATTATAAAATTAATTTAATTTTGATATATTATACAATAATAATTAATAATTAACAGGGTTAAAACGTATACTACAGTATAGTACAAAACACGTATTATACGTACGTATAAAACGTATATTTATATCCATTTTTTAAAATAAAATTCCTAATATACAAAAATAAATTTGGAATGGGGTAGTGTTATAATCAATAAAAAAAAAATTTCAAAAAATGTTGGGCTATTTAAAGCAATTATAGATTTTGATGTATTTAACGCATAAAAGAGGTAATTTTCGATTTTGAGGCTTAAAAAAAAAAATGTAACACAATGTCAAACGTACGCGGTTACTTTAACTACTCGTAAACTAAAAAAAAAAAAAAAAATAGTGAGCCGTCACGGGATGCCTGATGGCAGATGTGAAACATCGAAACTATTTCCTACAGAAAATATGTGCACGAGAATGGACGGTTTATTAAAGGGAATAAATTCGGCACATGTAATCAATATTAAACACAACATAAATAATACAAATATTATATTAATTAAATAATTTTTAAAAATTGTCAAAAACTTTAACAATATAATTATTAGATTATCTGTAATTCATACGTATAATAACATATTATGTACAATAGGCCATCAGTCCGTTAGGCATATTAAAAAAAAAGATCCGTATAAATGTATTGTAAATAAATACATATAGCCCGTATAGGCTATATATAATATAATATTATACTCAGTGGCGCCGGACCTATATGATCACGAACCGAAGAAGCGATTGCTTCGTACCTATAATAAAACGGATGGTCTTATTTGGTATGCGTATATATAATAAATGTGTTTTTGTTTTCGCTAAACGCATAGCCGTCCCAAGGGGGGCAAAGTATTATGAATGCAGAGGGCGTGAAAAAAATGAATGATAAAAAGAAAAAATTTGTTGTTTTACATATTAATTTCCCTTGTACCTTTATGATGATTTTGAGGATGAGTGTATTTACTGTTAAAATACATATATAAAATTATGTAATTAGATATTACGTAAGTTGTAAATTTTTTTTGGGGCGGGAGCGTCAAATATTATTGCCCTAGGGCGTTAGTGGTGTGGTGGTTAGGACGACACCGGCTAAACGGTTAACGAGTTCGATATTGAAATCAATAAAATTCAGTTAACAACGATTGTGCGGGTGGCGGGTGTGCGTAAATAATTCGATTTCGATTATGACTCGGCGCCGCTGCGATTATAATGCGATTATACACCAACGTGATATTATATAGGGTGACTACTGCACCAGTAAATGAACACTTAAGGATTTGTAGAGAAATAAATATCGGTACCATAATATGTTTAGGTATCACTAAGTTGAGTTCATATTTTTATATTTTATGAAATGTCATTTAATATGTTGTAATAAAAGAAAATTGAAAAAGATACACACAGTTTAAAGAAAAAATGTTTTTATTAAAATAAATCAGTTTTCTCTAGTAAATGAACAAATTTCTGAGTTAATGAACACACATTTCCCTGTGAATGAACAAAATGCGAGTTAATGAACATATATTTCCCTGTGAATGAACGAGTGCGATAAATGAACTAAATGAATAAATAATATTTAATTTTCAGATAATATTATTAAATAACAACAAAAACATATTCCTGGTAAAGTAATTAATATCAATAACATAAAATCAAAAATAACATACCTGCTTTTAATTAGAATGTTTAATAATAACTTAACAAATATCAAATAATAAACTTCAAAACCATATTATATTATTATATTATATTATAAACCATAGTGACTTTTATGTCCATCTAAGATATAAAATAACAGGAAATTCCACCTTATTGTCTACTAACCAAGGGTACATAATATTAGCAACATACTCAAAAAATGTAGCTGACACCATCCATCCACTATCACTCCTACCAATGCCCCAGTGTCCTGGTATTGACTGATAAATATAATTTGGTATTCTTTTATAGGGATAAATTATCATTGGGGGAAGCATACTTCCATCAGCAGAGTATGTACAAAGTACAGTTATACTTTCTTTTTCACTATTTTGAGCTATTTGATAAAAATTATTCATTTTTTTTGGACCTAATACTTTTCCTGTTTTAGGACAAAGCTGTATACATGTTTCATCACAATTAATAATTCTTCTACCATCACTAAGAATATCAAAACATTTTTCTTCTTTTAAAAACAAAGAAACTTCATTAAACCAAAGCCTAATTGAATTTTCAGTAACGGCAGCTCTTGCTTTAGATATAATTTCTGTGTGCTTCTTTCCTATCTCTTGATGTCTTTTTAAAAATGAAATTAACCACTTTTTTCCAGGCCTATCATCATTAAAAGGGTTTTTTCTTGGGCAACTTTTTAATATTTTTTGAATAGAGTCCTTAATATTTTCAGGGTGGACTGGAAATCCCACTTTGGCCTTGGCCAAAATCCATTTCACAATTTTGTCTTCTTCGGTCACAGATAAAATTGTATTAGGGCCCATTTTTCTTAAAATAGGGACTTTTTTATTAACCTTAGTGCTAAGAGTTGATTTTGGAATTCCTGTTTCTTTACTAACTTGATTGAGGGATTTCTCTTTTTTTAATATGGCATTCACTGCACTAATCAGCTCTTCTTGGTTGTATTTAAATCTAACATACCTTTTTTTTTCTTTTTTTTTCCCATTTTTGTTTTATTTACAAGTACCTAAAAATTATATTAATAATCATTTAATAGAATTTAAAATATATTTATTTAACAAAATTAACAAAGCTTGAAAAAACAATTACGAGTATTTATGCAATAAAAGCGTTTATACACTGGATTATCTAAGCATAATAACACCTGTTCATTCACTAGTTAAAAAATTAAATAACTAAATCCAGTAAATGAACACTGGTTCATTCATTGGTTTTCACCTCTTAACTAATACCAGTGCTTGAACACTATTAAAATGCATTAAAAAATACTTAAAAACAATAAATTAATATACCAATGGCATTATATGTGTAAATAGATTCAAAAAAATATCACTTCATATATCTTACCTTGTGTTGAAGTAGCTTAAACGATTAATTAGGGTCCAACCAAATTTCAAAAAATAAAACAACCAAGAAAAATATCAATGATATCAAAATGGAGGGAAAAGATAATCACTCTTATTGAAAGAATTTCAAATATCATATCATGACATTATAGTGTGACCATCTTAATAATATGCGGAAAATGTTGATATGATTTTTCACAGTTGTGCACATCTGATTTTTCTATTACGTGCTATTATTCGAAAGAAAATATTGAAATGTTCATATTTATGTATATTAATTTAAATTGTTAGTTTAAATCTTGTTTACCACGTTCACCAAGAATTTTATTTATTTTTTAAATACGAGTTTGTGTTTTGAAAGTATGAATGATAGTAATATCAAAATTTGTCTACAAAACTTCTATAATGAATAAATTTAAAGTTTAAAAATTTTAATACTCTTATAAAAATGTATTATAAAAAAATAGTGAGCCGTGGAGGTTTTGGATATCGCTTAAGTGAATTACTTGGATAAGGATTTTAGAGTTTTGTCATTACTATAAATTTGAAAGCGATGATAAATCCGGGGATAAATCATTGCATTTGATAAAACGATTCTGAGCGGAGCATTGTTGGAATATTATTTATTTAAAATATCAAAACATGTTTTCGTTAATATAGTGCAAAGATACATATTTGGTAAAAATTTTAGGTATATCCCTTACAGATAGAAATGTTTAGAAGTAGGTATAGTCAGCTGTTTTCGTTTTATTAGAAACGAGTTTTTCACTGGTACTGTTCATTTATTGGAGCAGTCACCCTAATACGTTTGACACGCGTTATTGATACGCGTAACGTAGGTGTATAAAAACGTTTTATATTACATTAACGTGCCCGATAATAATTATTATTATTGTTATGGCGCCGCTCTGAGCGACCAGAAGAACGACAGCGGAGCACGCAAACGTTTATGTGTACTTACGCGTTCGACGGTCATTGTTGCTGCGACGATTCTGGGACGAGAGAAAAACAATTCGGCATTCGTCGTGACGACGCGTCCGACGCGAAACGGAAAATGACGCGTCCGACGCGACGCGTTCTGGCAAATGACGAACGCTGTCGCTGACATAGCTGCGCGCATTTCCGTCAGCGTGTCGGACGACATCGGTGTCCGGTGAGAAGAAAGCGCGCGCGCGCGTTTAAAATTAATGTCATAACGCATATAGGTACGCGCGTGCGGGTACGACGTTGGTGTCCCGGTCGCTCGAATACGTTCACGCAGTAAAAAAAAATACGCGCGCGTTCAAAACCGTCAAAGTTTACAAAAACGCGTCCCGCGACTAATACAATATTGTTCCGTTGTTTTCCCTCGAGAGACGATTGAATTCCGTTTCGTATATTCGTCGACGTTTATATATATTTTTTTAATTATTAATAAAATCGTTTCGAACATTATGTGTATCGACAGATTTCCGTACACCGCCTAGGTTTTCGTTTTAAAATGCGATTTTTTTAATCGATTTAATAATAGGTACGCGTTAATATTTTTTCAATGTCCGGCATCGACAAGTCGGGCGTATATTTTTATTTGACGAGACGCTTTTTTTTTTCGTTTTTTCCTGCAGTACAGCAGTAGGTAGCCGTTTCCTCATAAGCATATTTTTTTTTTATTTATACTTTTTCAATATTTTCATATTTACAAAACAAGACATTTTTCAATATTGTTGTTTTAAACTTATTATCGTTATTTTTTTTTTCACGAAGAATACCTTTCTTTTTCCGTATTCTGAAATCGAGGCCAGATGCCGTTGTTATATGATAAGGGTCAAAGAATTTTACGCTTTTACACCACTCGAGACCATTTTACTTAGACCGAAAAACCAAAATCAAAACACGTGCACGAGTGGCGTGGCCTGCAGTTATGAAGCAAAGTCGACAGTCAGTTTCACACGTTTCAAGAGCGTAGGCGCACGTTCAGCCAGAAAATTAGGATTGCCAAAATTACATTCTCCGAGGCGAGGTTTCGCTTCCACACACACCTCAAAATCGACTCACAATTATACCGCCGCATTATTATACAAGAACATCACACAATTATTCATAATGGATCATCGCATCGATTATCAAATAAAACGAATTCCATTCAAGTCCTATATCATTCGATAACTATCCCAGGTAGCAAAAATAAAATATCAAGAATATTACGTTTATAAAATTACTATAACATTATCAAAATAATATGTGTACAATGTTATTAATAACATTTTTAAATCATTTCATTACGTTTTAAAATATTCCTTTCGTAATGTTCTACAAAATATATTCAAAAACCAAAAATTATTATTTAACTATAAATTATTTTTAGAAATCCAAATTATTTTAAAATTGTTGTGTAATTATAATAACATAATTATATGTTAATAGTTATGATCAAAAATTCAACCAAAATACGTACTTAATAATTTTATTTATTCAACATCAAATACAAATACGTAGTTATATATATATGTATTTTTCTTTTGATTGCATTCTGAACCGTGCGTGCAATAACCATACACCAAGTGGTACTTCAATTTCTTTCTCTGTGGCCATCTTGTATTTGATACGCGTTCTTAAGGACCCCATACACGCTCAGTTTATCTGTCAGTATAACTGAATCCTCGCCTGATGTAAAAACTGAACGAATGTAGCCATGGCTCAGTTTATCGTACAGTTCCGCTATTTTTTCCTTCAGTTGTGACAGGAATGACAATAACGTAATTTCCATCAATACCTAAACAAAATTTACTATTATAAAACAAAAAAAAAAATATAATTACATAATATGTGTAAAATCTGTATTATTATTAAAGCAGAGATTTGATATAGATATTTACTATGTATATCCATCTCACATTTAAAATATCATTTGTGTTGTATTTTTATCAAATAATCAATAAAAAAATTAAGAAAACAAAACAGATTTAAATTAATCATAGAGATGAAGTCTCTTTGAAATCAACCAACTTTTTCAAATGACAAATTCTAAACTTACATGTTATTTTAAATGAGTGTTGACCCAGTAAAAATATCAATCAAAAAAATTAATATAATCAATCAAAAAATATTACCTATATATTATTTCCCCTGTATAGTCTCTTTAAAATTTTTGGAAGAAACAGAGTTAGATTTTAAAGACAGACGTATTCTTTATAAAATTTATGCAGAACAAGAAACGATAATCAATATAAATTCAATTACAACAACTGCTAGAATTAACTTTTTTAGAATCCACTTTCGCCTGCATTGTTTAACTTATATATTGAAAAAGTCATAAACGACATAAAGCTTTGGTTAGTTCAAAAAGGAATTGGAGTGAAAACAGGAAGAATATTAATACCAATGCTTCGCTTTGCTGATGATATTGTCGTTCTTACAACATCTGAAGAAGACTTATAAGTTATGATAAACGTAATGAATATCACGTTCAAAGAATACAGTCTGAAAATAAATGCAGTTATGATTAAAACCCTAGTATGCTACAAGAAAAACATACCATCTATAAATATAAAACTAGAAAATAAAGAAATTGTCCAAGTAGATTATTTTAAGTACTTAGGCAACATTATAACAGATGATGGGAAGTCAACAAAGGAAACCAGAAGCAGAATAGGCCAAGCAAAAAACATATTCCTCAAAAAGAACAAAATACTAACATCAATGAACGTGAACATAAATACCAAAAAAATGCTCATAAAAACATACGTCTGGACTCTGGCATTATATGAAAGCAAGACTTGGACAATAAATAAAAAAGAGAAGGAAATGTTAAAAGCTTTAGAAATGTGATGTTGGAGAAAAATGCACAGAATAAGTTGAACTGAAAGAAGAAAAAATGAAAACGTCTTAAAGGCAATAGATGAAAAACAAACATTGATAGATACTATAAAGAAAAGGAGATGGCAGTTGATAGGGCAAACGTGGAGGCATGGAGATGAATTACATGATTTAATAATTGAAGGAAGTTGATCAAGAAGAAGAAAAAAACGAAATACATCTGTCTTTTCTTACAGAGAGCCAAAGTTATAACAAATAACAGGGAAAAATGGAGAGGGCATTTATATAAATTAATTTGTTAAAAACCAATATCCGGATTGCTTGTTGTGCTACTAATAAAAACTAAGAAATTTAAATTTCGATAGTACGAGTAGAACCTACTACTGCAAATATTTTTTAAATTAAATATTCCTGCAATAGAAGTTGAAAAGTAATTTAAAAATATTTCATGAAAAAATGTTAAATTATTATAAATACAAAATACATACATTCATTCATGAAATCATCATAGTTTGGTAGTTACATATTTACTAATTTGTCTACGGATTTTTTACTTTTAGTATTTGTAACATCTGGAAATATGCTTAAGAACCTTTTTTCTTTTAATATCAGTAGTATCAGTAGTATCTATCAGTAGTTACCAATAGAAAACTTGCTATATGTGAAAGAAAAATACTAAGAAATATATATGGACCGGTGTACAATGACAACCTAGGAATTTATGAAAAAAGACACAATGAAGAGCTGTATGACATTTATGAAAAACCAAATATACTCACATATATACGATGTAAACGTTTAGAGTGGCTGGGACATGTGTGGAGAGCTGATGGAGATTTATTAAAGAATGTTGTGATAGGCAAAATAAATAAAAAACGTCCACTTGGAAGACCAAGAACAAGATGGAAAGACACAGTAGAAAAGGATATGAGACTGCTAGAAGAGAATGCAATGTTAGACTGGACTTTGGACAGAGAAAAATGGAGAGGCTTACTAGTGGCAGCGCAGGTCCTTAGTGGACCGTTAAGCTGTTGATGATGATGATCAGTAGTATCTTCTTCTGCACTGGATAAATCTGACATTCGAGTAGCTCTTGGTAATTTGGCTCTGACTTCAGTTAAAGATGCTAGAATATAAACAAAATATAACAATATTAATATAAATGATTATACATTTATAACAATAGCTTAAAATTTACCATAAGATTTATTTCCTAACTTCCTGGCTGTATGATAAGTGAAATCCAGTTTATTTGGTTTTTGATACCTTTCAATTATCACATTTTACACATTTAGTTTGTACAGGCCAAGCACAAATTGATTTTTTCTTATCAAACCAAAAATCTAGTACGAATTCAACACTATTATCTGTAGGAAAATAAATAATGCTCCAGCTGGCTTTCGACATCTTAAATCAATAATAATAATAATATTATATTCAAGCTATGGTTAAATAATACGTATTTTATAACATTACTAATTTATCAACTTGACTTACATAGGTATTCCACTTAATTAAACACAAAAAGAAAGAAATTTATAACAAAATATATTAAAAAGTAGATTTAACCTATCAATCTGAACAAAATATCTTAAGTGCCTGAATAAAAATTATTAGTTAATACAAACACTATTTGTTAAATAAATAATAATTGTTACATTGTGTTTTAAATACGTGTTTGAAATTATTACAAAAATATTATGAAAAATTATTATTTAAATTTTTTTAGAATCTAAATACAATAGAATATTATCATTTTAAATGAATCTGTTTTAAAACTGTATTCAGTATATTAATGTTGAAATAATTAAAAGTAATTTGCTTACCATTTATATTTACGTCATTGTTTGGCCCTAAAGTAAGTGAAATAGGTACCACATTCAAAATACTTTTGTCCCCTTTTGCTAATTGTTTAACATCATCAGGCTGAAAAACATTTTTAATAATCTTCATTGGTCTCTGGATCACAAGTGAAAATCCAAGTTTCATTTTCAGTAATAATTTTTGACAAAAAGTCATGTTCATTTCTTGAACGTTCAAAAAGTCCGTCGGTAATCAATTTTCTGTTTTCCATTTGGTATTTGGCCAAAATGCGTGGAACATATTTCGCACAAATGTGGTGCGTTGCTAAACAATCTTTCAAAATGCTTTGCACTGAACTATACGATACTCCTAATGTATTTACCATATCTTGAATGAGTAAACGGTGATCCGATTGAACCAAAGTTTTAATAAATTTTTTTTTGAAGTTGACAGTCGGCCACTTCATTCTTTGTCTTCAAGTTACTCTTGACCATTTTTGAAACGCTTAAACCAATCATAAACGGCCGTCTTCTTTAACACTTTATCACCACAAACTGTACTCAGACATTCAAGCATTTCTGCAGCAGTTTTACCAAGTTTAAAACAAAATTTAATGTTGGCCCATTGTTCGAATTGCGATACATTGAAAAAACTCGTAAACTCTGTTTCGTATGTACACGATTACAGCAAACGCGAGACTAATGTAGTTTTAACGACCAAACCTGCAGATAGCAAATTACGTCTACTTTTAATTCCAATAATCAGATTTTTGATAAGAAAAATTTTTTTTTCTATAAACAAATTCCTTAACTTTTTGATCCTATTACGTACCTCTTTTCATGATTTAATATCTTCTTCCTAAACGCCAGGATTTCGAAGATTATTTAAGTTAAACATTAAATCTTCCCGTGAGCCCAATAGATTATTTTTGCCGTTCAAGGTGCGAAATTTACCAGTTCCGACATGGGTATTTTGTGCCGTAAGAAGGCAAGCCGTTTTACATTCCTCCTTCTTGCATTGATTTTATTGACTTTATTTTGAGATTCACTACAGTAATTATTAAATATTAATAAACAGTAAATAGTCATAATATGTGTAACAGTGATATTTAATTAATTATTATGTATGTCATACAAGTACTTACGAGATAGTAGCTGCATTCTTCATAATTGAAACTGATTAATTAATTAAAATAATTAACAATATATATTTATTATATGTACTAGTTCGCATAAATATTGTATTACCCGTTTTTAATTGTCAAATGGAAATGTTGATTAATGACTATAAATAACATTGTGTGATAAGTAATATTAATATCAAAAAAAAAATACGTTCATACTTCACGCGCTGTGGTTGGATAAGATTTATAACCTCCCAGACAATTGTCGTTGGCTATCATTTTGGTGGACATATACCACGGTTCATAATAGACTATTGTTTACGAACCTTGGGGCTTGGACACTTTGTAAAGGCAAGGTATCGATAGAGTCATTTACAAAATCATAATGTCGATAACAAAACTCGATACTTCTCGATGAGAAGCTCGTATCGAATTAATTTGTTAAGGGGATTGAAAGCGGGCATTTTCTCTCTACGTCTTACACCCATGAAACATAGCAAAATAGACGTTTACTACTTCCAACGTACCGATCCGTCTAGTGATGCGCTAAGGATTTTGAAAACAGATTTGAATTCCTCGTGAATTTTACTATAGAACGGGTTTCCCACTTTTTTCATTTTTTTTATCTTAAGACCTTCAAAAATGGATTATAAGCAATTTTTTTTTTTTTTATTTAAGTTTGGTTTAATTAATTTTTTAAGGATTTATGAAAAAAAATTAGAAATGTGGGAAAGTCGATCTCAAGTAGACTTCACGATGAATTCAAATATGTTTTCAAGTTTCTTATCGCACCACTAGATCGATCGGTACGTTGGAAATAGGAAACGTCTATTTTGCTATGTTTCGTGTGTGTAAGACGAAGAGAGAAAATGTCCGCTTTCAATCCCCTTAACACACATTCGTCTCGAGTTCCAACGAAAACGAAGAACGTCGAAAACAATATATGAAAATAGATGAATCGTGTTACTGGTCTGTGTAATGCGTATATTGTACTTATATACTGTGTAACATTAATTTATATTTAATATAAAAATATACATTATTATTATTGTAAATAAAATTGTTATAGTCATAAAATACTATATCTTGGGATCTTTTATCCATTATGATAACTAGCGCCGGCTGCGTTAAAATGATAAAACAATGACTTTTTTCTTTTAACTGTAAAATATTAGGTATTATATTGAATAAATATTGTGTATAATTACCTATATTACAACAGATAGTAAGTCTGCATATGATGAGGATAGCTGGTGTGAGATATGGTAGGAGATCGTGTGGACTGTGGAGACGAAGTAGAACAAAAGAGATTTAGCTAGAAATAAACTAGGGTTGCCAATTTGAAATTTGGGGGTGTTATGCACGCATTTGGACGTTAAAGTTCGACTGGGTCACACTCGACGGACTCTATCGGTACAAAAGTTCTCACTTCAGTGTCAGAACTGCAGATTGCGTTTGTCGACTATAAACGGTCAATTGAACGCGTCTTGTCATATTGGCCTGCACGGAGCGCCATGATGATTCGAATCGGTTTTCGACATTTTTAGAGGTTTCAATACGCAAACAATGGACGCGTTTATACGATTTTTATATCGTATTTCCATAGGTACGCATATTATTAATAAACGGGGTTTATGGATTGATATACGATGACTACGACGATGAAAGAAACGGGATCGCTTCGTTCCGAACGGGGGGGGGGGAACAGAGACGGCGGCTGGTTTCGAGTTCTGCACGCGTTACGGGTGAGAGGGTAAAAAAACAGGAGTGTATGTGTGTGTGTGTGTGTGTGTGTGTCGAGTATATATAAATAAATAAATACAGAAAGAAAACCGAGAGAAATTGAATATTTAATATGAAAAATGGCTTTGAACTTTCGGTACGGCCTTCTTTTTTTTGACTTTATCCGTCCCGTCGGCGGTGGTGGTCGCGCGACGGGGGATTCGGTTGCCGGGGAAACGGATGCGATAAAACCGGCGGCGCTGTGATGCGCGCGACCTCAACTCACTCGGCCGTACCTATACTAGTACATGGAGAGAGCGAGAGAGAGTCAGACAGATCTACTATACGCGTCTATACTTGTTGATATACCCGTCGAGTTCGGTCGCTGCGCGGGAAAAAAGGACACGCATTATGTATGCAGTACAAGGGCTCGAGGAGAAGTGGTCCTTGAGGGGGTGGGGGGAGGAGGACTGGGTATTTGTTCCCTCCGCTGGACGTTTCAAAAACGATTTTGAAAACTTTCATTATCGTTTTAAAAATACACGTTTCGTTGACGATTTGACTTTATAGTAATAGTGATGTAAATTCGAGATTGACGAGTAATATTTAAAAAGTATATAGACATTGACAACCAGACTCGGAAAAGGTAATAACAATATACTACTGTACGCTGTGTGGTAAAATTACCTAATTCTAAAAATATATATATATCGAACAACTCAAAAGTCCTGTTATGTGAAATTATATTGATACGCCTAGTATACGGCTCAGAAACGCGGCCTCTCAAGAAAAAAAAAGAGGAAATAGAGGTTTTCGAAAGAAAAATTCTGCAGAGAAGAATTTTTGGGCCGTGCAAGGAAGATGGAAATGGGGAGTGGAGGAAAAGGCATAATCGCGGAGAACTCCGGGATCTTTTTCGACATTACGAAAGAAATATCGGTCAGAAGACTAAAATCAGTGGGTCATACGCGGAGGAAACAGTTAATAAGGAAAACGACGTCTGGGAAGTACCTCGATTAAGATGGGAAGACTGCGGCGTGTCGTTAGAAATGTAAGAGCAGTGGAACTCGGAACACAACGGAGAGAAGCAGTGGAGGACAGAAATAGATTGAGAATGTGTGCTTGGAGGGCTGGTCTTAAAAAAAAATCGAAATTGATAAAAAAAAAGATATTATTAGGTACGATCGAGGATACAATATACTTTTCAGTTTAAACTTGATTTAAACGCCTGCACGTCGTAAATTCTATACGATTATTGGTGCGTTCGGTGTTTTTCTTTTACGTTTTTAAATCCATATATATAACACGTACCAAATGTATTATTTACACCACACGTCATATTTGACTATTTTAACAGTAGGCTGGGCGAGTTATGCGTAACTAGTTTTTTTTTATTTCAGTTAAAACTCACTAATACGTTTTGTTTTTGTTCACTTCAAAATTTTCAAAGTATCATCAGTGGAAGGATTCTTCATTTCGTGAAACGCGCAGCTATTTCTTAGTTTTTTTTTTTGTTTTTATAGATATCACATTCATTTATCGTTCGTTACAATAGACTGTGGAATACAAATTTAGAAAAAAAAAACTTCAACATTTTAAAGTAATTAAAAAAAAAAAATAGTGACTTAGAAGTCGATAAATTTTGTTTTTTAAAAATGAATAAGAAAAATATTTAGACAAGACTTTCTATAGCATTCTTGTATACATACAGAGATATCTTATCGCTGCAGTAAATACTTGTGTACGATTGCGATTCAACTCGATTTAGACAATCGACTCTATTGAAATTAAACGCGTCGAGTTCCAAAAAAAAAAACAACAACAAAAAGAAACTCTATTTTTATTTAAATACGCATTTATTATACGTTTCACGGTAACCGGGTCACGGAGACTCGGTTAAATATTTCGATATTGCGTGCGGATTGTTTGTATGTTTTTTTAATACGATACGTGTAAAATGTGTATCGGAACGGTCGAAAAAAAAATCGAGTAAAGAGCTGATGACCGGTCTGACGACTCTTATAGCGGTGATGTAACTTGCACTTCGAAGACGACGGATTCCGTCGTCCTTGGAAACGGGTATTGCACGTTTGTGGAATTGGGACGATGAGAGATGAGAGTTGAGAGAGAGAGAGAGAGAATTATTATGGTGCGCGCGCGCGCGCGGAGGCGTTGATTCCCGAAAAGCAGCAGAAAAAAAAAAGTGAAAACGTTATACAATTCGCGTGGTATATATTTTACATTAAAACACGGCGGCGCAGTGTGTCGTTTTTTTTTTTTTAAATAAAGATTTTTGTTTTAGTAGCGAGTCTTTTATTTTTCTCTCGAAAATATTTCTTCCTTCGTTCGTCATAAATTATTATTATTATTATTATTATTATTATTATTATTATTATTATTATTATTATTATTATTATTATTATTATTATTATTATATTATTATTATTATTATTATTATTATTATTATTATTATTATTATTATTATTATTATTATTATTATTATTATTATTATTATTATTATTGTTCGTTCGAAACAAACAAATTATTACAATACGTTCACGACGACGTGTCGCATATAATATAAAAAAATTATAATTTATTATTATAATATGTAGAGTATTTTTTTGGGGGGACAAAAAAATTGTAAAAGAATTCTTTCACTTGTATTAATATATATATGAAATATAATATATTAATTTTAGTGTATTACACAATTCGTCGTTTGCGTTCGAAAAATATCGCGTGTTAAAAATCTGATATTTTCCATATTTATAAAATAAAAATAATCCGGACAAATCGTTTTTTTTTCTATAGAAACATTATTTATTTTTGTAAATTTAAAACTAAAGCGATGTTAAACATACAGCTCCTTATCACGTCGCTCTTATTAAGGCTGGCTCTGCAGCACCAGTGGCGTAGCCAGGATTTTATAATAAGGCGAGAGCGGCTATACTTGTTAGGCATGTACGTTATTTAAAAAAAATTAAACGTAAAATATTAGAAACATCCGAAATAAATTCGATTGAAAATCGTGATTCGTAGAGACACACAGTATTGGAATACGTGAAAAAAATTTACTGAAAAAAAATTAGAATAAATCGGTAAAAAAAATCGTTTAATTATAGCCGCATTGTTCGGCACGCATATACGAATCGAAATCCCGAGTATTTCACGCGGTAATCTTATTATTACATTAAAAAAAAAATATATATTTATATGCATAGGTACCTGCCAAAGCCGTTTTTTCCTTGTAACAAGTTCGATTTTACCGCGTGCCGCCCGTTCTTGGTTTTTTTTTACACGTTTCTATAACAATACGAGTGTATAATGTGTCGGAGCACATTATTTTCACTGTCAAAAACAATAGTTTCGGGGTGAAAATTATTCGGTTTTTCGGCAAAATCGATAGCCTTCCACTGCAAAATCAACCTCGTATTTTACGGGATATTGTGTGTAATTTTTACACATCATACGCGGTTGTTCTCGGAGTTAAAAATGACTTTTAACCGAGTTTAATCGCGTTACACACTGTTGTCACGTAATGTACAACGTTGTCGATCAATTTTGACGAATTCTAGTGCGATTAAAATATTATTGAAAAAAAAAAAGAAATTCACTGTAAAAAGCCAATTTATATACACTGCCATATCAGTTACTACAGAACACAACGATATTGTTATGGATTATTAATGTAGTCCGTGGTCATATAACGATTTTATTTAACGAACCGCGTATAGAGAACCGCTCCAATTATTATTATTATTATTCGGCTCTGCACGAAACGTTAAATTCCCTTTAGATTCAACGGAATACAAAACGCGTGTAAAACGTTTTCCAAAATATTAACGGAAATTCGCCTGTCGATTATTGTCCGTAGTGTATGGCTTTGTATAATTGATAGTGTTATCAGTAGCATGGACATAAAAAAAAAAACTTTTATAATACGCGGCAGATGATACGTAATCTGTATCACTCGAATGATGCTGAAACGAGACGGGTTAATTCGCTTGTCACGCGCGAATGCCGCCGTCAATACCGTTGAAAAGGTCCTCGACGTACGGATTTTTATAAGAAAAAAAAACAGAACGACAAAAAAAAAACGGGTTTAAGTATAACGCGAAATAAAAATGGATAATTATTTCTATGCGTCAGAGCAGATTATGCGAAGTGTAAGTAAATAATAACCATATTCGAGTTCGAAAAAAAAATAATACAATTTTTCCGGAGAGAAATTCTTATATATGATTCGTAAAAGGAAAATAAAGAATATTTTTATTTTATTTTTTTTTTGATAAAACACTTATTTTTAAATATACGTAAATAATATTAATAATTGAATAAAATTATAACGCATAATATGTTCGGAGTGCTTCGTTTAGAGATGCGATTTTATTTGTTCACGAGATATGTATATATATATAAAAAAAAAAAACGTGAAATTAATATACTATTTTCGCTTTAATAAACAACACGTAAAACGAGTTTTTTTTTGTTGTAAAATTTAAAAATAAAATAATTCTGTCCAATTAAAATTTCAAAGAAATTGAAATCGATTTCTTGTTTTAAAAATTATTATAAATTATATAGGTAGACGAGTTGTATAAATATTAAAAATATTATTGTTCCACCGTGGTTCACGACGATCGCGGTATATCGAAAATGGTTTATTTAAAAATAACCAAAAGTGATTATGATGTCGACATAATATTTATGTTCGATTTGTTGGCTTTTTTTTTACTCGGTAAATGCACGAGAACGTGGGGTTTACAAACTTAAAACTATAATATTTAAAAAAATGCCCTTTGCACGTGTATTTAAATAATTAAAACTAATCGTCCGTCTAATTTTCCGGTGCCAAAATCGTATATGAAATAAAATTTATTTTTATTTCTCTAAAATATACTAAATTAAAGTGAGAAACATATATATACAATTATGTGTGAAATATTATGTTTCCACGCGTTTTGTAAACTATACTCGGTGAATCGAATTTATGTCATATAAAGGTACTCAACAATAATAAGGATCGCGCGCAAATAAAATATGTAAATTCATAATTATCCGAGCTCTAATAGAATAATAATAATAATAATAATAATTTTTGGGCGGTATTTTTTTCGTTTTTCTTTCGTATAGTTTTTTTTTTTTTAAATAATTATTTTTGGATAAAAAATATGAATATTTGATAAAAAAAACGAAGGGCAAAAAAAACTTCCATCTCGTAACGAAATATTATTATAACGGCAAAAAATAATAACAAAATTAATTTTTACTCGTAATACGCGAAATCCTAGTTTTAAAAAAATAATGCGCCTACGGGATCATTTTGTTTTCCGCTTTACGATGACATTGTAGACGCGCGTATATAAATACCGTAATATTTTACTGAAATTCTTTAATTAATTACGATAAAGATAAATTCGTGTCGTGTGTTTTTAAGACTTACTTACGCGTTAAATCGTTATTAAAACGCTTTTATAATATTACGTTATTATAACCGAATTATTTCAACGTACGGAAATTATTCGAAGTGAATAATATAAGAATTTTAAAACGAATGAAAAAATGTAATTTGTGTTTCATTTAATTATCCAGAAATCCAATAATAACCATAATAAGTGTTATTGTCATTTTTTACAAACACACGAGTCGTCCTACTGGTCGTATCGTGTGTTACGAAACTGATACGTAATTTGAGCAATTATTGTTAGTTTTGACGACGGAATAATAACTCGCACATATTATTACAACACGTAATTTTTTTAAAATATTTGTTAACATATCGAGTAAAGTAATAACGTTTTCGTTAACACACACACAGACACAAAACAAAGAAAATTTTTTATCGACAACAAATAGTTTATTTTATTCAATAACTACTCTATACATACATAGCTGTTATCGAATGCATTTCAAGTATAAAAAGACACGTTTACAAATTGTCTAAAAACAAAATATATATTTATACATTATAATATTATGTATGATTTACATGGTATAAAAAAAGTAAATGACTATATGCGTGAACTCGACGATTCTGGATTGATGTGGTTTGTCAGTTTGTGAGTTTTATTTTTTATAATCGAAACTGCTTCCGTGACCGTACGAAGACCATCCACTGCCACTGCCGTACGACGACAATCCACTGCCGTACGAAGACAATCCACTGCCGTACGAAGACAATCCACTGCCGTACGAAGACAGTCCTCCGCTACCGTAGCCCAGAGATTTGCTGTAGAGGCTTCCGGTGCCGAAAGACGACGACGCACCGTAACCGAGGGACGAGATTCCGTAGCCGGAAGATTCATAACCGGAACCGTAAGTGGAACCGATCAGAGGTGTTGCGTGGTCGGCCACCGCGATGGCCGGTTGTGGCGCGTGTATGACGACCGGAGTGGCGACCGGGACGGGAACGCGTTTGATCAACGGGACGGGGTACGGCTTGGACACTGGCACGGGCACGTCGCGGACCACCGGTACGGGGTACGGGGAAGCAACCGGATGGGGGACGGGCCTGTCTACGGCGTAAGGAACTGGCCGTTCTACCGGCACTGGGTACGGGGCGGGTACGTGGACCGGGTACGGACGGTCGACCGCGTACGGCACTGGGTGTGGCACTGGGACGGGCACGTCGTGTTGCACCGGCACCGGGTACGGGGCGGACACCGGTTGGACGTGACGGTTGATGATGTGCACTTCTCTGGAGATCGGCACCAGGGGTCCGGTGGTGGGAGCCGGAGCCGGAGCGGCGGCCACGGTGGATATGCTATCGTATCCGGAACTCAGACCGCTGGAATATCCCAGGCCGGACGACAATCCCAGACCGGAACCGTACCTCAGACCGGAGCTGTAACCGAGACCGGAGCTGTAACCGAGACCGGAACCGTAGCCGAGACCAGATTTTAGACCGAGACCGGAGCCGTAACCGAGACCGGAGCCGTAACCGAGACCGGAGCCGTAGCCGAGACCGGATTTCAGACCGAGACCGGAGCCGTAACCGAGACCGGAGCCGTAACCGAGACCGGAGCCGTAACCCAGACCTGAACCGTAGCCGAGACCGGAACCGTAGCCGAGACCGGAGCCGTAGCCGAGACCACCCGCACTCCTCTTGGTCGATTTCGCCGTCTTCTCGCCGTTGTTGGACGCGTCGGCTCTGACGAGGGCTACGACGGCCAGTGCGACAATTGCTGTTGCCTGTAACCGGGTGAAAAATTAAAAAACCTAATACGAGTAACGAAACGCGCTACGAGTAGAGATTAAAACAAGAGTAGAGTATATATAGTTACTAAAAGAGTAAATTAAAAAAAAAAATTATTATATATGGACGGTAATAAAAACTTGCGAAATCAAAGCGAGCAGTACTTACGAACTTCATGACGATTGCGGACGATCGGTTTTCGGAGAAGTCACTCGGTCGAATGATGATCGTTCGGTCCGGCCGGTCGACTATATATACACGTCCTCCCAAATCCCCCACCGGATCCGTTTAAAAAAAAATTTTTTGAAAAAATTCGAATAAAAATAAATAAATTGGCGAAAAAAACCGACCGACCGACCGACCAGAATCTAGTGGTGGTGGTGGTGGTGGTGGTCTCGCGAACCGGTATTACGACGACAGTCCAGTGCAGATAGTTGTGTCATCGTTGCAAATGACAAAATCTGTAATGACAACGACCGCCGCGTAATACCTAACGCGATAAATTATCGGCGTCCTCGCGACCGTTTCTCGACGACGTTCGCATTATATTTATTTCGAAAGTTTGTACGAAAAAAATTTAAAAAAAACGGTGGAAGGATCTCCGCGGACCGCCGCGGTTTTGCTGCGTTTCGTTATTGTTTTTCGCGGCCGCGGTGACCGAATTCTTTAGATACACCACCGGTGTGTGTGGTGACGTCTCTACTCTCCCCTTATTCCGAAGCGCACACGGTTTCGTTATTTCGTATTATTTCCGAGCCGGTGATATTTTACACGTTTTTGATATTCGCGCAATTATTTTACTCATTTATTTTAATCCGGTGTTCGCGGCGTTTGAATTTTGTCCGTACGCGCAGACGTATTGGACAATATTTTTGGCGCGTTCAGTAGGACTTTTTTCGTCTCGAAAAGCGTTCGGTTTTATGATTTCATTTGGGCGGTGAGGTGTATTGGACAATATTTTGGCGCGTTCAGTAGGATTTTTTCGTCTAAAAATAAAAAATTAACATTTTTTTTTTTTATTCTTTTTGGGGTCTTCATAACGGTTTCTTATCACGTCTGTGATGAGGCGTCTGTAATTATACGTAATGTAAAATAATAGGAAATCCTGTCTTAATCGATTAATTCGTGATTACGAATGTTAAATATTTTAAATGAAATGAAATTATTGTGGGAAAAATGTAAAAACTTTATTTCGAGCGTGCTCCTCTCTTAAAGCCGCCACTGCTTACTATTTTTTTTTTCTTCACAAAATCTGCGTAAAACGACTGCACTGTCTGTTTTACAATATTGTATGTTTATAGCGATTAAATCCGACCGTATGCGAATGATAGTCATTGCTATACATTATTAAGGTGATCGTTTGTCATCCCGTAGGTCTTTGACGTGTCTTAACTCTCTTTGGGCCACTGTCTTTTCGAGGGGCATTAATTATTATAGAACCTGTACCGGCAATAAAATTTAAAAATATTCTCAGCGCTATATGTATTGGACGCGAAAGATTTATCTAGAATATTATAATATTATAATATTATCTCTCTCTCTGCGCGTATTATATTTATTACTAGAAATCATTTATTTTCCACGTTCAAAACACATTGTTATTAATACAACTATATACGAACCGCATTAAAACAAACAGAAACGCTTATTTTAATGAATTTTCGGCTAACGAATGTCCGGGCTCTAGTTATTTTATTATTATCGAAATGCGCAAACGACCAGCCTGCAGTCGTTGTGCGGCAGCTGTTCATCGTTTTCTATATAATATATTACGTATAATGTACATTCTCCGGGTCGTAATAATATAATAAATAAATAATATTATGTTATGCGCTTCAACGATATCAATATCAATAACGGCGGTAATAACCGGTTTTATTTATCGTACAAATTATTATATAAAAACAATATAATGTACGGTCGTTTTTCTCTGTTTATGTGCACTGCAGTGACGGTGCTGTTGACGAGTCTCCAGTGTCCTCCCCGGAATGAAGGCCAACATTTTTTTTTTTTCAAATACTTTTTTTCCAATCGATTCCTATTCTCGTATTTAGTACGTTTATCTATGAATTCGCATCATATTCGTGTATAATAATAATACGTTACGATCAGGAGGGAGGCTATGTCGCGGTGTTTGAAGACTAATAATATCGTATTCAAGAAAACGTTTGGCGTTTCAGTTAATTCTCGAGTAGTTCTCACACGCGTACCGAAGAACTTTATTAAAACTTTATTCACATCTAAGCATAGAAAAAAAAACGTTTTTCTTTTTCTTACGAATACACAAGCGCGTAGAAAAATAAAAATGTCATTCTAAACATTACACGCGTATTGTGGTAGGTTTCATCGGTTAACCGCGGTGATTACTACAGGAGTCTGCGATTCGATATCGAAACGTTGCACACTTGTCTACGAATTAATAATGTGGGAGATTAAATTTTGCACGTATAAAGAATATATTATATAATATGTTCATAATATGATGTGTTTGATTTCAGCGAACAGCCACACGAATATATTGTAAACGTTGTTAATATTATGCAACGATCGATTTGAAAAATATATTAAACGTGTTTGGGGAAACAATTTTCTCGATTCTTTTGCTAATTTTAAATAATGCAGCGTCCGACGTAAAAAGAGAATAAAAAAAAAATTTGTTGTTTTATTGTTAAGGGGATTGGAAGCGAGTATTTTCTCTCTTCGTCTTGCACATACAAATATCATATATATTAAAATAAACTTTTCTTACTTAAAATCGACCCAGTGATGCGATAAAGATTCTGAAAACGGATTTGAATTCTTCGTGAATTTTACTATATAGAATGATATCCCCACATTTCTAATATATTTTTTTTCGTGAATTCTTAAAAAATTACTAATAATCAATTTTTGAAGATCTTAAGATAAAAAAAAAAAGGAAAAAATTGGGAAAATCATTCTATATAGTAAAATTCACGGCGAGTCCGTTTTCAGAATCTTTATCGCATCACTAGGTCGATCGGTACCTACGTCGGAAGTACGAAACGTTTATTTTACTAAGATTGTGTGCGAGACGAAGAGAAAATACTCGTTTCCAATCCCCTAAAAAAAAAAAAAACCGAGCAGTACAAAAAAAAATAAAAATAAATAATGCGAAAACAAAACCATCGGAATTACTACAGTTTTAGTATTGTCACGAAGCGTAAATATCGTACGACGCCGAATCGGATTTCAAATCATCCATCGACTTTCTTGTAAGTCATAATTGGTATTAAAGATTACGTTAAAACGCGGCGAAAAGTTCCCCTATAGCTCTGATCGTCATCATTATATTGCACGATAAATAACATATTTTACTATTCCCTACAGTGTTATTGATTTATTTCTCGAATATATTTTTATAATACAATACTGCGTAATACGTTTAATATCGGTACGTTTCATAATATTATATAACACGGAGCCGTCAAAGACGCCGTTGAGAAATAAATCGTTTTGAATTCGAATCGTATTTACATTATTATAAATCCGTTTTCGATGATCAAACGGTTTCGGAAATTAAAACGGTCCGTAGTGCAGCAGCGTTTCAATGAATTAAAACCGTTTTTCAAAACGATTGGCGAAATTATAACCCGAGCGTTTGGTGACTATTCGCGGTTTCTTTTTCACCATACGAAATTGAAATTAAGTTTTATTATACGAAAGAAAAAAAAAAAACAACAAAATAATTATCCGCGGTTTTATGGAAAAACAAAAACTGGCCGAAATCGTCAATTCGTGAAATGAACACGTCGTTTTGAAATCGGATTAAACACTACTTTTTTTTTTTTGTCACTCGAGGCGTGTTCGATCGGGTTTCTATAAAGCAACCCGTTTTCATTATAGGTAACAAACAAAACGATTTATTTCCGCCGAATCGTTTTAACGCGTTCACTGCGCACGTACATAAGCGGATAATAAATAAATCCTTTTTTTTTTGCCATTTATCTCGTACAAAACAAAACTCTTTCCGACTTGTATTAACGTCACTTTATATTTGGCCTTAAAAATAGACCCGAAGTCACGCGATATTTGAATTTTGAAAATTCGATTTTTTTCAACATTATACGCGTATAGTGTTTCCGTGACGGCCGGATATCGTCGTACGACCACGCCCAAAACGGAATTCGTCATTTGATATTTTTCTCTACGGTTCGGCTGACGATCAATTACCGTGTTGTCGTCATGTGTATAGATCAAATACGTTTTGTTTTCCGATCAAAATTTATCGCGGTCGAACGTATTTCACCGGAATGTGATCAATAACGATTGCGGAACAAGAATAAGGATTGGCTAAGGAATGTGATGATAATGTATTCAATACGTTTAATTTTAATAACTGTAAATTTAAGTGTTTAATTTAGACTGGTTCGTCTTGAACATCCTCCCGGTAGATATTCTCGGGTATATGTGAGAATTTCCTTCCAGTATCCAAAGTGTTCGTGGAGTACAAATTTCAGTCTTTTACCATCCGTCTTACTTGCCATTATTGGCCTTCTTGTGTTTGTACGTTGAATGCAGTGGGTAAACTTAAATCTTGTTTGATATTTCTGAGTCCGAATGAATGTTTTTGCTACCATCACTCCTGGATTTGAGCTTTCGCGTTTGAAATTATATGGTACTGTTTCTTGTTGTTATTTTCTACACGGAGCGAAATCTACTGCTTTTGCGAGGATCTATCGCGATTTTAATCGCATAACGCTTTCGAAATCCGATCGTAGTCTTCACAGTGTTCATTGGGAGAATTTTTTTTTTTACCTAAAAATTATTTTAAAAAAGCTTGTTTTAGGAGACTCTGTTCTTGTACTCGAGCGATATTTGTAATCTATGCGGTGCTTAATATAATCAAATGTCCGAGTACAAAAAAATGGCAATAATATTTCGGACGAATAGACGCGGTATAATCTATATCACAAAAAATATTATATTAAATAATTATATTTTATTCAAATATAATAGATTATAAAGTCGTCGGGAGACCGTTGCGCGTTTTGAAACAATTATGAAAGTATCTAAGAAAAAAAAGTATTTTGTACGTATATATAATTGCAACGATATTAAAAATAGTTTAAAATTAAATGTAAAAATTAGAGAATATATTATTTATAAACTCTGAAAACCCGCAATAATGAAAAAAATAAAAATTCCGTAACAATAAGTATTTCACAAAATGGATTTTGTGTTTGAAACACATTTTTACTGTTAAACTATAAGAAATCTTTTGGTACTTTGCGCACGTTTATCTCGTACACTATATATTATTATATTAGATATTTTATAAAATATGAAACTGGCAATTGAACGTTTTATTGTACGCTTGATATATTTTCTTATGGCTGCCCCTCCCACCGCATTTCTGTGTATTTGAATATTATTCAGCTATATAATATACCAAACACCGGCATCGTTTTTCGGTAGGACGACATAATATATTATATTTCAGTTAATAATATTTTAATAAAACACCGCGCGCCTGTAATACGAATAATATCGTTCGTATTCTCGTATTACCATATTTTTTTTTCCCCGTTCACTCGCTTTTTGTGACGAAATATTTTCTGCGAAACATTTCGGTACGCGAGGCGGTTTTTTTTTTTAAACAATATTTCGACAAGGATTATAAGTGCAAACTCGTTTAATTTTTTTTTTTTTTTACTATAGATTTTATTCGAATTCTTCGCGTTTATCTTTTGTAATATGTAATTTCTATTTACTGTACAGTCGAGCTGTTGACAAATTTAATATATATATAAAATATTTTTTTTTTTAAATTTATAAATTATAATGACACGCACGTGCAGAATTGATTAGTCAATCGTCGGTAAAAATCGCAATACACGGTTTGTTTCGAGACGTAGTATAGGTTTAAATAATATAGAGTTTACGAATAATAAAATTGATTTAAACGGGTAATGTAAATTCATAATTATTAAATAGCTAGATAACGCTGTGTACGTGTAATATATTGTAGAGCAGGGGTTCTCAAAATTATGAGGTTCATGCCCCCTTTTACACTAGTGTATCAGGTCTATTAGATCGTAGTATAAAAATATATTATACAGGGTGACTGGTAAAAATGTGTACGTACTCCAAATGCTACAAAACAATTTCCTTTTGACTATATGTGGTAAATGGTACCAGGTAATTTGTATCTCCTGAACTATTGATCCTGTAGCAAATATGAAAATTCCGTTGAAAATCTCGTGCAATTTTTTTCAAGAAAACGTACCGTGTGCAAGATTCTACAATATCGTTTTCGCAAACACCAGCATAATCCTTGAATTTAAAAATTCGAAAATGTCCAAATTAAAAAAAATAAAAAATTGACTTCTATCTAATGATTTTTTTTTCGTCACCCAGAGGTGTGCGAATTTTACAAAAACTTAAATTTTTTCAAACACTTTCACGTCTCCTTTGAAATTCTGTAACGCCTCCCTAGGGGCTTCCATTTTGGGAATCCTTACCGTAGAGTATAATATTTAATATTAAATTCGAGTTTGAATATTACGTGATAAAATAAAAAAAAAATCTGTTTCTTTATGACTTGTATTTAATACACCTCGTTGTTAAAAAAAAACACCTTTAAACCATTAGAATTATTAAAAAAAAATAATTTGAGTATAACATACTATATAGTAGTGGTACAAGACAGTTTTTTTTTCCCCCCGATATCAAAAATAACTTGCGCGACAAAGTATTTTTGGAGAATATTTTAAACGCCGATAAAAAGGCGTGCACGACGGACACAATTATTGTCGAAAAATCAGTGGTTTTTTTTTTTACAAAATAAAATATTTGGATTTCACCGAGGGGGGGGGGGATTTATTTTATTTTTTATTCCTACGCATATTATATGTAAATAAATTGTGACGAAATGTTTATTTCGCGTGGCGGCCGTATTATTATTTGTTCGGAATATTCCAATAATCTCGTCCCGCGCGTTTTTCAAGTTACTGCAGGTCGCGTGCGACACACCAATAAGACTTGTACCTACACGGAATTCAAATGTTTACACTTATTTTAATATACCGTGTGCGTATACAATGTACGAAACGTTTTTTTTTTTTGAAAGAAATACGCTAAATAAACATTTTATTCGACGACCACTCCGTATAATATTATGTTATTTTGTTAGGATATTTATAGAGGCGTGTACGTGCCGGATTGAGGAATTTCGATCCGCCGAGTTTTCAAATTTTTTTTATCGTCTCCCTTAATAAACAACCGGACCGGGAGCCAGATATTTGAGAATATCGCGTGCGATTTGCGTATTCTTCTTGTATTAGTTTATAGCGAGTAATCTTCTTTTTCTTGTTCACGTCATTAGACTTGGCGCGAGCTCATTCGGCATAAACGAAATACGCAGTAAAACAGGGTTTCGGATGAATTAAAACGAATATTCAATACATTTTAAGGTACTAGCCGCGGATACACCACAATCGAAATTCGGATTATGCCACAAACCTGTACCTCTGCTATTCGAGCGGAGTTTTTAAGAGTTTCAAAACAATCATAAGTATAAATACGAATGAAAATTTCTTTTTTTTGCACTCACAATATTATTATAAATAGATATAAGATACCTTATCGATTTATTTGTTTTTTTTTTATAGATTATATACTTTTTTATGTCCAGGAGTGTACACAAATCCAAAGGTTAAAAGGACGGTGTATTCTATTTTTTCCGTGTCGCCGTATATTACGCGTCTGTGCTGCAAGTGATCGTCACAAATCGAATAATATTGTCTTACACTGTATAACAGCACGGGCGTTATTTTCACTGGAGTATTTTTCTGTTTTTTTTGTGTGTGCGTTTCCACATATTATAATATAAGAAAACCGGAAAATTATTCGCGTTCTCCATTCGGAGATTGAGCGCGTTTCGAAACGTTTTGTGTTTTTATTTTTTTACTTTTTATGGATTTGCAGGTTTTCCGTCTTGGTCTTGGTCGGTTGGATGGTATAAAACTCGTTCGACTATTCTTTAAAAAAAAACAATAGTAAAACGGTAACACGGGGGAGAATGACACGCACTCGGGGAGCAAAAACGATCTCGTGGGTCCCAATCGTGTCACATTCGTTTCCAATTTCGTCATTGACGTTTTTCAGATACGATTTTTTTTTTCTAATTCCCAAGACCTAACTCTCATTGAATTTTTTTTAAAATTGCGAACTCGCGTCATTGGGTGTCTGGTGTGGTGGTAATGATTGGTAGGTACGCACTGCAGTGTCATTTTTCATTGAGGTCAATCACGCGAAATTTATAATTTAATTAAATTTTGAAAATTATATAAATATTTAGATTTTTAACGCGTATTGTATTACCCGATTTAGTCGGGAAATCGACTAATCAAATTCATGACATGCGTACAAATGTATTTATTTTGAATTATAGACATTTTTTTTTGAACAATAATATCGCTTCTAAAAAAAAAAATTAAATTAAACTAAATATTATACGTTTGTAAAATCTTCAATTTTTAGTAGAATGTTTTTACGTTTTGACGAATAAACCGAAAAATAATGCCGATATCGTTATGAAATTTTGTACGACCGATAGATTCAATCAACCGACTGTTTCGACTCGTTACCACCGAATAACTCTGGTAACCGTCGGTTTTAAAAGTTATCGAAGTGCGCACCCCCGCCGTGTTCCTCTAAAATAATTTCTGTTTCGTTTGAACACACCTTTAAAACGTTTATTTTATTTTTATGCGTTCAACGTTTTCTCGTTCGTGTGGGTGCGACAATGTAGTGTATTTACTAAATTATTTCACGCGAAACGAGCAAATATTACACGGCGAAACGTTATTATATTTTCCCGAAACCTCGACGAAAATACAAAGTTATAAACGAAATTTTTTTTAGGTAAAAAAAAAAAAGGCGAGTAATGGTTTTTAATTTTCTATACAAAACGTCCGTGTATTTCGCGTACATTCATTATTTACCGGCGGCCAGAAATGTCCCCTATAGAGCCTTTTTAATAATCAACAGTTTTAGTCAATCTGTTACGACGTAGAATATAATATTATACGCGTTTCAAAAGCGTTTCATAATAAATACGTTCCGTCATTTTTTTTTTTGAAAATAGTGTACTATAAATAATGAACAACACGGACATAGACGCGGAACTCGTTTTGACACCCTCGCGTCACATCGTCAAAGAAAAAAAAATTATTTTCCGCTCGCACCGTATAAATAATTTTGATGGTGCGCAGTAATTGCAGGGCGGTATTCGCGAGGAAGTGTTTTGAGAACAGCAGAATGAAAACGAAACGTATACCGAGAGTTTTTTTTCTTCTGTGGTCAACGCGATTCCAATAATTCTCTAGGCGTTTTTTTTTCGTTTAAAAATCGAAAAATATAATTATTCGATCGAAGGAGTATTCGACTATCGAGGACATGACGCCTTATTGCCATATAAATGGCACACGAGGCGAGGTCGCAATAAAGCTATACGCGCGGTTACTGCAGATATATTCACAGCGTTGTTTGTGAATAAAATCGCGATGGGAATTTATGCGGAGCGCTTTTGTGCTGCAGAGTGTCGATATTGAATTTCGTCACTGCGCCGCGCCAAAAACTCCGGGCAATTTTGAAGTTTGCCTCGCGAGATACCTTTGGCAAAGGACTTTTCAACACTGTTTTCTATTGTTCTTTGCACACACGCCTACACAGCTATTAATTCGTTTGAAACGCGATAAAAACGTTTTTCGGTTTATATAATATATACTCGCCGCTCTCGACGACTATAACCCGTCTGCTCTGTTGTCGTCGTAGACGGGAAATTTTATGAAAAACTCCTGACCTCAGCCGCTGTCCTTTACGGAAGTAGTGGCTTCGTCGCGCGCGAGAAAACACAAAAGATTTATTATTATTATTATTATTTCCATTCTCTCTCTATATATTGGTACCTAGTCCATTTAAATAAAAAATTTTTTAAGTATACGGGTTTTTCTCTCTTTAAATTTTACAAAAGCATCTCTCCCTACCCCGCGGTTTGCGTATTTATACGGTGTATTATATTTTCGTCGGAAGTGAAACGCGCGCCGAAATCGAACCGTTCGGTATAATATGAAAAGAAATTCGATACACTTGCGCGTCCGTCTATATTGTAATTATCGGAAACAAGGAATTGAAGAAAAAAATATAATTAACGAAATAAAAATTATTTAGATGCGATTGAAATCCGTGGTTATTACCTTACTCGTTTTTTTTTTAAATGAAGTAGAGTTCCGGGGTCGTGAGAACGAAAATCCTTAGGAAGTAGGCAAAATAAGCACAATACACATATAAAAAATAAATCACCTCACTGCATTCGTTTCGATTCGTATTAGCCAAGAAACGTTAAGGATTTCAACTCTTCCGACGATTTACGTATATGAAAGAAGGAAATGTTTGGGACACCGGCTTTCAAATTGTTTGTGGAGTCAGCGCTAAAATAATTCGACTGGAGATAAATTTCGATACGTAAAAAATATGTCTCTCTCTCTCTCTCTGACTTTTTTATGTGGTAATATATAATCGGTGTTCCGAGACCGAATCAGTGTTTATTTATTTGTAATACATAATACGTTAGATCGAAAGACACAATATTGAAATAATTATCGAAACGCGTGTAGGGTTTGTGTTAATATTGTATTATTAAAAAAATGTGCGTATCATACTTTTTTATTTGTCGTTTTCATGTAATAATATCGTTCCGGTTAATAATGTATAAACGCTTTACTCGAAAATTGTACGTCACGATACGACCTAAGTGCGTTTAAAACGCGTTTTAATTATTTACACTGCAGCTGCGTTTCGCGGTTCCAAAAAGCACTTTAAGTGACGATTTCTGATGCGCATCAACGGTGAATCGTCGTCGTCCTCCTCCTCCTCCTCGTCTATATATATTCCTAAATAAATACGTCAATAATAATTATTATTATCGGCTCTGCATAATGTGATTGGTTTTTTATTTTTCCGAATTCGATTTGATCGGGCGAAACCGAGCTTCGTCACTGTCATATTATTATTATTATTATTACCTGCTGCTGTATTCGCGGACGGACACAACGCGATAAATCGCTGCACGGACGAGAGCATCGAAATACGCCGTTATTGGGAATAAATCGTTTTTACACGCCGTTCCCAGCCGCGGAGGGAGGACAGTATTTTTTTAATTCGTGCACGCGCGTGCGCCTAGGTGTATTTATAACCCGAACGGTTTGTTAACGACGTGATAACGACGTTATGTATTTACAATCGATAAATAAACGCAGTCATCGATAGTCGTTGTGCATACGCGGCGAAATGAGTGATAATAACTTTAATTTTTACGAAAAAGTACGGGCGCTCGAAAAAACGCTCGAGAAATATTACTCCTTCCTTAGAAAAATACGACTTTAAAGAAAACACGAAGTGTTTTTAGTTATTTGATTTTGCAAGAAAACGTTTTGTATAACCGTAGACGAAGACGTTTTTTTTCCACTTATACAAGTATAGCTGGTTTTATTGCAATAATATAGTTTGACGTTATTAATAAACAAATTAACGCTATACAATTACTATAAAGTGTTGTTAATGAATTACATTGAAAATTTCATCAAACGAGATGATTGTACTTGCAATATTACGAGTTTTAATACGATAGTAATTTGTTTAAAGTACCTACTAACAAACGAATTCCATTCCATATATGTATTTTAAAATCAAACCTATGTATAGATATTTCGAGAAGCTTTACTTTATTTTTTCGTGATATTTGGTATTTTCGATAGAAGAAAAATAATCAAGATTGGTACAGAAATAATAGTAAAAACGGTTCCGTTTTGTGTAGCGGAATGTATATACGAAAACGGAATTACATCGATTTCGCATCGCTTTCAAAAAAAATTTAAATAGAAGACAACGAAAATAATAACGTAGGCCGACGTATTTATTGTCGAAAGATTTTTTTTTTCTTCTGAAAGCCGTGAACGTATTTATTAATATTTGATGTTATTATCGCCGACTGCGGGTGTCTATACTCGCGGTTCGTTTATAAAAATTTTTAATTTATATCATATATTTTGTGAAAATAAACGGATAATAATTGGTTTGAACGGTTTTATCGACAGTTTCGAACCAATTATGTGAGGAAAAAACGAAATATCACAATAATACAATTTGTGGAAAATATTTGGGTACGCGCGTGTGATGTGTACGAAAGGACTTGTGTTAATCGGATAAAGTTCGGCGTATGAATAATTAATTATCGTTAATTCCTCACACAGCGATGGAGGAAGAACAGAATTAAATTAAGCTCAAAGGATATTTTTAAATTTTTTAATACAGTGCGGTATTCAAGCGATAATAATACACAAGCTTATGCAAGTGTACCACGAAATCAGGGCCGGATCTAAGAGAGGGCTCATTGCAGGTGGCCCTAGCGATTTTTTTATTATTTAAAGGTACAAAATCAAATTTAATTAACGTAATAAATACACATATAATATTTTTAAGATGCGTTGAAAGATCATTCTCTAATTTAAAACACATAAAAATATATTACGCTTATACTCCAATGCCAGAGTTAACATGAAATGTTAGTCTCAAATGAACTCTGAACGTGATATTTTTGAAAACTTGGTTTTCAAGACGTAACTTCAGATGTTTTTGCACAAAAAAAGAAGACAGCAAGAAATGTTTCAGGTTTATAATTTTAATTATCGTCTTTTATATTAATTTTATTTAAAGTTGAAGTTTATTTTAAGCTTTTTGTATAACTTTGCTAATTAAATTAGATAAGTACTAAAGATAGGACAATAACGATTTCTCGTGTATGATTAAAAAAGTATATGTCTTGCTTATTTATTTGGAGCACCCAACAAATTTTACACCCAGGAGCCCTCACATACCTAATTTCGGCCCTGAACGGAATAATAATAATAAGTATCGCGGTCGTCAACCTTTCGGACATCACGGTCCACTAAATTCCACGGTGGACCACTTATAACAGTAATTTATATATGAAATGCTTAAAAATGTTAAATACGTTTTTAAAATAATGATCAAAGAACTTTTATTTTATAAATAATAAATACGAATTTTAATACGCTCATAAGTTTTATTTACTCGTAATCATTAAAAATTCTTTAAAGGTTTTCTTTATTCATAACAAAATTATTACAAAATAATTGAAGCCCATTTAAGTAGTTATTATTTAATTAAAGTCTAACCATTCGATGTCATAAAAAAGTGAATTAAAAATACTTTCACGTTTTTCGAATCATAGCATATTATAAAAAAAAAAAAAAATTAAGTGGCCTCATAAAACGGCTCACGTTGTATTTTATGACAACAACGATCGATTTGTCGGTCGTAAACTGAACATTTTAATTTAAATACACGTTGAAACTGTTCAGAATTAATCTAAAAACGTTCTAGATAGATAAGAATAACATATAATAATTGAATAATGATGGAAAAAATATCCGCGTACAAAACTTTTGTACATTATAATATATACACAACAACGTGTTCGCTGGAAAGTTATGCAAAATGCAAATTATGTCCAGATTTTTCTGCGGACTTCCAACATATTCTCGCAGACCACCATCAAACTATAATTTACTGAATTCACTCAAAAGAAATTTTCTCAAAAAAAAAAACCGAAATTATATAAATTAATTTTTAGAAAATTGCATGTAACAGCTGTCGAGTGTTTTTTCATACTATTACGTATAAAGGTATCAACGGGTGCTGTGGATATTGGTTCAAGTGAGATTTTAGAGTTTTGTTATCATACTGAATTTGGGAAGTAACAGTAAAACGGATGTGTGCCGATAAAAAAAGTGCCATTCGAAGTGAAAAGAAAATTTTTTATACGACTTTAGTTTGGCCTGTGATGACGTATGGAACTGAGTGAATGACATCGAATGAATATAAAATGGACGAAAAGAAAATAGAACTAGCAGAAATGACATTGTTGAAATGGACGTGTGCGGGGATTACTAGGGTCTAGTTTATATATATATATATATATATATAAAATATATGTATATAGAATTCGGAATGAATATGTAAGGAGTACTTTGGGAATTACATCAAATAGTTGGAAAAATAAGAGCCTAGTATAAGCTGTTTGGAGCGTATTGAGACAAGGAAGTCTAATGACAGTTTATTGTAGAATGCAGTCGAAGCAGAGTTCATTGAAGACAATATGGGACTTTATGGAGTAGATAAAGACACGGTTACGGGCAGAGAAGTTTGGAAGGTAAATATAAGAATAGCTGACCCTACTCATGCGGTATAAAGGGAAAGTGGAAGAAAAAAAGAAGAATAAGAGAGGAACGATAAATCGTCGAGTTCGAAAAACGTTTCTGATAAATTCTAATAAATTGACGAATACTATAAATATTTTTGAACTATACTCTATGCTTGTATTACACTTTGTTTTCTTAAATAAAATACATTTAAAAATCGAAGGTTTCGTCCGAAAATATTACGTAGGTACAGTATTCATTGCGATTCGATTGAACTGTCCACGTAGCCCGTTGTTTCTTTGGACTTCTCGCAACCAGAAATGTTCATTTGATTTTTTTTACGACCAACTTAACAGCTTTACATGTTACGTTACAGTTACGTGTAAAATATTTTAATTTCAAACAACAACTCTTATAAAATGTAATAAAATTATTTTTTTAGTAGAGCCTGTCGAAAGTCTTCTTTTTTTCTGTTGTCAAACAGTCGCACACGTCAATCACGCGTACTACTCTTGTTTTCTGAGATCGGGTAATGTACGATTTTTTTGTAAAGCTCTGCAGGCAAATCGCCGATTGAAGCTAATAATTAGTCCTTCTTTGAAAAAAAAAAACACTTCACGTTTTTTCAGCACCCATATTGTGATTGCTCCTCGCATAAACGTTTGACGACGGGTCATGAAAAGTGACTTTTATCCACACGTGGGCGGTGTCTTTAGGAGTGCCATTTTTCGGGCGTTTAAATAAAACAAACGCGCTATAAGATACCGTAGGGATGAGAGGCGTTTCTCGTTTGCGTTAATCAAAAAATCAAAGAGGTTTTTTTACCTAAATCGTGGGCTCCCATTTATATTTAAACGCTATTACGATGAAATAAATCTCGTCGAATGATACCAGTCGATGAAAAAGCCAACATTTCAGCCAAGTCGACGTTCGTCTCGTTGTTAGACCGAACGCTTCAATTGTCCGCGTCCAAAACAATCATGTCGAGAACTCTTCTTTTTTCTTTTCTGCAACTTTTGAGTCGGTTGTTTTAAAAATACGGTCGATTATGGCGATACGATTTTGCTACCGGAACGCGTGTCGAGATCATCCGAGTACTCGTATTCCATACGAAAAAGTGTTGACAGACAAAAAAAAAAAACCTTAAAAAATTAGACATTCTTCGCTTCGTTCGGGATTTAATGATAATAATAATAATAGCGATTTTTTTGTGTTTATTGCACGAGATGAATTTTCATTTTGCACCTGTTGCCGCAGGATTCGACACGGATGAACGATGGACGCGCGATCGGGATAACGAGAAAAACAGACGTGCGAGGAGAAGTACGTGCGGAGGGATGGTGTTCGGGGAGACGTTTAAAGGACGAGAAAGAAAAGGGAAGATTTACGAGCATTTTCGGTATGCACACACCACTGGCGGCACATACATATTTTATAGTCAGCCTGCGCACGCGCGGAGGCGAGGCCGTGGCACGAGTTGATTAATGAAAATTCAAAGTGTATATATATATATATATACATGATATCATATGTATAATATATATATATATATATTTATATTCGAATTGGTGTTAGTATAACACGCGCATAGAGTCGTTTTCACGTCGAAATTGATTTCACGGCTTTTTTTTTTTCCAGCCATCACTGCCACCAAGCGTATTCCGACGACGTTCGGGTCGAGACGGACAAAATAGAGGAAACAACAACAGTATAAAACACGAAGTTATTATCCAGTGTTATTGGCTTTCACGTTTGCGTATATTATAATACGCAGGTCACTGTTAATTTGATAAATTCAGTTGGTATAACTAAAAGGTTTGCTTAGCAGACTCGTACAAAGAATAATTTTGTTTTGTATTCGGAATTGTTTAATAAAGTATATTCCAGTCATTTTTTTATTTTTTTTTTTTATTGCCAGTTCTACGAATTTCTCACGGATATCTGAAATTTACGTTGATTATTTCATACAAAAATGTCAAAAAAAAAAAAATAATAATAATAATTACGAGACCTCGTCCAGCGTGATAATTGTTTTCATCTATAAATGTTATCATGTCCTGAGATATACCTAATCTGCCACTGTAATAATTCTCAATCTCATTTACATAAACCTGACCTACTACGGTCTACGTTCTATATATTTTGGCCTTCGACATCTTCTAAATCAACACATTTTTTTATTAGAAAACACATTTTTAACAATGCAATCGGTCGGAGCGACATGACTCGTATTGTTAAATGGTATTGATCGCCACTGCGTCCGCAGCAATAGTGGCAACGGATTTATTTAAATAAATACAACGTTTAAGATATTGTTTTTCGGGCGATTGTTTTCCCCTCGCCACACCCTCGACTCTATGAAACGTACAAACGTTTTTCACACCTAAATCCTCCACGTTAAACGCATAGTCTATCCATTGAGTGAATGTCGGAATAAAATCCGTTTAATAAAGTTACTGCGTGAAAATCGAAGATTGCCGGGACTTTCGTTTTTTTGCACCGTGTAACGATATTTATTTTTCGAATACATATGGACATACGCTGTTCGCGTGGATTATCGTGTCAACATAATAATATTATTATGTTTTTACAGGATTTTATAACTGTTGTGTATATTGTAATACTGTCCTTGTTTTCATGCTCTTTCTCTCCGCAACCTTGCCACTCCTCCTTCTGGGGTGATCGACAAAAATAGATTATCGGCATCGCAGTCGTCACAGATTTATGTACCAAGTGACAATTTAAAATGTAAAAATTCTAAACCATATTATAATATATTGGCTTATGGCCAGGCACGAAACGTGTCGAATCACTCGGATGCAGAAATGACTTTCAGCCACAGTTACATATTATACAATTAATATTAACGATTATTTAAGTTAGTGGTATATATAAGTCATATAAAACACAATTCGAATGGATCATATATATATAATATTTATATAAACGCGTTGTTAATAATGACGTTATTAAACCGGTTACGTTATATAATAGTTTATAGTGACTATGTGTACTCGTATAAAAGATGTGCGCCATCAATCGCGTATTCGATATAAAATTGTACAGTTAAACACGTCTATAAAAAAAAAATTGATATCCCGAGTTTAGAGATTTTTTTTTTTTTGCATGCTCTAAATCGCCGCGAATAAATGCAATAAAAAGAAGCGTATCGCGTTTTAATCGTGTTGTGTCTACGATTATGTATTAATATAATCTAGTAAAATACAATAAATACGTAAAATTTCTCCGGTAAAGAGAATACGCGTAATATTATAGCACAAGTCGCCAGCAGCAGCGACTTGTGAAACACATTTTTTCATTAATACAATATTTATTACGTTGTGCCATTATAATTTGTTCCCAAAGGATGGGCCGCACTCACGCGGCGGGCTAAGTGTTTTATTTTTTTATTATTATTATTATTTATATAAACTAGCTAATGGAAACGTAATGTTTTTCTTCCCCCTTATTTTCTGTATATATATATATATATATATATATATATACGTTGTTGTTGGCCCATAGCGTCTGTTTTTGAAATACAATAATATACGTATCGCCGTATATTATATAGTACTGTACATTTACGTTATACACAGTGCATTGTTACAGTAAAATGTCATGTCGAATAGATTTCGCTTTTGGAATACAAAAAAGAGAGAGAGAGAAAAAATACATTTCGATATTTTTACTGTCTCTCTGTAACGGCGCTCGAGACATCGCTATTTTGGTTCAACGACTCGTCATACAAATATGTTTAATAAAGTGTGTACACAACAAAAAAGGAAAGATTAAAATCGTTGTTTTTAGCGGCGTTTTTCAACTACGATTTTAGTTGTTTGTAGAATAATTATTGTATTTGCAGACTCTTAAAAATAATATACGCTGCGTGTTCATATATACACTCGTTAAACGGTTTTATTGTAACTATTTATATACGTACGTATCGTTACGCACGATCTATGGAAACAAACTTTTATTTAAGACTATTGCTATAATATGATGTAATTCGAAGCCATATGTACACTAAGTTTTCAAATAATTGATTATCGTATTGTTTTCTGATAAATATTTTCCGACGAGTTCCCGTCGTCGTGAAAATAAACACACTGCAAGCGTTGTTCATAAAAGAAGATTTCGAAGATAAAAAGCTTTTTTTCCCCGTTTGTTTTCGTGTGAAGTGACTCTTACTACTAAATTAGACGCTGTACGGTACACACTCGAACTGCATTCACTAAACGTATCGACAAATTCACAGGTCTTACAGTACAATATGTTTGTAAGAAAAGCGTATTAGTTAGTCTGATTAAAAAAAATAATACATATATATATGCACATTTTATTTATATATTAATGGGAGAATATTGTTAAATGTAAAAAAAAAAATAATGTTGGATTATATAGAATGATTTACACTAATAAAAAGAAATTGCTCGAGAATAGTGAAAACAAAATATATCTTGTTTATTGAAAATTTCATTTTCCAGAAACCTAATTATTAAATAATTGAAACATAATATCATTTACACGAGCGTACATATCAGAAATAATATACATCAATAGGTAAATTATAGAAATGTATCATCAAATAACCAATTACAGAAAAGTATATATATATATATATATATATATATGTGTGTGTGTGTTTTATTATTTTTGACGTTTATCATAACGATATATTATGTATAATTTAAAGGAATTTATAATATAAATGATATACATATGTACAAAAAAAAACGAATATATCGATATTATTCATTATTATATTAATACGTTTTATCGATGAAATCCGTGTACAAATAACTGACGATTCTATTTGCATTAGAATAAGAAATTGTATTTCTCTCGCGGAAGCTAAAACAATATGACAAATCGTATTTAATATGACGTCCGTCGAACGGTTACAACGAAAGACGCCCTGTATTTCTTAATCGCGAATTCAATACACTCGTATTTAAAATATGTATGAAATCCCAATGTGCTGAAGATTGATCAGTGATCGAAACGATATAAATTAACAATATCATGATATTCGCTCATCGATTTGTGATGAATGTGATTTATTCGGATCTGAAAAACGAGAAACGCATTTAAGTCATTCAGGCGCGGCAGTTATCTGATGATTTTAATAAAAGTTTTATATTGATAATTAATTTCCACGTTTTCCGTCTCAAAATAATTTTCAGTTATGTATAAATAATTGAAAATAAATTTGAATTCCGTTCGTTAAGGTTTATTTGTTCTTACACAAAAAAAAACTCTTCTTGCTTTGGTGATTTCGAGATTGGTGTTTTTATAAACGAAATAAATCATGACTATATATTTCACGCGTTAAAAAAAAAGCGTGTAATATGCGTGTGTGTATATATATATATATATATATATATATATATATATAAAGCTTATTCGTTACCGTTCGCTTGTAAATAAAGTTTGATGAAGTTTTATTTTAATACGGATTGTTCGACGATTATTATTGAAAAAGAACGGTATATTATAACGGTATAAAATATATATCAACGCGTTTGTAGAAAAGAAAAACGGAACGATCGAATTCCTCTCACAACCAAATTGGATTGTCTCTTTAGCATTTTAGTTTCGTCGATGTAACGCGTATTATGTACGTTCTGTTGTTATTAATATTCTACGGATGCTCGTATTGTTTGGGTGGCAATAAAAACACGCGTTTATCCATCTGCAACGTACAATGTGCTCGTGACTTGAAAAAATTGTATGCGCTTACATGCTTTGCACGGCTCTCATGCTTTAAATTTTTAATACTTTATCTATCGCTCTTCTCTTTTTTCGAAAACAAAAACATATGTATGAACAGGAATTTTTTTTTCTGAACCTATCCGTTTTATTTTCATGTCGACTGCGTTGAAAAATTTTTCTTCTATACTGAGTGTTCATTGAGAAGAAAAAAGTCCATGTATAAGTGTTCCATCTAATACCGTACGTCTGTATTTATAACGGGACGAGGCGGAAAATCGCAAAAAGATTTTTTTTTTCTCGCGGCTCTAAAATTTTATTGCGCGCTCATAAAATACGTCGAAAAAATATAAATCGAAATTTAAAAAAAAAATTGTTTTCGCCACCACTCTAACACGAGTCGAAAACAATCGGTTTGAACGAAGTATAATTTTAGTTATTATTATTGTAAAAAAAAATATTTATACTCACTTCCGTCTTAAAACAAAAACGATTTAAAAAAAATTTGTATAGTTTGCTCTTAAAATTCCCCCAAAAATTAGTTTCATTGATTCACACCGATATATTAGGATTAAAACGTTTTGAAAATAGTTCGAATGGCCGGGGGAAGGGGAAAGAAAATTACTTTTATTATCCATTTGTTTTCGTCGTGAAATTCTCCTGTTTTACTTTTTCGAGAAAATTTATACACAACCGAAAAGTTTTAAAATCAAACACCACGCGGTGACAGACGTACAAAAATTTATTGTGATCGAACCGTAGTAAAATGTCGAAAACTTTCGCTTGGCGACTGAATTCTGTACCGAGTATAGATAAAAACTTGGCGGATTTTTAAAATATAATTATTGTGCTGTTGTACACCGTAGTCGTAGTTACACGGCTCGTACACACATTTGCAAACGCGGCCGTATATAGTAATGCCTATCCCTAGCGCCGTATACGGACGCCGACCGAACCGCGGGCGATTATAATTTATCGATTTTTAAGTAATCCAAATGAAAAAAAGGTAACGAGCCGCGGGGTGTTGTGAATATCGCTTAAGTGAATTACTCGGATAAAGATTTTAGAGTTTTGTTTTCATTTTAAATTTGAAAGCAATGATAAGTCATCGCATTCGATAAAACGATTCTGAGCTGAGCTTACTTTTCACGTAAATATAAAGTTACATATTCGGTGAAAATTTCAGGTTTATACGACTATTATTTTCAAAATTACGAAGACATAAACAACAATCGATTAAGACGAAATGGCATTTTTAGCGTTTTTGAGTTATATTTTTAGGTGCTTTTGAGAAAATCGAAAAATGACCTCTCTAAAGTACCAACTAGATGCGAATTGCTGCCGGAAACAAACTGTGACCGAAGAGATCGGAGCACTCCTTCTGGTCAAAAATCTGTACTCAGGATAGAAAAAATAAAAATAAACATCATTGTAAAAACAATAGATTCATCGTTCCGCTCAGAATCTAAAAAAAATAGAATTAAAGAACGTTACGGATGTCGTTTTACAATAGCGGAACTTTCGAACGGGTGTTATGTAATATATAATTCAGAGAATTGACTTCGAAACTATATTAGATATTCGAAAGTAATTTAAAATGGACATCTATGGGCCATGATTCAACCGAGAAACAAACACTTACGGAAGAAGAAGAAACGAAGAATTACAGAAATCGTACAACAGGCCAAATATCTTAGCGTTTATCAGGAATAAACGACTAGAATGGTTCGGACACACTTGGAGAGCAGATGGGCAACTAATAAAAAATGTACTCGTTGGAAAAATAAACAAAACAAGACCCCTAGGAATACCCAGAACCCGGTGGATTGATGTAATAGCTAGAGATTTAGAAGAGATAGATCAGAACGTAACCTTTGAGTCGAACTACAATAGAGATGGATGGCGAGGCCTTCTGAAGGCAGCAATGGTACTTAACGGACCGGTAAGCTGAGAAGAAGAAGAAGAATTTAAAATAACGATTTTCCCTTACGAAATTTTCGTGTCTTATGCAATTCAAATATTTTAAAATGTAAAATGTAATAACAAATTTGTACTTAATAAACGCGTAGATATTTGTATAGAAAAAAAATTATGGTAACCAACGTAATTAAATTTAACGCAGAGCCGTTGTTTTACAATCGATATTGTATATTATATGATACCGATTACGTTTTTATTAGTTTTAAAACATTGAAATATATTAAAAATCTAAAGCGGATAATTGTTGATAAATAATTTTAAATTTTTTCGATTTATTTCGCGATACGTAATATGTATTATATACCTATTATTGTATACTTTGTTCTCGCGAGAATATAGTGTTTTTTAATCATTTACAATTTGCACGACAAGAAAATCATTGAAACTTTAAGAATACGAATGACTAATGATTAAATTACAGTATATATATATATATATATATATATATATATGCACGTTTTGCCAGTAAAAAGTTACTTTAATAAAAGTTCCGTCTGAGTTTAAGTACCAGTAGTTGAAGTTTTTTTTTTTTTTTTAAACCGGCGGAAAAATTCATGGATGAGAATAACTGCGAGTATATATTATACTTTTACGAGCGAATTCTACATACCTATAGAAAAAGAAACGACTTTTTAAGTATTAACGATATGAACTTTTGGGTCAACGGCAACAACGGGAGTGTACAATATAAAATAATCATCGTAAAAAAAAGAAAAATCATAATGTGTATACGCAATAAAATATATCGAAAGTTTTACGCTTTCCGCAATACGCTATATACCCGTTAAAAAATTAAGGAACGTTTAGATAATTCAGAAGCGCGTAATATATTATTGAATTATAATATTCGAGGAATTCGGTAACGCTCGTCGTTTTATATCCCAGACAATATATTTTGTAATACGAAATAACGTGTTATACAAGCGGCACAAGCGGTATTCAATTTACTTTGCGTTATTCTGACGTACAAAGGGCAGGAAATTAAACCAACCGCTCTAATAAATTTTATTTTAATTCGATGTATTACGTATTTCAATTAGATTAACGCGACAAATTAATTACGCTCATAAAAAAAACTCTATTCGCTTCCAGTTTATAAATTCAAAATTTTTTTTTTCTACGATATAATATTGCAATATAAGTAAATGTCGTTTTAATTGATGCTCCTCGTTCAAGGCGCGCAGCGATCCGAACTGACTTTTTAAAAATACGAGGTACACACAAAATGGCATCATCCGAGAATATTTTTGAAAACCATTTAATGCCAAGTGCAAAGTGTAGTAATAATGTCGTTAATGCCATCCGATTCACGTTAAATCGCGTTTTTCACTCTGATGCATTTATATATTTTATACAATCGTGTCGTCAAAGTTACCGTCTCGTTTCACTGCATTTTGTTTATCACTTTTCCACGAACAGGATTCTACTTGTAGATCAAATAATATTTAGAGGATTTTTGTTTTAAATTTAGAAAAGCGAATAAAATTTACATACGAAAAGCCATAACATAATATCGGAAATGATTACGCGGAAAATATTTGGATTTTCATCGTCGAACTGATTGTAATATAGTTGGAATCATAGAGCCAAATTGATATTTCATTTTCAAGATGACCGCGCGAATTTTCTCATCACGTGAACCTTAATTATTTTACTACGCGAAACACGTCGTATCATTTCAAATAAAAAAACGTGTTTTATCTTATAAACGGATTTAATAATATTGTTATCGAATTTTTAACGCGATTTCGTATTTACAGTGTACAACGAACGAACATTCTATAATTACGCTATTGCAGGATTCTCAAAATAAGTAACGAAAACGAACGGGAACGAGTCAGAAAAAATAATATTATTATTACGTCATGCGATCGAATCGAAACGTAAATAATGTTTGACGAGGCTATATTATTATTATTATTATTATTTGTCAGTACATTCGTCCATCTCGTCCACTGTTTACCGTATAAAAATGTAATGTTTATTCTCGTAAGTTCAATATAAACAAATACGTATTACAAATACTATAAAATATATAATATATATTTATTTTTTTTAAGCCGAACCGGAATCCCTAAAATGTTTTTAAGCCTCTGGACCCGGTTCGTCTTTAACTAACCAGATTTTCACGAAGAAAAATGACAATTATATATTATTATATTTAGTCGTAATGGATGCTTTAGAAGGTAGGCCGAAATCGGAAGATTTTTAGCGACGGATAGAAAACGAAGACAACTGGAGAATCGGTTGTGTGAGACGGGACGGTCATAACATCATCATCGGCGTCTAAAAGCTAGGTCTTGTCGTTTTCGCCAACCTCTTCGATCATTTGCGGCTGTCTTCAGGTCTGTGTAGGAAGTAAGACTGTAGTCTTCCAACGTGTCTTTGAAGAAGCAGGCTCCTGGTCTTCCTCTGCTCCTTTTCCCCATAATTCTTCCTTCAAAGATGATCTTTAGAAATGTGTTGTGTCGGATGATGTGATCTATTAGTTTTAACTTTCTCTTCAGCATTGTTTTTAAAAGACTCCTTTTTCTTTTATTTCTTCCAAAACACTTTCATTAGTTCTTCTTTCGGTCCAAGTTGTACCTATCAATGTCCTCCACATTCACATTTTCATCGCCTCTAGTCTTTTTTTTTGTATTTGTTTAAACGGTCATAGAGGCCGAAAAAAATAAAAATCTAAATAAAAATACAAATACAAAACAAATGTTGTGAATTTCGGTTAAAATTTTCATTTAAATATTTAATATAAATAATAATAATATTACAGGCCGATGCGTAGACGGCGGTGGCCGAGACGAGATATGCCTGTCTATTCCTATACTGCGTTGTCCGCGAACAAACAATAATATAATGTAAAGTTTAATCGTGATATTTACAACAACGAAAAATAAATAAACGCCAGTATAGTGCGATAATATCGAATGCGCGTATTTATTTTATTTTTTTATCTCGCGAAATGAACTTTTTTTTTTTGTGAAACAAAACACGATAAAAAATAACAGTACATAATATACTCGCCCGTACTGTGCGGTTGTCGGGACATCATCGAAATTAGGTCACGTTTTACACGAGTAAAATTTCTCAAAAGATATTATTGGACTTAAGTCGATGGTAATAGGTGATCGAATACCCGGAGAAAGTCGCGAGGACGATGGAATTATAGTCTAAAATGCTTTTGGTACAGCGGTCTGAACGGAACTGTGTCGGCATGATCCTTTGAAAATCGTGTACCAGAATTTAAATAAACGTCTCGTTTTATGAGAATAACGTCGCGGTTTTATGGAAAACGATATTTTAAAATTTTAATAAAGGATTCGCGAGTGACGCGCGCAGGTTAGGTTTCGTTTAAAAATTTACAGTAATAATAATCCACTAGCGGGGGAAACTGGTCGCGATGGACGCGCGTGCAATAATAATATATTTCTAATAAAAACGATATTGACCTATTTTATAAGTACAGCGCGATCTCTGCTCTGTAATTACGTATTTATACAGCCAAATAATTTCCCGTCAGATTTAATGGAAAACGTTTTGCGGAGACTCTTCAGCCGAACGCCGGAAATATTCCAGTATTTGATTAGCCTTCGTTTTACCGGTAATACGGCTCAACAAACGGGCTAGTGATAATTATTTTACATTAAATTAGTACACATTTATATAAACACGCAAATAAAAAAATATATATATAAAACTAAAGCAAAAAAATAGAAAAAAATAAAATGGCGAAACCAGCGTTCGCGACGAAAGAGATGATAATGCAAATTACGGGACGAGGTCTATATAGAATCGAGAACGTTGAATGGGCTGCAAGGAGAATTAATACCGTTTGTGTGTGTGTGTGAGAGAAGGATAATTTAATAAAGAGGTCCTGTCTGAAGAAACAGGGGCGGACAATTGAAAATAATGTGAGAAAAATGGCAAATCGTTTTTTTTTTGCGGCGATGACGTGTGCATAAAGGAGAGTCGTTAAGGCTTGACTTATAGCGCGTGCGGCGGGAGAAGATTATGTCCGAATCTTAAACGCGAGAAAGACCAAACGGTTTTTCTGGGGGACTTTGAGATTTCAAAACGTCGAGACGGATTTCCCTATGCCTTTTAGAAAATTCTGGCGTTATAGAGCCAGGGAGGACCATTTATTTACCTACTTTATTTGAATATAACTTTATTATATACCTAAAAAATGATGGATTCGTTCAATTTTTTTTTTCTTCGTAATCATTAACATTAGAAAAATGTCATAATATAAACACGTCAAGATAAATCTCGTACTATCTTATTAGGAATACAAATAATAATAATACGATTTATTACAAAATATTCGTTTATTTAAGACAATGATTAATCACGTTGCTGACAGTTCCAGAATAACAATGTAACTCTAAAACATTCGCTATACTAAGTGATCATCTCAAATCCGAGCTGTACAGAAGTCGTTTGATTTTTTAAATTTTTATAACGAATAAGACGACTGCAATTTTCATACGAAAATAATACTGATTACACGTTTACGTTATGAATTTCGTTTAAAATACACATTGAAAAAAAAAACTTGCGACTTTATATCGTAAATTGATAACAGTAAAAATATATTGTTTTTTTTTTCTATCTAAATATGTGTGTTTAATAAATTTAATACTTTTGGTGGCGTCCAGGCAGAAAATATTGTAAAATCGCTATTATCTCCATACGCGAAAAACTTACTGGAGTACTCTGCGCCATTGCGGTTAGGGCGAATTTTGTTTTTTTTACAAATAATGATAAATCGCGATAACTCCTACTTATATTTTAAAAAAAATATATTACACATATTGGCACGGAGCAGCGGGAATCTGCCACCGGAAGAGTGCTCGGCGTGTCCCGCCGGTTCAGAAACATAGCGTACACAAAATAAATACACTTTTTTTTTTTATAGATTTATGTACGTGTCGCGCGTATGGCGATAATACTCGTAATTCATTTCCACGAGACATTCACGTCGTATTTTTTACGTTGTTCTTATGTGGTATATGAAACGATTGTAACGCGTTACACTGCGCGCTAGAATTTATTTACTCAATTTTTTCCTCTCTCCATAACCCTATATTATATGTTATTTATCTATATATATATTTTCTAATTTTTAAACAATACACTCATACGTTATTTTATTTTATGATGTGTGAAAATAACGTTCTATAAGATACGGAAAACAGGGGGAAAACAATATTACTGGATTTCGGTTTTGTTTTGAAAAAAAAAAACATTTAAAATCAATTATCAAGTTTAACGATTAATTAAATTTTTTTTAGATTAAATCGATATTTCATATATATATATATAAATTAATACGTAAATAAAAGCTCGTAAAGTATTTTTTTTTATATATATATTTCCGTTTCACCTGTAAAAGTCAATATGTAAAAAAGAGCCGATTGGGTATCGTTTAAACACAAAACGTATAAAATATTGAAAAAACGAATACAAATATTGTTTATAGTCGCTTGTATTTACTTTAAAGAATAAAAATATGGTCGCCGTAAAAAAATGTATATATTTATAGCAAATGCGAGAGAGACTTACATCACACTTTAATAATAGTAACGCATACGATGATTATTTTTCACCGTAAAATCAAAATACGTCGTAAAATTTTATGGAACCTTATAATATCGGATCGTATAATATATAACGCTGTGTATACACGACGATAAATAACGTTCCCGTAGTCGGGACCGTCCGTGCTTTATGAATAAATTATAACTCCGAGACTGTAATTAAAAATACGGCATTTTCTCGTATAATATACAATACAGGAAAACTTTTTGGACAATAAATCCGAGACGTTCGTCTATACGCGCATTAACGTTTCATAAACGGTTTAAATTACTTTATGTTTTTTAATGAAAAAAAAAAAAAGAAGCGAAACCGAAAAAGTAAATCCAACGTATAGTCTCTCGAACGACATTATTCATTGAAAGATTTACTATGCGAAATAAACGTTTGTTTCGGGACGGTATTGTTTTAACGAACGAATTTGACGGATGAAGAGGAAAAATAATTCCACTTCAAGCGTATTCCTTGCGCGTTCGTTTGATATGGTCTGTGCGATATTGGCGAACGAGTGAATTCGGTACGCGATATATTATATTAATTAGTCGCGTTCAATCGGCGGAATTAAGGGGGGAAACAAATTGTCTTGTGCATTCATGAATGAATATTAGTCGTTAATATTGGCTTTATAGAGCTGTGTTTTTTTTTTCACGTCTGTACTCAAAAAATTCTACCAGAAGGAATGCTCCGATCTTTACATATAGTCACAGTTTGTTTCCGGTAGCGAATTGCGTCTAGCCGGTACTTTAGAGGGATCATTTTTCGATTTTCTCAAAAGCGCCCGGAAATATAACTAAAAAACTACCGGGAAATTATTTCGGATAATTTCTTCGTAATTTTGAAACTGATGTACATAGAAATTTGATACATTCATCCAATGTATATTCTATTAAGGGAAATAGTTTTTCAAAAACTTTCTTTTGATTTTGGACTATTTACAGCAATCATAGGTCTTGCGGTATTCATAAAAAGAGTTAGTTTTTGTTATATGTACCTAAAATATTATACCGCAGCTCCGCTAAGAACCGTTTTTTTGTCGAACGCGATGATTTATCATTGCTTTCAAATCTATATTATAGTGATAAAAATAAACTCTAAAATCTTTATCCAATTTTAAGTAATTAGAACTTAAGCGACATTCACAACTACCCCGCGGCTCGTTACCTTTTTTCATATTCATATTCCGAATACTTTTTTTTCTCTGTTTTTATTCTTGTAAAATCAAAGGAAATGTTCGTTTTCCAATATTATAATCTGCGTGTAAATTAGAATCCGGGGTCGAAGAACTAAAAAAAAAAAACGTCTATTTACGCAGTTTTGGCCGAGGACGCGTTGAAAATTTGTCTCCGTTTAATCAAAACGGTTAAATTAAATACGCGTTTCCCGTACCGTTTCCTTTGACGTATCGTTTACAGAAAGCGTTCCGGGCTAGTGTGTATAAATAGAGTCAGGAGAGCTGTACACGTCTGCTGTCTCGTTACCGACGTACCTATCGAAATAACATTTTGTTCGTTGCGTTTTAGAGAAGGAAAAAAATTCTGTTGTCGTTTCGAATTATTCTGTATACGTTCGACACTGCGCCGACGGAGTCGCTAATTACCACGACGGATTCTTCGCTTACGGTGTTTTCGTTAAACGATTATTTTTAATAATATATAAAACGTACTGTATAATGTAATTTATCGTTGTAACTCGCGATTCAATAGTTTTAACCGTCATCGCCTTAAAACACCTATTCTTGCTCGGTTGAATCGAAATTAATACGTCCTTAACGCGTGAACGCCAGCCACTCGTTGCAGTTCGCATAAATCACTGGCGTGTAAAACGATACAGGCGCGCGCGCCCACACGTACGCGAAAACAGCCGGCGAATCGATCGAATCCCGTTGTAACGCGCTGCGCGGATGTTTGTCGATTTTTAGGCGAGTCCCGAGATTCTCGGCGGGGTACGCGAATTCCGTAGATAATCCACCGAGTAATGCGTATGAATTACCACCACGGATACGCTGAACCCGTTGTGTGTTTCGTTGAAAAAATACGTCTGCGAACGGGGTGTATTCGACGACGTAGCGCGCCGAATGAGACCGTCGGGACGACACACAAAAAAAAAAATTTCTAAAAAAAACGCGCGCTGAAAAGTCAGCGTTTTTTTGTCTTTCATACATAACGAAAAAAATTAAAAGACCGCGTGTACGGCGGGAAAATGAACGCATTCTCTACGCTTATTAAAAATGGTTTGAAACAGGTGTTCCCAAAAAGCGCGTTTTTCTATTCGACAAACGGTGTTCGTTCACCGCCGACGAAGAGCGATTGCCCGCCTCCTCGTTATAAAAAAAAAAAACAAATATTAATTAAGTAGGTACTGCGCGGTAAAACGCGAAAGATTTGCAATACCGACTTCTGTTGTCAGGCTGTTTACCGATAACATTCCGAGAATTATAATTCACGCTACGATTTCTTATCGATTTTATTCGATGTATACGGAATTATTACCGCTTTTTATATATGAATGAAATACGTCAAAATCTACAATAGCCACAAATAGCCCAGAATGAAAAGAATTTTTTGGAAAATCTGTCTCGTTAATACAGTTCAGAGTTACTGTATTCGGGTGGAAATTTCGCGTTTCATTATAGTTTCAAAATGACGAATAAATGACGACAATCGATTTTGACGGAATCGCGTTTTTCGCTACTTTTTTTTTTACTGACGCTCAACAAAAAGCGTTGAGAAAACGGAAAGTACGGACCTGATTCGTTCTGGTACGATTTTTGCGTATACAGACACAGGAAAGACAAAAAAACAACACGCGTCGTCAGTGGCGTGCCCAAGAATTTTCAATGGGGGGGAGGATGTTATAAGTAAATAGTAAAAATACATTTCAAATTTTAATGAATTGTCACGGTAAATGTTTATGTTTCAAGCTCGCCAAAATCGTTTCTAGCTTATAACTGTGTACATTTGTAAATTGTTTTATAATTTAAATTAATTTAAATCATAACACACTAATACCAAGTTGTTTAATTAACATAACATATGTTATTTATAGTGAATGTTTATTGTCATAACTAATAACTTATGAAAAGTATTAATTAATGACTTATTGAAACAGCTCTTATAACTAATAAGTTGTTTTCTGTTGTTCGGCAAAAAAGACAATGGGGTGGGGGGGATATAACCCCTAACCTCCCCTCCCCGGAGCACGCCACTGCGCGTCGTCGTAAAACCAATACTGTTCCTCGCACCGCTCAGAATCTGAAAAACGTTTTGTAAATTTATGAAAAAAATATACGGCCCAGAACTCGAGTACCAGAGAAATGAATGTGTCGCCGGTAAAAAAGAAAAATTTGCCCACCGTAAGCACGTGCTTACGGTGTGTTTACTGGAAAACGAGGCGCCGACCCCCCCACCAACACGCGGTTGTTAAAATAACGTTTGGCTTACACGCCGTACCGAGCGCACAGCGTACATATCAAAATTCGCGTGACCCGCCGCCGCAGACGAGCGTTTTACATGATATTAAATTTCGACTGGTCGCGCGGGGTGGGGGATGTGTCGGTCGGTCGCGGGGCGCTGGTACCGGGAGACGGTCGAGGAGGACACCCGTCTCGCGCCCCGCCGCCGCCGCCGCCGCCACGGTTGCCGGCCGGGAGGGTGCCGTGCCGCCGCACCGACGCGGAAAAGCCGCGGGAAACGCGCGCGCGTCATCGAGTGTTGCACACACACCTCTCTTTACCGTTTCGCGTACGGTACGCGCGCCGGCCGCGCCAAACTGTACGCGCTCAGTCGCGCGCGTTGTCCGACCGAGCAGCCCGTCGCACGCGCATTTCCCGGTCCGCTTCGTCCGTGTGCCGGCGGTGGTGTACGTTTTACACGCGCGCCCGCCTTAAACGTCTCCGGCTAACGACGAGTTATTCTTAAATTCGCCGGACACCCATGTGAGTATATATATATACGTGACGAATTTTTTTTTTTTTCTGTAGTATTTTTCGACGCTTTTTTTTACAAAAAAAAAAATTATTCTTTTCTACGCCCGTCTCTCTCGACCGTTCTCTCCGATTCCCGTAACACGCACAGCACGTGTCCGCACGAGCGTCCTCAAGACAGGGGTTGGGAAGGCGAACGCGCCCTCCTCCCCACCAGGGGCGGCTCCAGAGACTGGGTTGGGTGGGGGCCTAAGTCATAATAAGCCAAAAAAAAAAAAAGGTCTTACTTTACCAATGGAAGAGAAACCGAGCGTTACGGTTTTAGTGTAATAGACGATATAAACTTTTTTAGAAAAATACGGGCTTGGGAAGGGCCGCGGCCCCTAGGACCCCCTTGGAGCCGTGCCTCCTCCCCAAGGAAATTTTTTAATTCGTAATAATTACCACATTCGTTAACGAAATAATAATTATCAACGATCTAAAATGTCGATTCAATAATAATTAAAGTAAAATCAGTTACTTCTTATAGTATTAATATACATATATCCTACACGTTATTTTGTTATATTGTCTACGGGAATAATTATTTTCTTCCGGTCGTGTTGGCCCGATAAGATTTTATTATATAACTGTCCTTGTGCGTATTAGAATATTGAGAATTTTATGATTACCTATTTCATTTGCGTCAAGATTTTCGAGTTATAATGTAAACTATTTCGACGATATTAAAACCGTAAATAAAAATTAAACTTTAATTGTACAAAAAAAAAAAAATACTTTTTTTTGCACGATTTTATTCGTAACGATCGTAGGCGAAATGGGGAGCTGAAGAGCTAAGCCCCGACCGTATCTGGAATAGCCCACCACACAAATGTATAAAACGTTCGCGTCTCAGCATAATTTAGTCTGTCGTTATATAAACTGAAATTCACTTACTTTTGATAGATACGCTCACAGCTACTCTACTGCTTTTCGTTACCTATAACCACCACACGTTTTTGATAAAAATCGGCTAATACAGTTCTCACGCGTATCCTTCTTAAATTTTACTTCAAAATCTCAGCTCCTTGCCGTCCGACTTTGCGACGTCCCTTCGCGTTCAACGTGGTCTAATGCGCATTTTTTCATACGATATCTTCAGTATTCTTCTTCGTGGCTTTTTTTTTTTTTGCGCGCTTCCATTCGCGAGGTATAACATTCTTAAACCGCTCCTCGCCTTTCAATATTTGTCACTCATCGAAATCGTTCCAAACGCGCCTTGTCCCGTATAGTGTCGTCTAGAGTCTAGACAGTATCCCAGCAGAGTCATACGCTGTATGTAAATGGGGTTGCGGGCTTAACGAAGCTGCGTGAAAAAAAATTCACCACGAAAATAGTTCGTTGTTACAATAGTCAAAAACACATTTGCGTCTAGTGTGAGCACCGTGTCGAGCATTTCAGAAAAAAATACGCGAATCCTACGGATCAACAATACTATCGTTCTGCGCTTGTGGTGATTACTTGAATTGTCCCCGTGGGCGAGGGAAAAATAGAAGAGAAACCGCGTTTCTCATCACACACTCACCGGACGAAAGACCGTCGAATGAATATTATATTATTCACGTGCGACGTGTACTTCATTATACGTAGGTAAACGTATTCAGGCGCCAAATCAGTTAAAACGAACTCTGTACGATTAATTCGATATATATATATTTTTTTTTTATGACAGCCCGAGCTTTGTGAACGCGTGACGCGAATGCCGAAAGCGTATGGAATCGTTTTATTTAACGTCGATATTAAATTAAAAACGTTCGGAACATGACGCCACTGTGTATAGGTACAAATAGTTTTTAAACGAATAATGATGGGGAGCACGTACGCTTTATACTCGCGCGAAACAGAAATGGCCGTAACTGTGTATACACGAAAACGATATATTATTTCCCCGTTAAGGATTTTCGATTTTCCACCGAAGGGATAACGAGGCGTTAACGCGTTTCATAATATAGAAAAATTTTTTATTTTCATTTTAATGAAAAAAATAGAATGGAAAAAGTAAATCCGACAACGTACGGTTTGTCGCGTGAAAATTTTTCGTTTTTTTTTTTTTATTAGTCGAAAGACTTCAATTAACATTTCGAACGATTTCTTTTTAACGAACGAATTTGTAGAAAAAAATTTCGGTGCGCAGTACATTATTGTATTCGATCGATAGACTTGCAAAAAAAAAAAAAACGGGTGCATTTAGACGATTATGACTCATAATTTATGAGTCATCAGACAATGACAGCAACTCGGAGACGTGAAAACACGAAGGATTTCAAACGTATTACGACGTTTGTGAAAATTAATTTTGTGTTCGCTCGGCGTTACTCGCGGTGATCGATTCGTTTTCGAATCGCAATTTAGAAGCGATACTGGTCAGGTTCTCGTCAGGAGTAAAAGAAAAGAAAACAGCAAAGTAAGGGATTTGAGCGCATTACATTTTTTTTGGGGGGGGGAGGGGTTGCTGGTGTGGAATAGTTCACAACGAATTCGTTAATTATATAATTTTTTAAAAAAAGACGGTTTAAGGACGGACTCGAACACTTGGAATTTTATTCGTCACTTTATTTAAATTATAAGGATTTATCGGTGTGACGGCCGGGGTCGTTTGCGCGAGGAATCGAATGACAAGGCGGTATTTTATAATAATTATTTTTTTTAACGCCCGGTGGCGTTATTGTAACGGTGTCCCGCACGGCTCGTTTGACTTTTGACGATTATGATGTGTTTTTATTTCCACGTCATGGCGGTGTACGTACTCTGACGTATATATTGTTGTTTTTCGTGCCGGAACGCCGGCGAATAATATATATATTATAACATTCCCAACTCGTTGGGTTTTTGAAAGTTTATTTTCGACACGTTTTTTCCCTCCTCTTTTTCGGTTTTTAGTTTTACACGTTTCTACGTCTTGCGTTAACCTAACACGTGCGCCACGTTAAGGTAGCGATAAATTCTTCGGGTTTACAAACCGAGATTATCATTATTATTTCAAACTCGTCGTTTGTGTGTGTGTGTGTGTGTGTGTGTGTTTTGTCGGTTTCCAGCCAAAAGTTGTACACGCTCGAAGACCTCCCTTCACCCCCCGGCCGAGTCTTGCGTCGTTCGCTTTCTACAAAATATATAATTCGACCGAAAATGTTGAATTTCACTAATAGTTTTTTAACACGATACCGTGAAATACGACGTTATATTATTATTGTACGTATAACGTTCGGATGAGAACGTATATAGGTACTGCAGTATCCTCGTACATAAGAACTGTACGTTTGAACACGGACGTGTATACTGCAGGGTTTGGCAATGATGTTATGGTCTCGGAGCGACTGCACGCGAATGTAACAAAACAGGCGCAAGACCGTTTAGTAATTTAACGCCGAGCATTATACGAGTCAGACATATCGCGCGGTACTTATATATTATGTATACTTGAACGTAACGCGGTGATGCATTAAACGGTTTAACTATAACGTTGTTCGGGGTGAAATTATATTTTTGCTCTTTTTCTCTTTTGTAAACGCTATCGATTTTATCATAATTCTCGGCTACTGTTTTAAACATTTTTTTTTTTTAACGTTTTATTGCGTTTCGTTGTTACCGGTGACGCAATATTATCGTATAATACGATGCACCGCTATATCGTTTAGAAACAAAACCAAAGGTTCAATAAATAATTTAATGAAATCGTACAAAACAAAAAAAAAACATTAAGTAAATAAATAAAAGAATTAAAAAACGAACGTGTGAAAGAAATAGGAATAAAACATAAAAACACCGGATATAATACGCGTGATAAAAATTTGTAAATATATATAAACGCTGGATAGATGACAAGACCTAGAGAGACTGGAAATTACAAGCTGGGACGAATTGGTCCAGGATCGTGGAAGTTGGAGAGCATTGACAGAGACGGCGAAAACTCTTACAGAGTCATGAAACCATATGACGATGATGGTGATGATGATATATACGAATAACATATTATATGTATAGGGAATCGAGCCAAAGAGTATTACGCGAAAAATAAAAAAATATATTGGAGTTGTTGTATTAAAAATTTTTGTTTATTTACTATACCGATTTCGACAAAATTTCATCATCGGGTATTAAGCGAAAAAAAAAAAAATACAACAAAAATAAAAAAATGAAAAAAAATTTAAAGAGAAAATTATGAATATTACGAATGAAAATACGTAGTTAAAAAAAAGAAAATAAACAAACAAAGAACAGCGAAGGAATTGTGTACACATAGTGAATTGAATTGTTTAAAAAAGAAAAAAAAATCGACTACGGCTTGTTTTTAATATTATACCTATTTAGTACATAATGTCGATATAAAATATTACTTTTTTAAAAATCTGTTTATAGGTTTAAAATGTTTTTAAATTTATTACGTTCAATTTGTTCATATTTCAGTGCTTCCAAAACCGAATTTATATAAATATCGTGTTGTATATAGGGAATATTTCAAAGTCATCTGTATTAAAGTGAATGCGGTATATGATTGTTTTCATAAAACGTCTTTGGCAAAATTCGGATTAGCTTTTTTCTAAAACCGCGTATTTCGGAGACGTGTCCTTTGTTCATCCGTTTCCCGAATAATTTATAAGAAATGTTTCAATATTAATAAGAAATTGATCATAATTATTGTTGTAGTATTATTAGAGCGAAATTATCCGTCCGTCGATTATCTAAAAGCACGCGAATGTACTATCATAAATCGCGGAGTATAAAAATTATTTTTAAAATTATTTCAACGTCGCGCACAGTCGGTGTCGTGTGAAAACGTGTGCTGTTGCTTGCGAACGTTCGATTTTTCAATGTAGTCAGATGACGATTTTTACAGCCCGAAAAACACAACATTTGTTTTCGACAATAACGAGCCATCATCGTGTATTTCTCACTTAAATCAGTGTCGCGTTTTTATCGCCTCCCTGTAAATATCGTTTTACAATACGAACGGGAGGTTTTTTTTTTTTAATACGCTTAGAACAGATATCTTTATCGAAACCATTGTTGAAAAGCGAGTCCGTGTTTTTTGAACATTAAACGATTTTTAAAAAAATATTCCGTACGTTAGTAGACATCGCGGGTGTTGATAGTTAAATTATTATTTTTTGTTTTCAATTGATATCAGACAGGAGGCGTGTCTCGTTGACGAGATTAAGGTTTTTTTTCTCCAAAACACGTTATTATAGGTATACGAGCGAAACGATTACACTGTAACGAACGTGTTAGGCAATTAACAGACGATATCACGTGGATCGGTGAAGAACGGGTTGTACCCGATTGCACGTCCAGTCACGACGGCTGTTTTATAAACTTCGCGGTATAATATTCGCGGTTCGTTAAATCATCATCGCGGTCACGTGTGCGTTGGTGTAATGTTCGATGGAGTTAAAAAAAAACATTTTTTCTTTCCAATTTAAAGTCTTTGTCAGAGTGACAACGCCTGGTTTTATTATATTTTTTCTTACGAATTGGTCCAGGATCGTGGAAGTTGGAGAGCATTGACAGAGACGGCGAAAACTCTTACAGAGTCATGAAACCATATGACGATGATGGTGATGATGATATATACGAATAACATATTATATGTATAGGGGAATCGAGCCAAAGAGTATTACGCGAAAAATAAAAAAATATATTGGAGTTGTTGTATTAAAAATTTTTGTTTATTTACTATACCGATTTCGACAAAATTTCATCATCGGGTATTAAGCGAAAAAGAAAAAAATACAACAAAAATAAAAAAATGAAAAAAATTTTAAAGAGAAAATTATGAATATTACGAATGAAAATACGTAGTTAAAAAAAAGAAAATAAATAAACAAAGAACAGCGAAGGAATTGTGTACACATAGTGAATTGAATTGTTTAAAAAAGAAAAAAAAATCGACTACGGCTTGTTTTTAATATTATATTTAATACATAATGTCGATACAAAATATTACTTTTTTAAACATCTGTTTGTAGGTTTAAAATGTTTTTAAATTTATTACGTTCAATTTGTTCATATTTCAGTGCTTCCAAAACCGAATTTATATAAATATCGTGTTGTATATAGGGAATATTTCAAAGTCATCTGTATTAAAGTGAATGCGGTATATGATTGTTTTCATAAAACGTCTTTGGCAAAATTCGGATTAGCTTTTTTCTAAAACCGCGTATTTCGGAGACGTGTCCTTTGTTCATCCCGTTTCCCGAATAATTTATAAGAAATGTTTCAATATTAATAAGAAATTGATCATAATTATTGTTGTAGTATTATTAGAGCGAAATTATCCGTCCGTCGATTATCTAAAAGCACGCGAATGTACTATCATAAATCGCGGAGTATAAAAATTATTTTTAAAATTATTTCAACGTCGCGCACAGTCGGTGTCGTGTGAAAACGTGTGCTGTTGCTTGCGAACGTTCGATTTTTCAATGTAGTCAGATGACGATTTTTACAGCCCGAAAAACACAACATTTGTTTTCGACAATAACGAGCCATCATCGTGTATTTCTCACTTAAATCAGTGTCGCGTTTTTATCGCCTCCCTGTAAATATCGTTTTACAATACGAACGGGAGGTTTTTTTTTTTTAATACGCTTAGAACAGATATCTTTATCGAAACCATTGTTGAAAAGCGAGTCCGTGTTTTTTGAACATTAAACGATTTTTAAAAAAATATTCCGTACGTTAGTAGACATCGCGGGTGTTGATAGTTAAATTATTATTTTTTGTTTTCAATTGATATCAGACAGGAGGCGTGTCTCGTTGACGAGATTAAGGTTTTTTTTCTCCAAAACACGTTATTATAGGTATACGAGCGAAACGATTACACTGTAACGAACGTGTTAGGCAATTAACAGACGATATCACGTGGATCGGTGAAGAACGGTTGTACCCGATTGCACGTCCAGTCACGACGGCTGTTTTATAAACTTCGCGGTATAATATTCGCGGTTCGTTAAATCATCATCGCGGTCACGTGTGCGTTGGTGTAATGTTCGATAGAGTTAAAAAAAAAAAATTTTTTCTTTCCAATTTAAAGTCTTTGTCAGAGTGACAACGCCTGGTTTTATTATATTTTTTTTTCTTCGAACATATCAATTTTATAATAACAATAATAATTATTATTATTGTTTAAACGCGTATAAGCATTTATATTATTTTATATCGTGAACTTCCATGACCCAGTTTCACTGTTTCCCTGTAGAAAACTTATTCCAAGTATAACCAATTACGTAATTATTATTATTGTGACTTATTAAAGGGGTGGTAACGTTATATACGATTATATTATATTTATATAATACAGTGCGGACGAGTTATTATAACGCCGCGGCCGTTTCGGGGTGTATTCATTGCGAAGGGCGAAAATATAAAATGTGTGTCGGCTACTCTTGGTGCCAAAACACTAAATATATACTGTACGGTTCTCCGAATTCCTCCAAAACGTGTATGAAAATAATATTTATATATTCGATATTATTACGGAATATTTCATAAAATGAAAAAAAGAAAAAAATAATTTTCGAATTTTCTTTATTAATGTTCGCCCTTTATTTCCGTCAAAACGAAATTTAACAATATTAAAGTCAACCGTTATAATTTTGTACCGAGACGGATGTTCTCGTAAAGTCTCTATGGCTGTGCGAGATGAGGAAGAGAAATTACTGTCCGAAGTAATTAAAAACTCGTTAAAGTAAAAAGGAAATTATACAATAATAGTATTAAAACAATTTTTTTTTTCTATAACTTGAAATTTATAAAATATTAAAATTATTATTCATACAAAATTGGCGCTATTAGTTCTCCGAATACAGTTATAATATAATGTTCAAATAAAATTCTAAACGAGTATCATGATACTGATGGCTCAGAACAGGAATATATTATGTTTTTTCGTATTATTTTAACTCATTATTGTATAAATAATTAACAATTGGATACGAAATTGGTTTATTAAAGACGAATTTAATTGGGGAATTTAAATTTATAATAAGATTAAGATAATGATTATGATACTTTCCTCACTCCCACCCTCCTCAAAAAGAAAATTTCGTAGGAAATAATTGTTGACTAAATTAATGTTAGAAAATTCAACTTTTTTTTAAATTTATGACTTAACGTGTACCTATTCGAGTGATTTATAAACGTAAAAGAATTGTCCGAATAGGCCGTTTATTCAATATTAATACGAACGTTATATTTTCATCAATACAAAATGCCCGAATGCTTTACTGAAATAATTATATAGTTAAAAATTTTACATTTGCTTAAGGTATTTTGACATTATATTATAGGATTTTTGACGTTTATAAGAATGAAAAAAATAATTTTACGTTGATCTAAAAGTGAAATATTCCTTCAAAACGAACGTAATTAATTTTATACAAATATATGTTTCTAACGTTTATTATTAAAAAGCCAATTTTTAAGTAAAGAAAAACTTTCATCCGCCATCACAAATCACTACCTATATATGAATGCGTGAGACACGCGCTAAAATTATAATTCTTATGGGACAACCGATTGTCATTATTATTGTAATATTTTATTTCGTTGAAAAAATTAACTCGTACCTATTACGATGACGTTATAATGACGTGGAAAACGGAGTAGTTATCTGATATCTGGGAGATGAAATTTGAAATTATATAAAGACGCTGTGCGGAAATACAATAAACGATAGCGGAAAATCCGAGGAATTATTGTAATTGACGAAGAAATGCGATCGGTTTTCTTTTTCGTTTCCAAATTCGATTTGAAATTCTCGTGTTTTTTTTCCGCCGTATATTTTTTAACGATTCTATATCCGGACAATCATTTTTGCACGGCTTATAGTCTTTGAAACGATACTATATAATATCATATAATATACCTTCGAAAATTGCGAGATCGCATTATACTACTACTACTACTCGGTGATTTCGATACCAATTTTTTTTTCCTCTCCGTATTATTTTATATTCCTACAGGATTTTAACTTTTAACAGAATATATGTATATTTTTTATCTGTACAATTAGTTAAATTATTATTTTTGTTTTCAATTGATATCAGACAGGAGGCGTGTCTCGTTGACGAGATTAAGGTTTTTTTTCTCCAAAACACGTTATTATAGGTATACGAGCGAAACGATTACACTGTAACGAACGTGTTAGGCAATTAACAGACGATATCACGTGGATCGGTGAAGAACGGGTTGTACCCGATTGCACGTCCAGTCACGACGGCTGTTTTATAAACTTCGCGGTATAATATTCGCGGTTCGTTAAATCATCATCGCGGTCACGTGTGCGTTGGTGTAATGTTCGATGGAGTTTAAAAAAAAAAAACATTTTTTTTCTTTCCAATTTAAAGTCTTTGTCAGAGTGACAACGCCTGGTTTTATTATATTTTTTTTTTCTTCGAACATATCAATTTTATAATAACAATAATAATTATTATTATTGTTTAAACGCGTATAAGCATTTATATTATTTTATATCGTGAACTTCCATGACCCAGTTTCACTGTTTCCCTGTAGAAAACTTATTCCAAGTATAACCAATTACGTAATTATTATTATTGTGACTTATTAAAGGGGTGGTAACGTTATATACGATTATATTATATTTATATAATACAGTGCGGACGAGTTATTATAACGCCGCGGCCGTTTCGGGGTGTATTCATTGCGAAGGGCGAAAATATAAAATGTGTGTCGGCTACTCTTGGTGCCAAAACACTAAATATATACTGTACGGTTCTCCGAATTCCTCCAAAACGTGTATGAAAATAATATTTATATATTCGATATTATTACGGAATATTTCATAAAATGAAAAAAAGAAAAAAATAATTTTCGAATTTTCTTTATTAATGTTCGCCCTTTATTTCCGTCAAAACGAAATTTAACAATATTAAAGTCAACCGTTATAATTTTGTACCGAGACGGATGTTCTCGTAAAGTCTCTATGGCTGTGCGAGATGAGGAAGAGAAATTACTGTCCGAAGTAATTAAAAACTCGTTAAAGTAAAAAGGAAATTATACAATAATAGTATTAAAACAATTTTTTTTTTCTATAACTTGAAATTTATAAAATATTAAAATTATTATTCATACAAAATTGGCGCTATTAGTTCTCCGAATACAGTTATAATATAATGTTCAAATAAAATTCTAAACGAGTATCATGATACTGATGGCTCAGAACAGGAATATATTATGTTTTTTCGTATTATTTTTAACTCATTATTGTATAAATAATTAACAATTGGATACGAAATTGGTTTATTAAAGACGAATTTAATTGGGGAATTTAAATTTATAATAAGATTAAGATAATGATTATGATACTTTCCTCACTCCCACCCTCCTCAAAAAGAAAATTTCGTAGGAAATAATTGTTGACTAAATTAATGTTAGAAAATTCAACTTTTTTTTTTTAAATTTATGACTTAACGTGTACCTATTCGAGTGATTTATAAACGTAAAAGAATTGTCCGAATAGGCCGTTTATTCAATATTAATACGAACGTTATATTTTCATCAATACAAAATGCCCGAATGCTTTACTGAAATAATTATATAGTTAAAAATTTTACATTTGCTTAAGGTATTTTGACATTATATTATAGGATTTTTGACGTTTATAAGAATGAAAAAAATAATTTTACGTTGATCTAAAAGTGAAATATTCCTTCAAAACGAACGTAATTAATTTTATACAAATATATGTTTCTAACGTTTATTATTAAAAAGCCAATTTTTAAGTAAAGAAAAACTTTCATCCGCCATCACAAATCACTACCTATATATGAATGCGTGAGACACGCGCTAAAATTATAATTCTTATGGGACAACCGATTGTCATTATTATTGTAATATTTTATTTCGTTGAAAAAATTAACTCGTACCTATTACGATGACGTTATAATGACGTGGAAAACGGAGTAGTTATCTGATATCTGGGAGATGAAATTTGAAATTATATAAAGACGCTGTGCGGAAATACAATAAACGATAGCGGAAAATCCGAGGAATTATTGTAATTGACGAAGAAATGCGATCGGTTTTCTTTTTCGTTTCCAAATTCGATTTGAAATTCTCGTGTTTTTTTTCCGCCGTATATTTTTTAACGATTCTATATCCGGACAATCATTTTTGCACGGCTTATAGTCTTTGAAACGATACTATATAATATCATATAATATACCTTCGAAAATTGCGAGATCGCATTATACTACTACTACTACTCGGTGATTTCGATACCAATTTTTTTTTCCTCTCCGTATTATTTTATATTCCTACAGGATTTTAACTTTTAACAGAATATATGTATATTTTTTTATCTGTACAATACAAATACGCTCAAAAGTTATCCTATTCGTACAGGAATTTAAATATTTTTTTAAAGCTTACTTTGTGTATTCGCCGATTTTTCGAGATTTATATAACGTATTTTTATTTATTTCATTTAATACGCAACCGCGATAATTAATTTGTTTCTTTTGTTCTCTTCTAAACGCTTACATTTTATTCGCATAAAAACGTGTATTGTGTCTTATACGTTTTTACGTTGAGTTTTCTGGCAGCAGTTTGTTTTTTATGAAATAAACGCTTAGGTAACGGAGATGTAAGTAAAATATTTTGTTAAATAATAAGGAACACGTTTAAGACATCGGGGCTTTGCTAATTATATAATACATTATTAAATAGCGTTTTTAAATAATTAAAATCTCTTTTTCAAACAGTTTTTGACTTGAAAAAAAAGGTCTACACTTTTTATATGTCATTAAAGATTACGATATCTTCTCACGAATTTACTTACTATATATAGTTTAGATACGAAAGCCAAGTTTTAAAAAAATGTTTCAAGACTTTGAAAAGATAATGTGTATAATTGAATTTTAAATAAACCTAATACTGTATAAAATACTATGGTTTTAATCATATGATACGTTTTACTTTGTATCCATAAAGAAGATCAAAGTTGAAGTAATGTAATAAATCCTTTGGTAACAATATTCTTCATAAAAATACGTATTTATATAAACGTATATGACGTTAATATTTGGATGAATTGAAAATCGTATACGAAATATACACTTAACATATATTCGTATGCAAATACAATTTTTTATCCTATATCGATGTTTGATTCGTTACATTTTTTTCATTTATATAGTTAATGTATGTATACTTTGATCGCGAAAACACTAGGATTAAATAAAATGCAAAAAAAAATCGTTTCATTTGATCTAAAATCTAAAATTTAAAGAAAAAAAAACCCGTATGATCGCGAATTTTACTATGTATACATTATAAACAAGAAAATACATTAAACATCTGTATCCGCGATTGACTTTCAAAGAGAATATAATATCCGAAAAAAAAATTATTCTCGCTTTTCATTCAATATAAATAAATGTTTGGAGTTCGTATTGTCTCGCGATATTTAAAACACTTGCAAATAAAAGGACAAAAACCGTTCTCTGTTGTTATTATACGCGTATAATTTTCTCAACGAAATAAAGGCCCGTCCAAAGTATTCACAAATCACATTGGTGTTTCCTTCGAGAAAATTAATATGATTAACAACGTTTTTAATGAAATGTCACTGTAAAAACAAATCGGGTTGGCCCGATGTACACCGACGTAACGATGAATTCACGCTACGATATATTATTCGCTTGTGTATAATATATCAAAGTTTAATAATACGGAAACTTTAATAATATAGAATTAATTAAATATTTTTTTAAATAAAAAGTTTTTAATTTATTACTCACAGGAATTTTTTTCGTCGCGACTACAAAACTATTCGGATTGTATTAGGAAAAAAAAACAGCTTTTGCGTACACACTATTACGAGTGTACTTGTTTTAAAAACAAAAACGTTTATTCGAATAAAAAAATAATCGTATAACGTGTCAAAGACAAAAGAACGTATAAAAACACGCACATACGTGTTATAACATGTATTTATTTATTATAACGCTATATAATATGCCAAAATAGAAAGTTTAAACGTGTCTGATTAGAATGAAACTAACTGAGAAAAAAAAAAAAAAAACAAAATCTTCATAAACAATCGTTAAATATTATACCGTTGCGGTACACTGCAGTGTGCTAGTGGCGTGTGTACGTATCTGGGTGTGAAACTATTTATATTTATTAGAGGGTTACACGATGGTCGTACCATATTTTTAATAATACACTGAACGCGGTTCTTTTTGTCGTTTTATTTTAGTTTTATATTGCAGACTAAAAAAAAAAAATGTAATTTTAATACATTATTATACGATTATAACGAGTAACTTTTTTTACGGTGTGTAACGATGAACTTTATAAAAAAAATTTTCTCTCTTAAAAAAAAAATTAATAGTATAAATTATTCGTTAAATGCACGTCTTTTCGTAAATAATTTATAACGACAGAGTTTTCTATAATATTTTCTTCGTTTTTGTTATTCAAATTTATTATAATTATTATCATCTTCGGATAAATATTTTTTTGAAATTCAATTTATTACATTTATTTATTCAACTGTGCGATAGAATTAAAAACGATTGCATTACATTTCGATTGCTTTTCCGTTTCAAATAATATAAATACCGTTTTCTCTCTCACCTCTCAACATTTCGCTCTCCGTCCGACTGGTCGTTTTGCCGCGGCGGCACAAAATTTATTTTTAACTTTCTGTCGCTTCGTATTATTCAATATTTAAAACCGATTTCTTTAGGAAATAAAATTAATAACTATAATATTACGTTATATTTTAGTCGGACTACACGATGCGTAGCTTATGAAAAAATTACTAACATAATACAACCCGGGTCGGAAAAATATAATACACGAGCACTGCGTCTTCAATAGATATATTGTGATTAAGTTAATGCGGTACACGCTTTTTTTTTTTATATACATATCGAATTTCGAATAAATTTGATTATGAAAAAAAAAAAGAAAATACAAAGTTCTTCCATCCTCGATAGAATTATTATTATTTAAAAGACGAAAAGAACTATATATCGTTAAGAAAAAAAACGTTTTTAACATTTTGCAAGGCCCGCGGTGGGTACACGGTGATATCGTTAAAATTATGGACTTTTTAAAAACACAGGTATATTTTATACTCGTATACAATTTAATATCAATGAACGCCTCTATAAGTAAATACACCTACTATTGCTTAAATATTGAATTTGTGTATAAGCAAGATAATAAGTGGCAACCCCAGGTCAACATGCGTTGTACACGTTTTGTATATTTACTTTAAGGATGATGAATTATTTAACGGTGAAAAATACTTTTTGAACAACTCTATTAAGTTGCATTTTATTTCGTGTTGCAAAATAATTTTTAGTTTTTATGAGGTCGTTAAAAGGACCAGGCAAAAAAAGAAAAAAAAAACCACGAAAATATGCGCGTTAAAACCGCGAAATTTCCATTTAGGAGAAGTACGGCTGTCGTCACAGGTGCTTTTATCGCGAGAATTTTCGTTTTAAATAATATTTTCAAATCATACGAAAGATCTGCGCGCGGTGCGATTCATTGCGTTTAAAAGTTTTGCCGATACGTATTTAAATTATTTGGAAAAATAAGGAAAACAATGTTCGATCATCGCGTGACACTTACATAGTAAAGTTCTAACAGTACAAAATCAAATAATCGAACATCGTCCCGTTATTCGGGTAAATAATTTTATACAATGTATTAGTAGGTCCGCAGCTATATAAATCGCATCGTTTCACCGCTATAGTTTCGTGTTATTACGCGAATTTATCTAGTATTGAGTTCATAATAATATGTGGTCGTATGTGTGGACAATATCAATTTTCGTCTCAAACAACGTCACCGGAGGCAAATCAAATCTTATTACGTTTTCCTTTCTATTAAATTTATATTATAAAATAATCGTTGGTGAAACGACGAGAATTCGCGAAACGGAACCCCAAAGCGATTCGATTACGTCGGGATTCGTCCGTCTATTCATACGTATATATGGATTGTGATCGACACGGTTATCCTTTGTCCTGCTGGCCGAAGACCTCTCTGAAGTGAACGGCTCGACGATGTGTTCGCACTAGCTACAGCGGTTATTATATTTACCTGTTTTATAGAACGTATAATTAGGGCTCGGGACTCTTATGCGCTTAAAAATTCGCAACTAATCGTGCACTTACAAAAATATGACCGTATAATATAGTGGAAAATTTAATTTCTATCGAAATTAAAATCACTTTTTATATATTTTATTGTGGAAAAAAAGTAAGAAAAAGAAATTAACGAGTTATATTTGATAGATTTTTAACACTTATTGAACCCGCGGTTCATTATTATTATATGCAAGACGAATATAAATATGTATTAAATGGATGAAAACGTCTGAGTATTTTCCTCGAATTATTGAAAATATTCGAGAAAAATATAAAACAGGCGATAAAAACAAAAAAAAAAAACTCTCAGGACTTTCATCGATAGAAAAGAAAAACGCAAAATATGTAAAAATATGCGCTTAAAAAAAATTTTAATTTCAAATCATGAAATAAATTTACATCGAATCAGAGTCCTTACAGTTGCTTTTCTAACAAATAATCATCTATATGGACAAAGTCCCGAGCCGTGCAAATAATTATACGATTTTTACGGAATACAAACACTGAAATATTAAATTCGTTTTTTTTTTTTTATAGAAATACTGATTTTACAGTTAAATTTATTGTTCGCTCGGAGAAGCGCGTAATTAATATTATAACGTGATAATTTGAATAATCGTGAACAAACAGAAAAAGTAAATTCGACACGTTTCATTATTATTATTATTGCTAGGGTAATTTTTCGAGATGTTGTTCATTGACTTAAAACTAACGTCACGACGATTGAAGCGAAATAAATAATTTCATATAAAATTTGTTCAAAACACTTAACGACGGTTTTTGTATATATAAAATATTATTAAAAAAATATATTATTCGTTGTGAATCGGTATTTTCGGTTTTAGTAATAGTTCGGAAGATATTACTATACGCGAGTATATTTTACGTCGGTATAATTTCTACGATTTCGATTACGTGCAATATTATTGTACGTTTTTGCTGTAATCCGCTGTTGTTGGAAATAAATATTACTAGTAAAAATATATATATATATCATTTTTTTTTCAATTTCGTTGCGTTAAAAAAAAAAGAAATTAGATTGTTTTAAAACACGGCCCCGAACCGTAACGCGTCCAATTGCTAAACCGTAATCGAATGCCATTAAAAAAAAAAAAGTATTTAAATGTTTTATTTGAGAAAAATCTGAACGATTTAAGCAACGAATTGTTTTATGTTATACTGCAGGCAATATTGGCCGTCATGAGTAATCGTTTTGGTTTTTATTATACGGCGGGATTTAAGAAATTTATGGAAAACAATCTTTTCGAATTACGTCGACAATTAAAGAATTGAAGTTTTCTCAAGCCAGGAAAAATTAATGATTTTTTTTTTTTTTGCTTTTTGAACACGCTGAAATTAAGTCGAGCGAAATTCTTTAACCGAATTAAAAGTTAAATTATATTACAGTTATTAACTATTAACTCGAATTACATTTTTTTTTAAATCGTACTTTTGATTTTATTTTCGTATAAAGAAAAAATGTAATAATTCATTTTTTAACAATTTGTACGAACAACCGCGTTTGGTCTCTAATCGTCCTATATAGCTGATACGTATCGTTGCGGGTTACGAATCGTGCAGTTTTTAGAGAAAATATGTCGACGAATAAATAACTTTTAATTCGAAATTAAACTAATTATTATCGGTCCAAATAGCAGTAATAAAAATACGCGAAGTTGACGTTAACGCGAGAGAGAAAATCAGTCAGAATAAAACCAAGAGTAATCCCTTATGACGTTAAGTTAATTTCAACTTTTAACTCATTAAGAGGCATGTCCGATCGTAAAGTAGTTTGTAGTTTTCGTGTTCGGAGACGGCGCGTCAACGCGTCCCACTCCCCCGTAATCCTGTATACAATTATACTGTCGTTTTTTCTTAATTTCCAAATATGAGTGTACATAATTATCTACTGTAATATAGTAATTTATGGGGACACGGCTTCCGGTCTTATAAGATTCCCATTATACACGAAAATTGAGTAAATTCTCTTTTTTTTTTTTTTGTATATACTGTCGTATACCTTAGTTCGGTATAGACACAAAAAATCTTCCAGTAATTCCAATTTTATTGAAACACGTAAAATAAGTTGTGTGTGTCATAAATAGTAGCACACCGCGGCTGCTGACGCAATCCCCGTTTCTTCGGCGTTTACATATTGTTTTTTTCCCCTATGACCATCCCGACACACAACCTTGCCACCAGTTTTCCTTATCCGACGCCTGTATCCTCAAGTCTAAACCTCCTCTTAACGCTTTCGCATCCTTCCGTACTACGTCCTCCCATCTCAAACGCGGTCTTCCCAGCGGTCTTCTACCAATAGGATTTTCTTCTATTACTACTCGTATGATTGGATTTTTGACTACGCCAAGCATGCCCAGCCCACTGTATTCTTTTGTTCCTTATCGTTTCCAGTACACTCGGTTTGTGAAAGAGTGTTTCTAATTCATCATTTTTCCTTAACCTCCACTCTCCACTCGGCGTGTCATTTACAGGTCCAAAAATCTTTCGCTGTATTATTTAATACAATATTATTTTGTTGTCTCAGCTTATTAGCTTCATTGGCCTACTAAATTATTAACTATTTCCATGGTAAAAAGTATATTGAAAAAATATAAACACAAACGATATTTATTGACATTAAATTCGATAGTTTTCACCACACATCGTGCAACAACACGGTTCGAGAGCATTTCATGCGATAATTGTTACGCCGTTTGGTGTCCGGAGTTGATTTTTTTTCTTACACTTATTCTCGACATATTATCGCAGTCAACCCGAGGGATTAACTTTTTTTATTTGAAGGGATTCAATGAAGTTACATATTACGCGTGTCACACCATCTATAACAACGACGATCATATAATCTCGCAACGTGTAACGTTGTTCGAGGTCTCGGTAGAAAATTCCCTCGTGTTCGGTATAACCTTTAAAATTCTCTCTCTCTCTCTCTCTCTCTCTCTCTCTCTCCGGTGGAAGCAGCTTTTGCCGATCCATTATAGCGATTCAATTTTATCGACTGCTGAAATTGCGGGACACGTCCACCGCCGACGTGATACGCACTCATATAGGTATTATATAAAAATCGAGTTATTAAATTGTGCGTGTCAAAAGCACGGCCATTACGGCACGGCTCTGGTCCATATTGAACGAATATACCAATCGAATAATATTCTCTTTTTTCCCACCGACGAATTTTGCAGACGATCGCCATAGCGACGTTTTAGAAAGGATCCTGCGCCACGATTTTTATCATACACCTGTGCAACACAATTAGTCAAAAACTTCACCATAAGATATTCTTCTCGCATTTATTTAATCGGTATTATTCGACGATTTGAAACGTAGGGTGTAAGACGAATTTTTGTTTAGAAATGGTTCGGGATTTCGAATAATTTTCTTTTTTTTTTTTAAGACTTTATCGCGCAAACAATAACGCACGTATAAAGATAAATAATAGAAAGACGTTAAAAATAGATTTTTTTGCGATTTGTTTCCTTTAATTGTAATAGAGAATCACACTCGTCGTATGTGCAATTACTAAAATTTTTAAAATTAAAAGCTTTAGAAATACGAAGGAAAAAATTATTCCATTTATTTTTCTTATACGAAATTTCTTAATAATTTAATTGATGGCTCCGAGTTATTGACGTTAAGGTAAACCTAAACAATTTAAGACACGTTGATTTATTTTATTCACTAAACCAGTGGTTCCCAAACGGGGATTCCCCGGGGGAATTTAGATACAGCAAGAAGGGGGGAATATAGTGATGCTGGAATAACGAAAATTTTATTTATTTTAAAATTATATTTAATTTATTTGTACGGTTCACTAAAAAAAAAAAAAAATAAGTCATCTAAATTCTAATTTAACGGGGTGGGTGCGTGAGATATTTTAAAATGCACAAGGAGGGGCGTAGAATAAAAAAAATGTTGGGAACCACTGCACTAAACGTTTAATGTAGAATTAAAAAATCAATCGTATAACAAAATTAGCTCTGATTTATATAATGTTGATCACTTTATGAATTTAAAAAAAAATGCGTCGGTTTTGTTTTAAATAATACATCATATTACGTCGCTATTGGTCTTGTATGTCCGTATACAATTTATAAAATAAAATAATAGTTGACGTTGAATCTGATACAGAGTGCATATATATATACGAGTATATATATGTATGTATGTATATATATATATATAAGCGCGAGTAGTAATAATTTCCCATTTTTCCGAATAATTTCGTTCAAGAAATTTATCGGTCTTCGAAATTAAAACATTTCGTTTTCCGTTCGTTACAGTCGAATCGAGTTTCGGCTCGGATCGGTAACACCGAGGAGAGACGGTAAAGACCGCCGGTAAAGTGTATTATAAATTATGTAACTATAATAGCGGTCGTCCAGAATATGTGCCGTCTGTAATGTTACCTGACTCGGTCAGGTCGGGTCAGGTTAGGTTAGGTCAAGTATACGGAGACGAGATTCAAAACGAAAATACCGCGAAATAAAATTATTTTCACCAACGTTAACAAGTCCAACGACGTTTTCGATTTCCCGGTAACCGTGGTATGTGGTACATGGTATGCGGAATAGTCTATCGGATTTATTGAAATATTTTCTAAAATATTGACGATCGCAAAGCTGTGGATTTTTCGAAAGACACGTGGAATTATTATAAGAAAACGCGATACGCGGTCCTGTAGGAGGATATACCGGCCTGGGGATCGGACGCCGCCGAGGGCGCAAAATAACGTTACGATATTGTGATTAATGGCCGAATAACGCGTGACAAAAGGGACGATGACGGCGGTGGGGGAGGGACCGCGGTTTCATTAATCCGCCAAGACCCTGCGCGGGAGACGGAGGAAACACAACAAACGAAGATCGCATTTATTCGTTATATTTCTTCTTTTTTTCACTCGGAACACGCTGCTCGTCTACCGTTAATGACGACGACGTGAAGTACACCCGCAAAGATTGATTTATTACTTTGGACGACCCAATAAAATAAAAACCCATTTATAGTTTTCCCCGTGAATATAACGTAACAGTACAGTCTATTGGCTTTCTTTGCAAAAACAATATAATAAAAATATAAAAATTCCTTTTTAGCGTTGTATTTTCAAAAAGTTTCAAAAGTCTTGCGACCGTCGCCATTACATTATTATATATATATATATTTTTATGTATAATCTCTTCTTCACTTTCACGTACTGGACAGTGCTCTGCAGCACGGTCCGATTCAGTCCGGTCCGAAGGAATAAAAACGAATCAAATGCTCGGTTGTATAGTCGGACTGATGCATTTCGAAAAAAAATTTCTGTCCTATGAATTCATAACCGATTCAGTTCACAGGGGAAAAAAAATGTCATTTCTGTCCGGTTCGGGCCAAATATTATTCCAGTAGGTTCCGTCCGGTCCGGTCTTTTTTTTACCTCAGTGCTCGTTCGAACAAGCGTGTAATTAGAAATTTTACGAAATTATTACGGATAAAGAGACATCGACGATGTAAGCGTATAATTGAGACAGACGGCGACGTTCGGTCAATCCCTTCAGAGAAAATAAGAATTTCTCGACACGCGGTAGACAAAAAAGAAAAATGAAAACCAAACACAATCGAAAGCTATCGCGATAATAATATAGTAAAAACTAATCGGTGGTCGAATTCGGTCCGGTCTGATCTGGTGTTTAAACACGAATAATATTGATCCGGTCCGGTGTAAAAAATAAAATATGTTGTGTGGTCTAAATTTCAGGTTACTTTACTGCATAAAATATCAGAAAATTCGGTACGTTTCGGTTCGTTAAAAAGAATTTTTCAAAACGGCCGTCAAGTCCGGTCCAGTTTCAAAACAATTAAATGACAAGGCGATCGGTCTGGTTCAGGTCGCGTTTTACCGTTTCGGTCCGGTATCGAGCGCGTATATTTGAAGGACAAATAAAATTTGCTCGAAAACGTCGATCGATTTTCTAAAAATAGTTTCAATCAGCGGAATTTATTTTAATCAGTTTTAAATTGAAATAAATAATCGGATTGCACGTTCTTCAATAATACGCAGTGTTACGCGCGAGCAAAAGTTCCTGTTGCTTTTAATTTTTCTAAGATACACTTATACGTGAAATGCTTGTAGGAAATAAAAAAAAAAAATTAATTAATTTCGTTGAAATATTTGAAATACGCGTTAATAACTAGTAAATATAAACGCGGTTTCATAAATGATAATACATTCTCCGTGTTTAAACAAAAAAAAAATGCATCTCGTGTAGTTCGAAAAAGAAAATCTCGTTTTAATTTACACCGCGCGCAGACTACACGTTTGTTTAAAATTTTTGCAATGAAAAAAAATTCATTACGGCGTAGAAAAAAATACTGCCACATACAGTGCTCGAGTCCCTTTTTTTTTTACTTTCATATTTCGAATAACGTTTTCCGAATAAACCATATTGTTTAGCAGCGGGTTTTCATATTATATTATAATAATTTGCGAATAAATTTATCATAACGAACCGGCGAGCGTTTAATTATTATTATTATTATTATTATTATTATTATTATTATTATTATTATTATTATTATTATTATTATTATTATTATTATTATTATTATTATTATTATTATTATTATTATTATTATTATTATTCTCCGCGCGCCCGTCATACGATCATTCCTGTGTGTACGAAAACACACACACACAATTCTAAAATTGTCGGGCTCGGTTTCCGTGCAGAGCGTTTGCTAATCATTATTATCGAATACTGCGAGCAAACGAATAAATACAGCAGAGCGAGCTATAAATTCGTTTTGTGGATTCCGAGTACGAAATTCGATAATTTCGCGCGTTTTAAGCGTTTCAGCCCATTTTTCCCCGCAGCGCTGTTCATTTTCTCTTTATTTAACGCGCGTTAAATTTCGTTTTTTTTTTCTTCTTCATAAATCTCGTAATATTTACTATAAAATATAAGGGAAAAAAAATTTTTTTAGCGTATATTTTAATATTTTTTTTTCGAGGCCCGCGCGTTATAGCGCACATATTTCGGTGTTTTTTTTCGCGCTATAAAATCCGAGTCCTGCAAATATATATATATATATTATTATAATACATTGAATCGAGGCGATTACGCGGATTACGAATTTAACGTGAAATAAATAACGCGTGTATCGACGTTATTTTTCCCAGCCCACATAACGAAAATACTTTCGGGAAATTCGGGAAAAAATGACTTGTCAAAAGTACCGCGTCTGTGTCACCATTACGCCTGCACATATAAGTTTACACTTATTCAAATACCGTTACGCGTCTATGCGGTTTATATAGAAAAGCCGTAATACATATACACGTGCAGTGTACGCGCATTTATATATATATATATATACATATAAAAAGAATACGCTGTCTAAAGTGTCTTAGTGGTTTGACACAGGAGTGCGATGAACTGTATAATGATGCCTGTATTTTATAGAAAAAAAAATTTAAATCATGTAATTTGTTTATTAAAAAAAATAATAATAAAACACACGAAATACAAAAAAAAACCAATTTTAAACACGTTTCGAATTATTCACTCGTTATAGTAATTAACGTACAATTTTATATAAAATAAAAAATCGATTATTATTTCCCGTGGTGACGGAAAGATTCCATTTTTATCAATTTTCGTTTTATCGTCTTTGTGTGTATTAAGCACACGTGTAAATGAGGTGAATTCGATGGTCCGAACAACGAGTACACGAAACAAAACTGCAGCTAGGCATAAAACGACTCGTTTCTGCGGTAAACTGTTATTTCAGTAAATAATTATTTAACCTTTTGAAGCTTTCTATTTCCATATACTCGTATATATATATATAAAATTTCTACGGTTATTATCAATATTTTAAGAGACGTAAAACGATTATTTTCGCTATGATAAGTGACGAATAAATATTTAAGTATTCCTCTGTAAACGCATTTGACACGGTTTTCAACATTTACTGTAGACGAAGGAGACACGCGTCCGTGACACTTAAAATTATTAATTAAAACTTATAATATTATGGAATTTATTTTTATTTTTTCATCTGGAATAATGCGTTAAATTTAATAATATATTTTCAAAATCTTTAGAATTTTAAGCGTCGTTATTCAATGTTTTATATCTCCCAAAAAAAAAAAAAATTGAAAAAGTGGATTCGCGTGTCTCTTTTTTGCAGTTAGCGATTCGTATGTGAACCGTAAAAAAGGGAAAAACAAGAAACTTACGAAAAAGTTTTATCGATTTTTCTACAGGTCTACAGTGTGTTGTTTATGGATTTTCAGTGGATTGTGATGGAAATATTAAACATTTCTTTTTTCTGTACATCCGAAAATAATAATTCTTAGTGTTGTCGATACGTTCGAATATTCGGTTAAAACACGGAAATTGTATTCGTATCGCAATATCGCTTTCTATAGGGATCGTACCCGTTCAATCATATAAACGCGCGTATGTGATAAAAATAATATTTGTGGTTTTGTTAAAAATTCAACGCGCAATGTTCGAGCCTTTTGACACCAATTGAAATTTCATAAGCAGATAATTGAATCGGTGGTATTTAAGAAAATTTCAAACTGTACGTTACAAATGCGTACAAATTCAATATTCTCAACGCGATACGATGTATTTACATATTTTTTATTTTACTTGTTTATACGCGTATAGAATAACTGCTGACGTGTAAACGTGTGTAATGCAATAAATTTAGTAGTGAAACGTCCACGACTATATGCAATAATAGTCTACAGGGAATGTGTATTTATTTATTTTATACGAATTCTATAATATTATTTGAATATATTTAATAACGTTTATCGAAGGAAATACGCTGTGTATATATCGATAGCAATATAATATTGTAAAGCGTTCGATAATATATCTGAAATAAAATTGGATTGCAAATTATTGTTTTGAGTGTACTGTGTAGATTTCGGCGATATCTTTATTGTGCGAATAACATTTACCTCGGAATTGGAGCGTTTCGATTATTAATATGCAACAGACACAATAAATTATGGTAAACGTACATTTTCCTTGTACTCCCGCAATAAGTGCCATTTTCACCGTATCCTTTAAGCAATACCTACTGTTATACATGCATCTCGTATTCGGATGTGTGTTTTCAAATCTTACACGAAACAAACGTTCGTTATTAATTATAATATATAAGTCCGTGTAAACGAGGGGAAATTTCAATTGCCTTTCCGGCAAACTCAGTCGTCTGCAGCGATAGCGGCGCAACGTCTGGCGAATATACGAATATATCGCACCATGAGATGACAAGTGTCGTAACTTCCAAAATGATAATTTTCATGTTTCGGTCGATTCTCGTGTGAATTTTAACGCTCTCTCCAATGAAACACTGTCGTCACTTCTATCTCTCACCGTTTAGGTGCTATTTAGCCGACACCAGTTTTTACAGTCATAAATAACGCACTGCCTCTGAGAAGAATATTGGTATGTTACATACCCAGGCACGTATACAGGGGGGTTTGGGGTTCAACCCCCCGAAATAATTTCTTGTCACATTAAAAAATAATGAGTTAGGAGGAAGAAATTGTTTTATTATGTTGCTGTACAATTTGTATTGCTATATTTTGTAAACCCCCGAAATTTTATTTTGTGTACGTGCCTGTACATACCACAATTGTCAATTAAAGTATTAAAAAAAAAATACTGTCATACAGGAACTTACTACAGTATTCATTTAAACCGTTGATGGTATGTGTAATATACAACAGTCTATTTCTAGAAAATGGAATAAACGCGCTATCTTCTGGAAGTGACCAGCACCAACACCTGCAAATACGCAAATTGTAGCGTTCGCATATTTGTTTTGCACAATCGCAAAAACAGCAGACCATTAAAACAAGCGTTTCGTGTTAAAAAAAAAAAAGCTAGAGCACATATTTCTTCTTTTAGATTCAGAGAGAGATGTGTTTTACAAAGACGTGTTCTTTTTTCTATTCAAAAATTCTACCAGAAGGAATGCTTCGAGCTTTACAGTCATGCAGTTTGTTTCCGGTAGCAAATTGCATCTAGTCGATACTTTAGAGAGGCTTTACTTTTCAAATTTCTCAGAAAAAAAAACTCAGAAACTACCGAATGATTACACAAATTACGGCGCCATTAACACGGTGGTGGGGCGGCCGGCCCGATTAGATTCTTGTCGCGTTCGTTGATTAAGCGCGGGCACGATTTCAATTATTTTCCACTAAAATTCCTCGCATTTTTATTTTTATTCTATCAGAACGCCAAACAACAGGTTAAAATTATTCAGCGTCATTTATTTGATTATAAATTTTAATTGGTTTCTTTAATATAATTAATTTTTTGTACGTAATTGACGTGGAAAATTTGAATAAAAAAAAATTTGATTTTTCTACTCATATTTTTGTGTCTTTAAATACCTGCTAGCATATATGACAGTGTATTTAGTGGTTTTTTTTTTTTTAAAGCTACAACTCTTTCGCTCTACTTATTACGTTTTTATAAAAGGTTTACGTTTTGTTTTGACGATTTAACATACATATATGTAAATATGTGTACATAAAACAAATATATATATATTTGTTCCCCCCAAACGTTTATTTCGATATTATCGAATTGTGTTATTGTTATCGAGGAGTTTTATTCAAACCGAAATCGTTTATTTCCCTCGAATGTTTTTATTTCTCACATCGAGAGTGGAATAAAAAAAAAGAAAAAAGAAGACGAAACGGCTACAACTATACGAGGTAACTCGTATATACTATTATAACTTAGTGGCGGCTCGTAGTGATTTGAGCCAAGATCGCGATGAAAAAATGATCTATAATGCCTGTATACCACTCAATAAAAAAAAATAACGATATAAACAATTTATTAAAATAAAATACGATTCAAATTATTAATTGTTATGTACGAATTGTATACAAACACAATATTGAGTAGTAAAATAATATTTAAAAAGTCAATCCGTGTAGCAAATTTAATATGATAAAAACCGTTTTATTCGTACGCTTGACATTATTGTTATTGATCAAATTAATCATCATCACACGTATATACAAAAATGTATTAATAATATATATATACCTGCTCAAACTGTATTAAAGCGTTTCGATTACCGTCAGCTTCCTGCAATGTGTTAATAATTTTTTTCGCTTTTGATCTCATACGTTAAATCTCTTTCAATGTTTAATACAGTGACGAGTCCGACAATGTTTCTTGTACGCCGTGTTAGTCCGGAGCCAATTTTTTTGTTCGCCGCATACAAGGAAAGGACTTTTCACAGCCCGCTGAACTTATTAGGTATACGTATATGCGGAAATAAGGCAACTCGTAATGACGTGCATATAAATTCCCTATAAAATCTTTGTTTAAAGTTTAAAACAGATACGGTGTCAAACACAAACTGCTATAATATCGCAAATTCCATGATTCGTAAAATTATTCTGGAGTGTTTAGCTCCCCGCCCCTATTTTCGCCTAACCCAACCTAATCTAACTTAACCTAACCTAACCTTGCCGCGTGTTCTATAGATCGGTTATTATTACTATTTCGTAAGTATAGGAGAGGGCCAGTAAACTAAACTAAATTTCGGTTCAATACGCGTTATATGCGAGGGTATAATACAAATACTGTCGATATAAGTGTGTGTATATATATACACATTACACATTATATATAGACTTTTGTAAGGAGTTGTGGGTAAATAGAGAACGTTTCCGAGTATATATTACATTTTGCACTCGTGTAATGCGGAAAGGTTTTTGCGGGACGGAACTAAAATTCCGGAATCCTCTTTAAAAACGTTTTGGGTTTTGTGCGAGAAACGTCTCGCGCAATATATATATATATATAACGGTTTTACATAATATATAAAATACGTATGTGGACAATTTCTGTTTATTTGCATGACAGATTGGCCTATTTTAAGGCGGCCATTCGAATGGATTTCACGTAGAAATAAGCGTATACACGATTAATAATGTTTTGACGTTTGATGCGCGAGCCGCTTTTTATCGATTCCGAAGATATCTACATTACTTAGAAAAAAAAAAAATCATAAACTATATGTATATTGAAAACGATACGCAAACCGTGTGAGTACTTGAACGAAAAAATAATAATAATACTCACAACTGCATACTTACTCTATCGATCGTGATATTAGTTTTCGAATTTTTCGTCGGTGAAAATATTTCAACGAATTCATATTGAAATAATATGGACTTTTGCTATAATTATAATATGTTATTTTCGAAAATTACATCGCTATATTGATTGATATTGTTTATTAGCAGAGGTTTCCACAAACACTGTGCGAAAAATTGTCACACGACGAGCCGAAAAAGAATTTTGTTATCCATCTATTCGTTAAAAAAATGAGTTTCAACCGTAAATACATTTAACGGAATTCTGCACGTTGCAGCCTGTTCAGCGAGATGATACCTCGACAAAACTTTCTGTTATAGCTATTATATGTAAAGGCTTCCCATTCAATTCTTCGTATAATATTGCGAATAAATAAATCGTTCCCTATAAAAACCGATGAAAAAAAAAATTGTCGCAGGTTTTTTTTTTTATCATCAATATGTATAAAAAAAAGCTTCTTGTATGAAATAATGTCGAGAGCACCTACGAAGAAGCGTATGCGTGTAGCGTGTGATTTTTATGCGCATTTTCCACACGAGCAGCACTCGTCAATATAATATAGTCAGTGTGTAACGTCGTATATAATATTGACGTCGGTGTGCCTTATTTATATATATTCGACGTTGCGTAATGGAGATTACGAGAAATATATATACCGCGCTCGAATTTAAATGTCTCGCAGCGATTTCAGATCCACATGATGATGATGATGATGATGATGATGATGATGATAATAATAATAATAATAATAATAATAATAATAATAATAATAATAATAATAATAATAATAATAATAATAATAATAATAATAATAATAATAATAATAATAATAATAATAATAATAATATAAAACCGAGACAATTAAATCGATCGCGTGTACTCGTGTGTTCTAGAGAGTTACCAGAAAAATCGAAACGAGTAAAGCGCATAAAATAATTGCACTGTATTTGAAAATTGTCCGATTGAATTAGTAAAATATCCGTACGAGTGATGACGAATTTTTTTTTCGATTTTTAAATAACGAAACGTTTATATTTACAACCGTTTTTTTTTTATAGACAAACGTGGATCGAATAGCAGGAACACCCTTCTCTAAATCCGCCACCAAATTTATTTAAAACAATGTCGATGGTAACGGAATGCGACTTAAAAAATTATGTATTCGTTAAAAAATGTATGACGTGTTTGGGCCTTAAAATAGAAATTATATTTTTATACGTATTATATATTTACTGACCGTAAGCCGTTATTTATTTTAAAAATACGGAAAAAAAGGAGAAATGGGACTTTCGTGGGATTAATATTATGTAAACACGCGGTTTTTATTTTTACTAATAATAAAAGTTTCTTTGATTATACTACCGATCCCGTTCAAATATTTGCTAACCAATTAAAAAACAAATTCACTGTGTATTTTTTCGTTTCGCCAAAAAAATGTTCACATCGATAATGCAATATTATATTATAGTGTATTGACTAAAAATCCGCCGCGCAAGGCATAATTCGACCTTAGTCGATGCTCGTCGCGCGTATACGAAAAAAGCTTTTCACGTGCTTTTTAATAATATGGTGTCATCTAATATGATGCGCGTCCGTAATCACTTTTGACAAGTATAATAATCGATTTTCTTCACATTTCCCCTGCCTTCCTACTCGACGGCTCGACGCATTGTTGACAAATTAATACGAGTTAAAAAAATTGTTTTAAGCATCATTTAACACGATTACGACGAGAATAAAAATAATGACTCTCGTTATTCGATTACGACGGTAAAAAAAATCAAATACGATTTATACACACGCCTACGACAACAAAATAACGAAATCAAGACCGATATGTAGTATTAAAAGTTAAATATCTGATTCATTGGCGAGGAAACGGTGTGTTATTATTTTTATAAAGAAATTAGGTGTAAAGTCAACCGTTGAAACTCAATGTTATTTGATAAAAAAAATGTTTGCCCACAGCGCGACACTTATAGGCCTTCCTTTATTAATAACAACCCGTCAATTCTTCGAGGGTACGTTTTTTTTAAGCCCGAAATGTCCCGCATATTAATTGAATTTTTATAAACGTTTTATAATTTGTGTTTAATGATAATATAACATAAACTCCGTCGAGCCTGAAAGTATCTACAGGACGAATCTAAGATTTTCTCTCTTTCGCTTACAAGATTCGATCTTTGCCTTAGTTATTTAAACTACTTGAAAATACCACAGTTTGACGGGAACGATTCTTCGTGCAGTGACGGCTGAACCATATGCGGTTGTACCTATTTATCTCTGGTCCCGCAATCACCGTACGTTGCAGCCGAGCTATGGTTCTCATCTTGTGGAGCACGGAGTCCGGAGTGGCATGCGATTAGGTTTATAGTTCACATCGGTATAGGTCAGCCCGAATGTAGTTCATCCCACTGTTTTCGTCACCGAACTCATGGGCTAGTAGTTGGATTCAGATCGATCATCATAGGAATCTGTTACTTCTCAAGCGCTTACGGTCCGGAATATTTTCGACATTGTTGACATCTTATGGTCATTGACCGCGTTGTTAAGATGGTCTCTTCTTACTACTGACTGAAACAGCGCCGCGGTCATATTTTTAATCTCTGGTGATCTGGCTACAGGATTTTTTTCGTAGCTGTTCCGTCTTAGACCTAGGGTTCTAGAACCAGGTGCTTCTGTTCTTATTAGTATAAAATCCGCGAGCAAATCATTATATGTGGTCGGAAGACCAGAATTGATTATCACGAATCGTGTATGTATACCCGTCGACTCGGGACGTCACTGATTTAGATCACAACCCCCACAAACCACCTCTGAGTTCAAGGCCCGTATAGGTCAGCTGAGCCGATTTAGACCCCGGCTCTGGTTGTTTTTATGTAATATACATCCAAGTTTTTATAATGATTACTGCTCTATGATTATTGTATTTTAGATTTCTTTACGAAAAATTTTATAATTAAAAATAAAAATAAATTTTATTTTATTTAAATTGCTTGTAAAAATTCAAATTAGCCATTTATTGGATATACGCGTTTAAAAAAAAAAAACGTTTTTGGCGTTTGAAATTTTTATTAAAGATATAAGTCGAGGATTTCCTATACGATTTTTTTTAAGCTTATAAAAATGTCAATATTTTTCTATTACGCGAAAGAACCCAACAAAATGATGTGGGTGCACACGATTTGTCAAAAGAAATTGACGTTTTCGTATTCAAAAAGAATTGTAAAAAAATCTACGAATAAAAAAAATGTCTTACATTAACATTTCTTTTCTTTTCTTTTTAATAGATTCATAAAACGAATATTGAATTTTGCAAAAAAAAAAATAGAAATTTTAATTAAATATTTTTTAAAAAATACAAAAAACGTAACAAAACAGGTAACTGTCGCGCACGTGTATACGACGTATTACGACGTTTTTTAAATGCATTTTTTTAAATTTCAATATCCTATTTAATTTAATAATTTTCTCGAATTCTGTGGCTATCAAAATTAAATCGTCGTATTGAATGAGGTCGTTCGTATAACGTCATAACGTCTGCACAAATACGCGTTTAACCCGCCACCGCCGCCGCCGCCGCCGCCGGAAAATAAAATAAAAATTCCATTTTCTACTCCAGCGTGTTTGTAAAAAAAAAATATATATATGTATAAAGCGATGAATGTCCCATGTAACAATAGTATTTTTAAAGTACATTGAACAGGACGTATAGCGTATAAAACGCAAAGAAAAACAGCGTTCTGTGTACTGTGAAAACCGTGAAAAGAATATTATTTATAAAATGTGTGGCCGTTATCAGCGACTTGATCGAATTCGCCGCGATTGTGGTGATGCATAAAGAGCCTGTACTTTAATGTATTATAATATTATATAGTTTTGTGTCGGATTGTGTGAAATAACCGCGACGACGACAGTAATAATACGAGAGAGAGAGAAAAAAAAAAAACGAAAGAAATCGGCGAGAAAAATCTTTAATGCGAAAACGCGGTTTGAGCGCGAAATAAACGTAAATATACTTTTTTTTTTTTTTAATTGCAGCGGCGGAATATATTTTTTAACGATTTCGCGCGAATCGCGTTAATTTTCCTCTTCGAATAAGAGACGGCGATATTAATATTATTTATGTATATATTTTTATAAAATATTTTCTGTTGCTTGTTATTAAGAACTGAATATCATTTTAATTGACAAACGATTTCCGAAACATTGTTATTATTATATATGTCACCGTCCTTCGTCACGATTCGTCGTGCAGTTTCCAGACACCCGGGGAAAACGTTAATTTTTCGATTGAGAAATACACTTGAGTTTTTAAGAGTAAATCGCATTTAAATGACTTAAAAATATGCTCTGAAAATTTCCTTTTAATAATGTCATTAAAAAGACCCAAAATTGTTTTAGACGGGCGCGGATCCAGCTTACATTAACGGGAGGAACGGGTTATAAATATGTATACATATTTACTATTTAGATACTTACTAGTAAATTCGAGTATATATTTTATATATATATATATGCAAATAGTTTAATAATGTATTATTACTCGCGAAATAATTCCTTATTAATTATAATGAACACTTTTTTTTTTCACAAACTGCATTGAATGTCTTTATTGAATTATATACAATTTAAAATTACCCTTTTCTTATAAAATACCTTTTAAAAATTTCACAATAAAATATAATATAAAAAATTAAAATGTTAAAACATGTAGTAGGTATAAATATTGTTATCGACAATTTATAAATTTATGTTATAAAAATAAGAGACGAAGATTTGTTACTGAATAATATAACAATACATTTACATAGGATAACACAAAATATTAAATTTAAATAAATTAAATAGGTCACGCATATTGATACGGCCAACGGGGGGGGGGGAGAGAGCGGCCACCTCTACCACCCTCCACTGAATCCGCGCCTGGTTTTAGAATTATTTTACTACAAAAAAAAAAATCTGGTTTACCAAATGTTTTTTATAATTATAAACACGAAATATACGCTGTGTAACCTTAAACGAATAATACGAAACAACTCGGAAATAACATCCTTAATTACACTATTTCGGGATAAAAAAAACTTGTATTATCTACTAGGTAATCTTCTTCGTCTTCATGTAGTCTCACAACTCTGTAAGAGTATTGACGGCGATTATTTGCGATCAATTTCTATTATTTACCGCAGTGAAAACACGAGCATTTTATATCGGTAGAGAATATATGCGTGGTAAAGAAAGACGTAGAATCTCTAAATGGAGGTCCAGGCTGGAAAGCAAGAGAAGCTGACAAGGAGAATTGGAGGCAGTGGTTGTATGACGGGATGGTCCTAGTGGCCGTTAATACTCAAGAAGGAGAAGAAAAGAATATATACATGTACTATGCACCGTTTACGTTAATGATTAAAAGAAATCATCGAACTTTCTATTTAAAGTTTTTTTTATTGGCGAAATATGTTTAAAATGTTTTCATCCGCGAGTAATTAGGCTATTAATTTTCTCTTTCTTTTCAATACGATTCAGACTCGAAATATAAAATGAAACATTTTCACGATAAAAATATTATGATAATAATGAACAATTAAACGAAATCGAATTTTCTCGTTTTTAATTCTTTAAAAAAAAAACATATCTTTCTATTTTTTTTTTTTTTTACAATCACGATGAAGGTTGTGCATTGCTCGCTCCTTTAAGGACTTTACTGGGTACGTAACTTCCGAGAAGTGAAATAGTGCGTGCACGCTATTTCATTTCGCGGCGGTTACTCGATTTCGTATATTCCCGCAGCCGAAATAATCGTATGCCATTAATGCGACGTGCTCGTCCTGGCCACGGTACACAATTTAATCCCATATTTGCACTATACCAAAGAAGATATATTACGCGCTGTGTAATAATATAAGAACGTCGCGTAATTCGGTCGTATATATTAATAGTAATACGTAATACGTAATACGTAATACGTAATAATAATAATAATAATAATAATAATAATAATAATAATAATAATAATAATAATAATAATAATAATAATAATAATAATAATAATAATAATAATAATAATAATAATAATAATAATAATAATAATAATAATAATAATAATAATAATAATAATAATAATAATAATAATAATAATAATAATAATAATAATAATAATAATAATAATAATAATAATAATAATAATAATAATAATAATAATAATAATAATAATAATAATAATAATAATAATAATAATAATAATAATAATAATAATAATAATAATAATAATAATAATAATAATAATAATAATAATAATAATAATAATAATAATAATAATAATAATAATAATAATAATAATAATAATAATAATAATAATAATAATAATAATAATAATAATAATAATAATAATAATAATAATAATAATAATAATAATAATAATAATAATAATAATAATAATAATAATAATAATAATAATAATAATAATAATAATAATAATAATAATAATAATAATAATAATAATAATAATAATAATAATAATAATAATAATAATAATAATAATAATAATAATAATAATAATAATAATAATAATAATAATAATAATAATAATAATAATAATAATAATAATAATAATAATAATAATAATTGAAATTAATAATAATTAATAATATGCCAGTGTTGATTTTTTTTTTTTGGTACAACCAAAAAAAAGAAATTTTGTCATTTTCTCGAAACGTTCCGGTTTTCCTAGTCACGTTATCGCCCTAGCGAAGGAAATTATTTACTCCGATTCGTGTCGCCAGGAAGGTTCTATAATAAAGCGTAAATATCGAACGTTCTCGATTTTGTTGTGGGAAAAAAAGCGCGAACGACCAAACGTAAAATAAAAATATTTGCCTTCACACAGCCCCTTACGAAAATATTAATGATAAACAATTTAGTAAAAAATATAAGCGCGTTTTTCTTTTTTTGTTAAATTATAATTTGTACACTCTGTTTTTTCTCAATATCTATTATGGAAATAAATGCGCGTTATACAGAATAACGTATTGAAATTAGTATGTCAATCCAACACCACAATAAAGATATACAAAAAAAAAAAGCAGGGAACGTAAATAAAAATTGATCTCAAAAGTCTGACAATCCCCCCGCGGTGTATATCGATTTTTTTTTGAAAATTCGCAAGATCGCGCTAGTCTGCTATGAAAGCTACGAAAGGCGATTTCGTGAGGTGATGACGAGAGAGGGACGAGCATGACGGTTTTTTCCGACGAAATTTGTTTTAAGCGACCGAATTAATCAAACAATTTTTTTTTCTTGAACTATTTAAACGCTACCGCGTAAATCTTATAGTCTGTAATTAATAGCTGGTCTAAAAATACGCATAAGTCATTAAAATTCCGTGAAAAAACCCCGTTTCTTCGGAGAAAAACCACTAATGTACGCATATGTATATACATATAATTATTAATTATTTTGAATTTTTCACTGCGAAAGTAATATAATTAATAATTGTTCGTTAAAAGCTGAAAACAAATTGCGCGTTCTTGACACGGATTTTTTAAAAGCCCATTCAAAATGGAATTTTCATTCACACGCCTACGAACGGCAAGAACACATTCGATATACGCATAAATTCTGTAATAAACGTGGAAAAGAAAAAAAAAAAATTACAAACTCGCCCGAAATGTCGAGAATTGATGTGTTAAAACGCTCGACTCTATAATACAGCTTTTCCCAAATCGCGGTACGCCTACTACAAGTGGTACTCGAAGAAATTTTTTCATATGTATTTTTCATCGTATTTACATATAAAAAGACAATGAATCGTTAATTAATGTGATTAGTGACGGCTCAACGACAACGCTTCAATGAAAAAAACATTGGTTTCGTTTTGGACATCAGCGAAAATCGAATACGCAATCTCTTTTCAAGCAAACATTACAATGTTTTTTATTCCATTTGTCGCTACTTATTTGTGCGGGAGTGGGTTTTCTAAACTGTTGTATTCGAAAACACAGAAGTACAGAAGTACGCTCGATATTCGAATAGTGACTTACGAGTGAAAATAAGTTCCGTTCAGCCTGATATCGATTTTCTTGTACAAAATAAACAACAACGAATAATTGCACATTAAATTTAAAAATTATAATTTAAATATCAAGATTTATCTGAAAATTAAAATTTTTCTTGACTTTTACGAATATCATACAATAAAAAAAATGTTAGCGAATGGATTAATAATAAAAGACACATTTAAAAAAAAAATGATCTTCTCATTTAGTTTTAGTATAAAGGTTGTACGCGTATCGATCATAAAAGCACAGATTAGATGAATACAAATGGATCACTCGGTCCGAGAAAAGAAATGCAAATACCACGAGACATTACATGACACGATCGCCAAACCGGAATTCACTGTGTAAACAATACAAATGGATTACCTCACGGGAGTAACGTTTAAATTTTAGATAAATATATATTGTGCTATCGGGCGGTTACACTGATTTGCGGGGGGCTTTCGAGTGACGGCATTTTTTTTTTTTTAGATCACGAGTTATCCATCTGTATTCGTCTAATCTGTGCTTTTAAATAGTTTCTATAGTGGTACTCGGTGATAAAAAGTTTTGGTAACCGCTGCTATGACATATAATATATTATCATCCGAGTAATATTCGAAAATATCAAAAAACCGGAACGAGTAATTCATACTCGGACGCACAAAAAAAAAAACTAGGAATTTTTTTCACGGGTGTATTTAATTAAGATGGGTATCTCGTCGCGGACGTTATCATAGTCTGGCGGTAGAAGTAATTATTATTTTTATCTCCCTAGCGTTGTGCAGCGTAGTTCACGTGTACTAAACCGAAAGATATCATAAGTATACAGCTGTGTACTCCGAAGCGTGAAATTTTCACAAAGAATTCGTTTTGTTTTTTCGGTATTTTTTTGAACAATTTAAAACTGCGCGTACGACGCGACGTGTCGAGTGACGACTGCGTTTGTAGGATTTCCGCCGAGAGAGAGAAAAAAAAATCCCAGTGGAAACGACAAGACGAGAGTGATATTTTTATCTCCGAGAGACTCGTTTTCCTCGGTCCTTTTTTTTGAATTTTCCGCACTAGAATTTATTTTTTTTACGTTCCAACTCGATGATTAATATCGTCGAATAGTTTCGGCGAAGACGTGCTCGCGCATTTTGAATCATATTCATTTCGAGTATTCGTTTTTTTTCCTATCCCCATGTATTAAATAATACGTTTGTTTTTATTTTCTTCAATAACGCGCGTATACAATGTAGTAGACGCACGTTTGTGAGTAGGTTTTTTTTTTTTGTACATTTCACTCACTCGTGAACGTGCGAATTTTTACAAGAACCTACGCGCCGAGAAAAATCGTTTTTTTTGCGTTCGAATCCCAATAGGTCGAATCAAACGATGAAAGTTTAAAATTTTTTTTTTTTTGTAATCGATCTCGCGATCGGTTTTGCAGTACGTGATACTACGCTGTCCAGCGTCAGAAATCGTTTGTTCGACAAATGATATCATCGATCGTCTTCTTTTCTTCGAATTTCCTTTCTGTTATTCTATAAAGTATTTCATTTTCGTGCCTCAATGCGTGTGTCCAACCGCGTTCCATCGTTTTGCTCTAATGGTTTTAAGCACCTCTCCTATGCTCATTTATTTCACTCAGCACGCTTTCGTTGTTACGGGCGTTTTGTCCGACTCATTCGCAGCATCCTTATCCAAAACCACGTTTCAGAGCCTTCGAGACTCTTTTGCCTCGCCTCGTTTAATATCCAAGTTTTCACCACCAATACTCACGGTTATTGGAGCGTAGCAATTTTCTCTTGTTCTACCTTAGTAAGAACGTGTTAAATCGTTCATGGATTGTTGATTTATACAGAATATTTTCAGATATGTCCATGTCTTCAGTTTTTGGCTGACGTTCCGGATTTATTGCAGAGGCCATCTTCAGATCGACAGTTACTGTTCCGAGGTCGTAACTATACTGCGGTATACCGATGCGATGGTTACTCGGACCAGTAACTATTGCTCTGAAGATGGATTCCGCAATAAATCCGAAACGTCAGCCCAAAAACTGAAGACATGGATACGTCTGAAAATGTTCTGAATAAATATTTTAAGTACCTATATAATTTATTTCGATACACCAGCGAGTCGGGGACACATTATTTTTTTCATAATGTCTACGTATTTTTGCGTTTCATTCAACAACGTATTATAAAACGCTTTAGACGCGAGAAATCGATGATTAATTGCGCATTGCAATAATAACATTTGTAATCGATTTGTCACTCAAAAGTTTTCACTTACAGATAGAAAATATTATCGATATTCTATTTAATCGCGTATCGCGCGTAAAAAGAATTTTTTTTTTATGCGATATATAGTAAATGTAAATTCACGCAAACTATTTGACACACAAAAAAATATTTCGTTTTTTGAAACAAAATCAACTTGAAGCAATAATCAGTCCCGTTCAGTCTGTAAGATTTACGTGGCCGTAGAACAAAACTACGTGCGAAGCCTTATACACCAATTATCTATTTTTACTAGTGAAAATACGATAATATGTTTACTTGATATATTCATCGTTCACGTTGACGATTAAAAAAAAAAAAAAATCACTGAACTTTCTAACAGATTTTTATTAATAAAATGTTAAAAATGTTTTTATCGAGTACCTACTTCAGTAAAAAAACGTCAAAAATTACAATAAAGCTTAATTTTTCCCTTTCTCCTCCAGTCACATTTAAATCATGTCGGTTAGCATTTCACAAAACAATATAAAATATTATTTACTTTTTTTTATAACGGTAATAAAAAAGTTTTAAAAACAAATTTTTGAAATTTTAATATCTTTCCATTTTCTTTTTTCCAAACGCGAGACCTGGGCCCTGCCAACGAGATCGTGATTTGTTTTTTACGCGTTAATTGTTGAATAAATTCGATAATAATATGCGTATAACAAATGCCCGGTGAAAATTTTCGAACGCTTTATCTGCGATTTAACGCATTAAATTCACCGAAGTGTACGAACCGAAAATCAGACCACGCATAATATATTACAGTCAGTTGCACTTATCTCGAGATAGTATATTGTGATTAAAATCGACCCGGAAAAGCTGGTGGTTCTTTTATACGTACACTGTCCGGATTATAGTAATTTATTATAAATTCAAATAATTTTTTTTTATCCCGACTATAAGACCGCGCGATATGGTTTATTTCGTTGTTCGATATATTATATAAAAGAGATAAATTTTTTTTTCTTCAATTTACCGAAATTCATGTAAATTTTATGTAGACGAGTATTACGTCGTATGATAAATATTAAATAGAACGTGTCGTCACGACCACTGGAAGAGGGTTGTTTCTGTGTTGCTTGAGTGTACGAAGAGTTGTGTTTTTTTTTTAATTAAACATATTAAAAAAATATCTCACGTGGCTTTTTTTTTATAATAAATGTAATAAATAATGGTACGCCGAATAGGTAAATGTGAATTTAATATTCATTATTTAAAATTAGGGGAATATGAGGCAAAATGGGGACGCTAATTCATGATGATCCGTAATAAACTTAAAATAAATATTGTTTACACAATCTAAAGTTTATAGTAATTGATTTATTATTTATTATGATAATTGGTTGAGACTCTAAAATATCACGAATTTTAGTAAGATAGCTACAATGTACCGAACAAGTGAAAAGCATATTCAAGGCGAGATCTCACCAATGAAAAATATTTAACGCCATCGAAACGAAAAACTCTTGACAGCTCTTTTTTGAGTAATGTTAAGTAGGAAAAAGCCTCAGATTTGTTGTGCATGAGCGTTGAAAGTATGCTTTGTATCAGAGTTTTTAAACATTGCGTCTATGAAGAAGACGATTATATTCATCACGAATTATTGTTGGTAAAAGCGTCTTTTTTCAGAGCTATATTCTTGAATACTTAAAGATATTTACAACACGATCGATGGGAAGAGACGAGAAATCGTCCCGAAGTCACCTCGATATCGTCCGACTGAACGCGTTTATATTTATATCGGAATACTCGACAATTATTTTGATATTTTAATCGTTATCATCGGCATTTGGAAAACAAAACGATAATAATTAACGAAACAACAGCAGGTGAATCATAATTGATCGCGCAATCCCGGGGTGGATCTATTGCCCACAATCTCTGTGCCGAAACACACGCGAACGAACGAACGAGGACGATTGCGGCGAATTCCTAATTAAATCTCGTCGTTCACGTGCTCGCTAGCGCAGGCAGCCGTTCCTCCGTGTCCGAAGCGTACGACGTTACTTGAATTCGAAATTCGGCGGAGAGAACTCTCGGCCAGAATCAATTAAGAGGGTCCGGCCGCCATTGCCGCAACGGGGTCACGCGCCGCACGGCGAGATGGAACGAAAAAAATATAATTTTCGAAAAACTCGCCGAGTAGCGTTTTTAATTTTATTTCCGTCAAACGGGTTAACACGGTTTACACGTGTTTTATAAGGCATCCGTTTCGAAATGACCGCGTTGTCAATTTCACCGTTTTCGCGACAATGCCGCAAGACCGTTTGAACAATTTTTTTTTAAAAATCATCGAATTCTCTCTGAATTAAAAACAAATAATGATTTTCCACGCAACCTTCCACTGTCGTTTAATTGATATTCGTGAGGGTAAAAGCGGAAACCTTCCGAAAGGGTATTATACGTCGTGCAGGGCTTGCGCTAAGAAAATTTCAGAACTGCTCGAGTATCTGAATTAAGCTTAAACGCGTATTTTGACTGGATAGAACGCTAAGCCCCCCCCCCACGAGAAACCAGCCGTAGTCGATAGCGAAACTTTTAGAAATTTAACACAATTTGTGTTGAATTAAACGCGTCTATAGTTAATTGAACGTTGCGCAATAAGCTGCCTCAAAACATTCCATTAAAATACTGTTCACTTTTACAAGTATTTTTTACGATTTCATAGTTTTTCTCAAACTTGTAAAATTCAAACCGAACTCCTTAAAAAAAAAATGTTATTAAACCTAGTAATTATTATCACGTTATAACTCTAATACAAATTGCTTTGGTATTAGTAATATATATATTTTTTTAATGATAAAACAGCTGTAGTACTAGGCCCGAAGTTTTAAGCGACGAAACCGTAAAATTATCTAAGAGAAATGACTATAATAATTCAATATTGAATAATATTAAATAATAAATATTCGTTTAATATAGAATATTAAATCAAAAAAATTGATTTTTTTCATTACAGCTATATAGGGTTATTGACTAGATTGGTAGCGAAAATTCAACATTTTTATATTTTCAGTTATAACGGAATATACTATATTACAATTGATTTTAAAAAAAAAATAACCGTTACCGTAGATGTCAATGATTTTTGTTGGAATCTTCAAATTGTCTGAAAAATCTTTAGGAATATTTTGGAAATGCTGTCGTTTATGTGTGTACAATTTGTGTTTGATATCACGTATGAAGAATTCGTGCGCAAATTCTTTGAAGTACTTCTAGTGTTCTACATAAAGAATTAACGGGTAACGTCATTATAAAACCGACCATAAATTCCTTCTTTCAAACAAAAAAAAAAATTCGCTCTGATCACTCAAAAGAGATTTTTGAATAAAGCATTTTTTAAAACATTACCAAAAAAAACTTTATAATCACGATGTGCTCATCATTATCTATGCTTGAATAGAATAATATGCTTTTTCCACTAATAATAATTGACAAGGTATGAATTTATTGAATTTCACTCGTGTCCAGCGAATAATAGTATCAAATCGATATAAAATCGTAGTTTTAATATTATTAAATCATACTATAGCTGATAACAGTAAAAACGTGTACATTTTATCGGTATTTGATAAATAACAATTACACATATGACGATCACTCGTAATGAGCATGTGAAAGTTAGTGTTAATTACCGAAATGTATAGCGATTGAATTAAGAAATATTGTTTTTTCACGAATCCGCGTGAAAATAATGATTGGAATTTCTAAATGGATTTTATTTTTATACAGAAAATTTTTTTTTTTTATAAACGGTTTGAGTCTTGCGATTCGAACTCAGCTGTTGGTGAAGTACCCCGGTAGACGGTCAAACCGAGAATCGATTGAAATACGTAAGTGACATAAAAGCGTACAGTATGAGATCTAAACGATCGTCTTTGAAATACAAAAATGTTCGAAAGGGAATATCGTTAATATAAAATATATTATTACTGAGCCGGAGGGTCCAAAGAAACGACCATCGAGCAGTCGAAAAAGACGAAAAAAGCTCGTTAGGAGTGTACGAGAACGCGCACGAAGTCGGCCTTTCAGACTCGAGTGAGAATGTCATTTTTTTCCCCGAACTCTTTACCATTTTTACGCGTGGGAAATATTTTTTTACACACTATCCAGTTTGTAAAAATTCTTGTCGATCCAGTGGCGTAACTACGCTGGTTGATGTGGCTGATATATCACCCCTCAGACCTCTTTTTTTTTTTTTTACTATATTTTTTGTTTTATAATTAATAATTATAAAATATTTATAATATATTCATATTATTGGTATGAAAATTAATCGGGACAATATGTCATGTAAATTTTGGTCACGCGTTTTCTCTATAAATAATAATATTAAAAAAAAAAGCTACTCTAGATTCAGAATTCTTAATTACTCGCCGTTTTATCCGTTCTTATAAGCGTTATTATTGTTTTTTTTTTTTTTATAAGATATCGAGCATATCGCGTTACAGTGTGGAATACATTACCCATATATTCGTTACTCGGAACAGCAGCAGCTGGTAAACAGAGGTCATATTGTATATTCTATTTAAGTTATTTAAAGTGTACATATAATATACATGGAAGGGTTTGGTTGTTGGTGAAATACAGATAAATAACTGGCGGTAGAATGTTCGCGAGAAAAACTCGAACTCATCCGTTTATTCGGGAGTTTCGATCAAAACGCCTCATGTAAACGATATACGATACCGGAAAATATCTCTCCTCTCTGCAGTTGTTACGGATATTCTACGAATTTAATGGGTACGCGTTATTGTATTATTATTATTATTATTATTATTATTATTTCTGTTGAACGCGGCGAATTTAAATACTTCAACAGTGTTTCGTTTCTAGTTAATGATCGGCCATTGTTCGAGTTCGCCGCGGTTTACATATTATATACAGTTTTCCAGCATTATATATGTATATAGAATTATATATTGTGTCCGTATATCCGACAAATAATAATAATAATAATAATATTATAATAATTTAATGACAATAAGCGCCGTCATCCCGTGCTGCGTTGTTCGTACAATATAATACACCAATTTTGAATTATCCGACGGGAAATAATTGGAATTAAACGAGAACAACGAACGATAACAGTGTAAAAAGTTTTTTTTTTTTTTTTCCGCAGCTACGCTTGAAATATGAAAATCCCGTCTTACTTATCGATTTACCGCCAGTGGTTTTACCTGACAATCGGTCAGTTCAGTTAAATAAATCGTTTTAATACAGTAAACGCGATCAAAGGCAGGAGGAAAAAAGAATTTTTTTTCTATCCTCTTCTCCGTACAATATGTGTGTTTATCAATTTAATATAAATTCGAAAAAACGGCGTGATATTTGTCGAGTAAAGGAAAAAAGCCATCTGTGTTGGTCTGGCCTATACGATCGGGTCACAATTCATATGGTAATACGTTTTTAAAGGATTAATGTTTTTTTCTTTGTACTGTGCACATAATTTTTAACGATGCTTAACACTTTTTTGTAAATTGGTCGTAGACACAATATAAAGATTTAATTATTATACATTAAATATTAATCGTATATTAAATAGGGAAACTCGTGTGCAAGACACACATTTCATTGCTAGATAAAGTGAATCGAATAAGCCAGATTTCGAAGTCAATTCATACCAATACTAGAAATATTTTTTATGCAAAAAAAATCAAAAAAAAATTTTTAAACGTAGGTCAATTTTTTCTTCTTCCATAAAAGTGACGATTCTGTTTTTTTTTCATCGTTTTTATTTGCTATTCTGTGATGGGGACAGTCGGTGTTCCTCTCGGCAAACGCCGCGTGACCGGGTGGGCCAGACCGACACTGAAAAAAAAAGTGAAATTTCAAACATTCTCACGTATCGATCCGAAACGAAACGGATCGATTTATTTTTTCGATAATACGAAATAATAATGTACGCGAACGGATGATTAAATATTCAATTGCGCAATGTTCGGTTTAAATTCCCGGTTGACGGGATACACGGAATGAATTATTTCAGAACGACGTCCGGCAGAAAAAGAAACGTTCGATCTTTAATGAGCGTATAGGACGGCAGAACGAGAAGAAAATTATTATTCCATTCGCCGTATTTTATAAAACACATTTTTTTGTTTTGTTGCCGTTTTATATTCGTGTAAACGATACGACAGATCTCGCCCCAGCAAGTCTGTCGCGGCCGTAGAGAATATTTAATGAAATTAATCGCATTTCGCGAGGAATACGCGTTTGGAATTTTATGGAAAATAAATGTCGGTAACCGATTGACGTCTATAGGACAAACAAAAAAAATAAATATATAGTGTTATTAACATAATATGGCCGAAAGGTTTTTACTTTTGGTCCGTCGAGACCAATTTTTTCGAAGCTTGTTAGAATACTGTTTATCGAGTAGGTAATTATTCTAAGCCGTTGTGTTGTCAGACGGAACTTAAATTTGACCGAACAAATCCGAAACGCTTATTCTTCTACGAATGCGCTAAAGCTTTCGCGGATCGTTGATTTATTCAGAATATTTTCAGATACATATGGATATAGAAAATGGACCCGGTAATAAGTCCGAAACGTCAGGCAAAAACTCAAGGCTTATATTTCTATTTTCTGCTTAATGTATGAACGGAATTCCGTATAGTATACAAAAATGCACGTAGAGACTGTGAATTCAATCTGGAATTTCTCTGTTCGATTTTCCGTTAGTTTTGTCTCCGATTATTTTCATATATTTTTTTCTGTTCTACACTATTGTGTTTTCTTTGTCCAAGTAGAAAAACAGGCGAATACAACGCGTTTTACAATAATTCAATTATACACCGAATCGATCAATATTTCCAACGCATTTGGTGATTACTATTTAATATTGCGTCGTTTGTTTTTTCCATAAAATAAACTCGTTTACAATTTAGGCGTTGACAAAGCGCAGCGTGTTCAGAAAACGTGTACGTTTTTATTTATTCAAATTATATACGACGACGAATCGCAATAGGGTTGCAAGCACAACAGCGAAAATGACGTAAAGTATAATTTAGTTTTTCACGGGTTATAAAACGTTTTTTTTTTCTTCTTTTGTTAGAAACGCTTGTAAGTACACTCGTGGGCATTAAGTATAATATTGTATGACATAGAACTAGTGTAGTGGCGACTCCGCGTTATAAAGTATGCGGAATTTTGAACGTGCACACCGAATACACGATTCTCGCGTGTATACGTATATTATATAATATAGTGTCGACGAGTTGAGCAAACACATATTGTTAATTATTTACAAGCCTCTGGCAATGGACTTTTGGCAGATTAAATGTACACGGTATATAGACAAGACGTCGCTTTACGCGTTACACCATAACGCGTTAATATAAAAATACGCATTAAAAAAAAAAAATCTCCAAAAAATTTTAAATTTCGCATGATTTTCGTGTAAACGGAAAGGCACTTTTTTTTAGTTTTCGTTCCCTTCGGAATTTTCAGTACGTGTTTTGAAATTCCGTAAAACGTAATATAAATAACACGTCATCGAGAAAAAAATTTAATTAAAAAGACCGATACGAATCAAAACACCTTTTGGAAAATAATCGCACTATTAGTGATAATATATTTAATACGGACTAATAATGACTTAGAAATTTTGTATACACTACATAATAATTGCATATAAATTCAGCTTTGGATACATTTCTTGTACATATTATAATATGTAAAGAAATTAAACGCGTAATAAATATTTGTAAAATAATATTTTATACCGATATATTAAATAATATTAATAACGCGCCATAGTTGTTATTTTTATTTTTTTTAAATTTAATTTACTGCGTAAACAATTTCTTCGCAGTATTTTTTTTTTTTTTAAATTCCACGTTCTCCGCGTAATTTCGTTTTTATTTTTTTTTTTTTTTTTTGTACTCCGTTGTTGTATTACTTTTTTATTTCGCATAATATGTACCCGCGACGATGAATTTTTGTCGAAACCGGTACAATGTAATAAATATTTCTTTACTTTTCATAAAATATTCCTCGGCTTGATCGTTTCCGTTCGTTTCCGTAGATATATATATATATATTTTAAATATACAAAATTTATTATTAAATTATTTATTATTATTATTATTAATATTTATAGTTTTTATTTCCTCCGACATTATTTTTTTATTCTCGCGTTTTGTTTTTACTATTTAAATACATAATAATCGTAGGGAATTCTCAATATTTTTATACACTTACGAATTTATTATTGTATATGGGTCTGCGTGACATTCTAGAGTTTTCTCCGAACAAACACTATATTTAATACGAAATTTACACAATATAATAATACGAAGATAACGTTTAATTGCGCCGGTGTGTGTGTGTGTGTGTGTGTGTTTGTGGGAATATGATCATATGTGCTTACTTCTTATACTTGTTTTAATGCATTAAATACCGCTGGCGTGTATACGCGGCAATGGACTTCGTAGCCGAACATAAATTCGTGCGCTTTGTACACAGACACACACACCTGGTGTACGCGAACGGGTTAAGAAGTACAACGGAATCGTATACGTTACCTACATAAAATATACGTGTGTGTGTGTGTGTGTTAAGCGTGAGACCGCAACCATCCTGAGACCGTAATAATGTATTTTACCCACGCGCGTTTTAAACGTGGCTCAAGAGCCTTTGTACGGAGAATTCTTAACACCACATTACACGCAGAGTATTACTAGTGTACGTTATCAAGGATCGGATTCTGTATAATCATCGTCGGCTCCTAAAGGCGACCCGTTGTTCAGACAGCAGTTGACATCATAGACGTCATCGTTTCGAATATAGCATCGTTTCGAGCTTTCATTTTGCTGAAATTTTACCTTTCAAAAAATCGTTCTTCGCGAAAACACTGTGCCTCGTTACCTACGCCTTCCTCTTCTTTATACCGAACGGCGAACCGAAAGTATCTCTTTTCATTCACGTCTCGCAGTACTCGTTCGTTTGTTTTCATTTCCACCCTGCAGCTTGTCTCAGTCATCTTCCTCCACGTCCACATCTCTGCTGCTCCCGATCTTTCATACTGCAGTATACATATATACTACACGAGCGTTCGTTAAATACTGCGGATTATTAGTTATAGATTTGTTTTCGCAAATTGTCGAGGATTCCGTATTGCGCGTGTAACGTTAAAAAATATCGTAGTCGCGTCTAATTAACAGCGCACACACACCGTACCGACGACGTGAACCGGTCATAGCGCGAACCGGTAGCTATACCACACAAATAACACGTTTGATACGATAGTGAATTGCCGGCCAATTGTTGAAATTTATTCGTACATCACTCTCAATGGTCGACTCGTTTGTGAGCGACACTTAAAAATCGTTTTTTTTTATATTCATTTATTTATTTGTTAAAATTGTTCCAAAGAAACATGGAGTAGATCCTAAGGGATCTCTTCCGCGATGTGCCACACGGGCAATGGTTTTTGTAATCGGGTAATGTAATGTTTTTTTTCTTTAACCTTGTTCCGTATATACGTATTTTTGACTTATATATTAGTTATTATCATATTTTACATTTTATACTTTTGCACTTTTTCTCAATAATATATATTTTGAAAAATGTTTGGTCTCATACGTCCATGAGTTTTTCGTAATAAACATTATCGTATTGTGTACTAAACGAAATCAGTTTTTTGTTTTAAAATCCTAAACCTCGTTCACCACTACAGGACTTTACGGGTTTAGGTTGGCGACCCAACGACAAAAAATAAGACGTCAGTAACCGAAGCGTTACGCGCATTTTGAGACTTTTAGATTTTTTATTTTTTGCTAATACGCGTTAAATTTAAATTATTTCGTGTTATTCAGTAAATCTCGTAAGCTTTATAAGAAGGTAAGAAAAAGTAGGTACTCGCATTTCCACCATATATACGAGTATAATCTATTTTTTAGTAATAAATTATCGCGGTATCTTGGCAGACCTTTTACTGTAATTCATAAATAAAACAAATTTTTTTCACAATTTTTTCTGTTTTTTTAGGGTACATTTTAGGATTTTTTTTCCGGTCATATTATAGCCGCACATATTTCAGTTCTTTTTAGCGCTATAAAATCCGGGCATTGCTTATTATATACAGCCAGGAGCATAAAAAAGAACACACAGGGATTTAAATTTAGGTTGGCCCCCAATCTAGAGGTTGTTTATACACCACTCAGAATATTGGCGAAAAAAAAACAATTACGTTTTATATTATTTTTTAAATTATATTACTATTATCGTTATTACCGTATTAAATTTTTTAATCGAATTAAAGCAAAAACTAAGGCGAAATAATTGCTCTCATTTCGTTGTGTAATAGTACAGGTACAAAGGTATTTACAAAGCAGACTTGTAAACTCGAACATTCTTACGAATACATTTTCCCGGTCTCGTGTACCGTTTCGCGTTTAATTCAATTTTTCTGTCAATGCGTTTTCATCGGATTGTCGGTAAAATTAAAAATTCCGAAGCAGAAAAAACGCATTTTTTCCCAAACCTAAAATTAGATTAACGTAAACACAAGAATCAACGTCACAAGACTTTCGCTTACGTTTACTCGGTCAAACGTCTAATTTTTCAGCAGCTTAATATTTTTTTTATTAATATTTCCTTAGGCGAATAAAATAATATTTTTTTTTTTTAAACCCCTCCCAGACACGAATTCACGTAAAATATTCCAAATAGATTGAAAAATTATTATTTTTAATTTTTTTAAGTGGCCACATCTGTGTAAGAGCGCACTGCGTCTACGTACCGATTCGTGACTTCGGCCCACCCGAACGAAAAAAAATGATTCGTTAGATTTGGGAATAAATTTGCTATTACTCGCTAAGTTTTGGCAATAATTTTTGTAAAAGAAAAAAAAAACACTGCTAACTCTCTCTCTCTACATTGGCGGCCACGCCGGCGTAAGAATGTTATACACGGTATAGGACCATTGAAACTTTATATGGAAAACGAGATATTTCACCGTCCGTGAACGTTTCACCCTAATAAATAACCGTACGTTGTACGTGTACACGTACATAAATATATGTATTTATACTCGAGCTTTGGCGCCGCCGGAACGATATACGGTGGTGGTGGTTTTTCTTCTTTTTTTTTTCCTTACAGCGACGTATACTTTCGTATAAATGGTGTAGATCATGATACGAAGCGTACATATAACGTTCTATATGATGTACCACTACTAGGCGCATATACGTTAAGATTATTGTATGAAAAAGCCGCACTGTATATATATATATATACCATACATAATGCTTTCGGATGATGCGAAAACGTTTAACTTTGAGATGAGATCGTCGACGGTACCCGTAAGGTCTGAAGATGTCGGACTATCGCAGAGGCATTATACTTATACCGTGTGCGTTTGACGATTAACGATTTTTATGAGAAATGGTGGGTGTGTGTGTGTGTGAGTGGTGGAGGTCATGCGACGGGAAAGAATATTATGATACTTTCAGCACCGTTCACCGTCGTATAATCGTTTCCAGTTCGTTTATAGAAATAAATGTGTGGAAAAAAGTGGCGTACTTTCATTTTCTCTCTCTAGTAAGACAGAGAGAGATTCAAAGTAAAACGTAGAAAATTCGCCCTGCCCCATTGTAAAACGGATTTTATATAATATTTTGAATAAAAAAATACATTTATTTTTTTATATTAGTAGTAAATTACTCATCAAGTGTAATAGGTATAACTCGTGTACTTCGATATACTTATTCGAATTCAGAAAATAATAATAATAATAATTCCAAACGTATATTTTTGTGTTGGACAGGTGAGGCGAGAATTCGATGTTATATTTATTAAAAAAAAAAAATTAATAAATATATCAATACATCGAGTAAGTATTTCCGATTTATTATTGCGGATCTCTACTATATTATATTCTTTTGTGAGATCGATACACATTTTTATCATAACATTAATAACCGTTCTCTTTAGATAGAAAACTAGAATAATGTGTTTGTTTTCGACAACAGCGTTAAACAATTTCGTATAAATTGACTAATGCACAATTAGGGGACCATGGGGCAATGTGGGGACGCTAATGTATGATAACCTGTAATACGCTTAAAAATAAATATTTTTTATCAAATTTTGTTTACACAATCTATAGGTTATAGTAATCGATTTATTATTTATTATGACAATTGATTTTTTTTTTTTAACTTCCAAAAGTTATTAAAATAGTACAGTTTACCCCATATGTTTGCCACATATGTGGGGCAATGTGGGGACGTAAAAAAACATCATTCTAATTTTATACATTTTAATTAATTTGCCAACAAAAAATTATAAACTTAAAAAATATTTTAGGAACAAAATTCACATATAATCATAGTCTCATAATCTATTTTCTCAATCACAGTACGAAGGCAATGAGTCCATATTTTACATAATAAACACTGAATCCACTTGAAACAATTAATTTCGAATATAACTCATTATTTCATTCCCTTCGATAGTTTTAGTTTTTACTTGGTTGTTTTAGTACTTTTATTTTTTCCAAACGGTAAAGAACGATTTATTTGTCTGGATGTCGGACATATGTTTGTGATTAAAAGCTCATTTTTGTATGGTGATTCTGTGAGGACTGCTGCTTTTCCTCTTCTTCTAGATGTGCGTGCAAAGGTTTTATTACTTTTAGGAATAGGTTGAATTTCTTCAAGAAGATATATGCTAATTTTGCAGAATTCATAGAATCTTCAGTCCCCACTATGCCCCGGTATTTCACTTTGCCCCATGTTCTCCTGCATTTTAAATGAACCTTTTAGTTCTGGTGGTGGAGAGGTTAACCCGAAACGGGAACGTTTTGTTGCGAAAACTTTGCATTTTTACAAAACGAAAACAAAATAACAAAATTCAGAAATTACTTCTCAAGAAATAATATTTCGTCCTGTTCTTTATCGCTATCGGAAGGTTATCATAGAAATTCTGATATCATCATTTCGCAATATTTCACAAGTCCTTTTATGACGCTGTACACAATCTTCGAGAATTTCTTCAACCATACAACTTAAACTCGGCGCTCCTGCTGCAATTGTATATCGTCGCAAGATTGAAATCCACCGAAGTCATGCAATGGTACAATGCGATTGCAAGCAAAACGAATATCATTGAATCCGTGATTCTGACGGGGCAAACAGCAGGAGAATAGTAGCTTATACACATCGAATTCCCCTTACGCCTTCTGACTTACCATTCAAATGCAAATTTCAAAGTTTCTTTCGTCACCGCCATAACCAAATCTCAGGGGCAAATGCTTCCTAAACGTGTTGGCGCGTAGACGTCAGCAGCGAATGGACTGTTTTTTCCGTGTACTTTGGGTTATCGCGTATACCTGCCATGATCAATTTATTTTAACTACTAATAACAACGAAACGCAAAATGTTTTTTTCCCTGAAGTATTATTGCAAGCGTATTTGTTAAAGTTGTGTATTTACTTGAATATATTGCGTAATTTTTCCAACGATTGTGTTTTTCACACATTCATTCGTAATCAATCACTGAGTTAACCGTTGATTCTAGCACGGACGAAAAAAACGTGTTAGAGGACACGTTCATTTCGATCAATTTTTATTTCTTTATTTTTGTGCACTAAACACGCGTTTAAATTCATCGTTTACGGTAGAAAGGAGATAAAACCGATGGTCCAAACAACGAGTAAACGAAAAATACTGTTGATTTATTAGATATACTTACTAATAATCAGCAGTTTAAATCATTTTATATTACAGTTTCGTAAGTGTTCTATTTGTATATATATATAATATTTCTGTGGTTTTTATCAATATTTTAAGAGAAAAAGAATGATTATTTTTGCTATTAAGTCGCAAATAAATATTATATTTTCTTTTTTATATATAAAAATTCGACTCGTTTTTTTCCATCTTTATTTTACGGTTTATATTTACAGTGTTTGATGCAAACAGAATGGACGTGTTTTCGTCTCGAAATTATGAAAAACATTTTTTTTTTCATTTGGATTATATCGTTGACTGTAATCGATAAATATTTAACAAAGTATTTTCAAAATTATATCGTATTAAAATAGAAAAATCGGACTTGTCCTCTTGTCGCAGTAATACGATCGATTTCGGGTGGTGAAATATTCGTTTTTTTCCCCCTTTCAGAAATCCGAGGCCACGAAGACAAAACTAAAATATAACACTGTAACGAATCGAGTTGGTCTTTTAAAAAAAATTTTAAATCGCGCTTTAAATATAAAAAAAAACGCCCGAACCACGTCCCGCCCGACACGAAATCGCGGGTCGGAGGCAAGTGCGCGGTTTTATATAATACGCGATACGTCAATAATAATGCCATCACTTTTTCATAATATATTATTATATTATCCGTTTTTAATGTAGTCAATCACGCGAAATGATTAATCGTCGTTTTTTCCTCGATCGGGATTTATTTTGAAAAAATAAAATAAATTCGTCCGCGCCCCGGAACTGCGTGGCACACGTATTAACCGTTCGCTTTCCTTACGTAACACCAGAGCCATCTTAAGGTTATGTGAGGCCCAAGGGCCCAAAATATTTGGGGGGCCTTTAAATACTTAAATTATTTAATAATCATATATATATATATATATATATATATCTTTTTTAACACATAATATATTATATTAGCTATTAAAAATAATACTTTATTAATAAAAACTACTAATTTTTATTAGAATCTCTGTTACTTTATTGTTTATTGTGATAATTTCAAAATGTTAATATTTAAATAATTCGAAATATTATTTTCTCTTTCAAGATTTACTTACTTTTTAAATATCTAAGTAAGAAAAAAAATTAATATATGGTATTTTGTAAATAAATTGGGGGCCCTTCAGGCCCATGCCTTAAGACGGCACTGCGTAACACACATTGCGTATTAACCAAAATTATACGTTTTAATCGGCCGAAACGTGGCGATTTTCACTATTAATATTCTCCAATACATTATAGCGTAAAGATTTTCCTAAAAAAAAAAAAAGTGTTCGCTATAGTTTAGAGCGGATCGTTAAAAAACGGACATTTTTCCCGATAGATATTTGTACTTTTTTTTCCTTCAGACATTCAGGTTTAGTTTTTTTTTTTTTACATAACACTTTACATTACCCTTTCGATGCGTGTTAATAATTTGTTTATTCCGATATTTCAATAGTTTCCGAGAAAATAGAATTGAATTCGTAATATAATATTGTTCCGTCCGCCCCGCGAACATACCGAATACTTCGAGATATACGAAAGGATTTGGAATATAAATCGCCGGATTTTTAACGTTTTCGATATTGAATCAAAAGCCCGAATGAATAGTGTTTTAGAACGAAACGAAAGTACGAATAGAAAAATATTATATTTTTTTCGTGTATAAAATCGATTGTATTTTCTCCGTTGCACGGAAAAGTATTGTATCGTTATGATATATGAATCATTTCATGCAAGAAGGGATGACACGAGTCCACAACATCAATGCATTTTGAGAAAATCCAAAAAAAAGAAAAACAATTTATCCCCGTTTTTGTTATTAAATTTTGTTTTACAAAATGTTGTAGGACTTAGTTTTGAACGAAGGTGCGTTAATGAAAAACCAACATATTATCAACAAAAAAAAAACGTTTTAGAGTTCAAAACATTTTTTTTTTAATACAATATTTACATATTTTTATTATTCAATATAAAACTAATTTGATATATCCGTTCGTAGATTCGTATAATAAAGACCTAAGGCCAGAACTTTTTGAAATGAATTGCAAAAAGAATAATGCCTCTATTCGGCTTAGTACTGCTTTTGTGCTCCTAAACAAAACGATGAAACTACCTTCGAAATATCTTCGTGACATATTACAGCGGCGTAGCCAGGATTTTATAACAGGGGAGATGTTCTACATTTTATGCCGAGTTCTGGATAGACAGTTAAAATTACTTTTAAAAAATTGAACATAACACATTATTATAATGTAAAATAAAACAAAAAAACGCGAAATAAATTCGATTGCTATAATTACGTTAATAACTGATGAACAGAATAGTCTAAGAGCTGAGTAATGTAGATAGACCATTCTTTGAATATTGCTTTCTTCTAGGACATTTTGTACAAATGACTTTGTGACAAATGTAGTATAGAATTAATGCGATCGCTACGGACACAATCGGAAAGACTACAAAAAAAAAAAAATTAATAGTTATTAAAAAAAAATTGATAAAAAATTATTTAAAAAAAACCAGAAGGGGGAGTGACATATATGCTTAAAAGAGGACATGCGCGTCGCTTCTTGCAAGAAACGATTCGTATGTTTTTGGAATTTGGAAAAAAATTCAAAAATTGTTTAAACGAAAGATATAACGCGAATTTATATAGCGATCTACACACGTCGCTGTTATAATTAATCATTTCAACGATTTCCAACACGCACGTACACATTTATACTCTATAGGTACATATTCGTACACAAGACACACACGTTTGCTTTGCGAATAATTTATGCCACCCAATATTTCTTTTATACTACTACTGCAGTTCCGCGCGCGCGTGCCTCGACCATCTGTCGGTGTCTCACGATCGCCTCGTTTTATTATACGAATTCCCATCGCTTTTGCATAATACGTGTGCGGTTGATACACATTTTCGTCGTGTTGTTAATGTTTCGAATAATAAAAAAAATATATGTATTTCGCCTTTGACGAAAACCTCACGTGTAACGTAAATGTAAACGTTATTCGGCCCGTTTTTAAAAGAGAAAAGCAATCGACCGTAAGAAAGAAAGAAAAAAGAAAACTTCCAAATATTAAATTAAAGTTTAAAAGACCAAATATTAAATTTTTATTTTATTTCACACGGTAGAGCACCTTATTATGCTCCTGTGTGTGTGTGTGCAGTATTCGCTAGAGTGGCCGACGGGGAAGGAGGAGCATACGATCCAAGCACACCGTTAAAACCGAATGCCTGACCATGTACAGTGGTTAGATCGTGTTATGCGCCGAGAAGAAAATGATCCGTTAAGATCAGCAAGAAAAGTTGATTCAATCGAGTAGACGAGGATCTAAGAGTGCTGAGTGTGACGAATTGGAAATATCTGATAGAAATCTTGGTTTAGCCAAGAAAATAAGAAGAAAAGTATACGATTAAAATTTCAAAATAAAACGTTAGAATGAGAACGTAAAGAAAAAAAAAATATTTTCACGAAAAAAACGATAACAAATAGGAATTTTGATAAAGTTATATAATGTATATACAGTAATAATTTATCTCGTCAAAATGAAAACTGTAAATACTGATGTGTGAAATTATTACACTCGCCTTTCAGCTGCAGCTGGTCGCCGCACGTATTGCTCTAAAAGTTTCTGACCTCTACTGAAACTCATTTCGCGCTTTAAATTTATATTAATAAATGCAACGAGCCATGACGAAACATGAAAATCGAAAATTTTAGCGAAACCAACCGAAACAATATACGATACGATATAATGTTCTGCAATCGACCGAGCCACGTCTGTTAGGTTATATATTACCACAGTGACCAATTCTCGCCCTATTTTTAATATGCACAACATGTTCACCTCGGGACAATAACGAATTTAATATTTTGTTTTTATTGAAAATAACTACAGATTGTGTTTAGTCTGATAAACAGATTCGAACATTTGAAAACTATTAAAAATTCAAATTCAATATTACAGATAATTTTATCGCATGTTTCTCTTTGGTAGTGTGCACGCACACAGTACGCTGTACCATTAATTTATCTAAACACCGCGATCCACTGCATTGGATACAATTTCTTCGTAAATCAATTAATTTCATTTTTCAACGTCAACGCGTCACGAGGTGTAAGGTTAGATTAAGCGCGCATATTTAATAATATTATCGTTTTAGATTTATGTAGTGTCTTCGACGTAGAAAATCCCAGTGTATTACAATCGTTTAACGTTAGAAACGGTTGTTGACGGAATGAGAAATCGAATATTTAAACGATACATTATTTATGAAATGGTACAGCTTTGTATTTGTCGAAAATAACCGTATAAATTCCACAAATTGTTTTTAAACTCGGTACAACTATTTCGTCTTGGCAAAGTATTTACAACAGGCCATTACTCGCTTAACATCAGAAGGAACGTAAAGGCGTGTCGATAAAAATGTTTGTCTATAATTATATTCTATCCATACGTGTATATTGTCTTCAATCGCGTTTTCTATGAAAAAACAGCGAAAAATTCATTTGGAATAGTATGCGAAACGCGGCACGGAGATCTAAACGAATGAATTTTGTTCCGTTCAATATTTACACGTGTGTGATTTTAGCGCGTTTAACCAAAGCGTTTCTTTTATTCGTCAGAACCGCGGTAGATTATCAGAACACATCGCCTACAACACATTATAGTCATCATCATCATCATCATCATCAACAGCTTAACGGTCCATTGACGACCTGCGCTGCCACTAGTAAGCCTCTCCATTTTACTCTGTTCAAAGTCCAGTCTATTGTTGCATTTCCATTTATCAATCTCATATCCTTTTCTACAGTATCTGTCCATCTGGTTCTTGGTCTACCAAACTGTATTTTCTTGTTTATTTTTCCAGACATAAATTTTTTTTTTTAATACGTCTCCATTTGCCCTCCACACATGTCCCAACCACTCCAGTCGTTTAAATCTCGTATATGTGAGTAGAAGAACATGGGGCAAAGTGGGGACGTGATGTATGATGACACTTAAAAATAAATATTTTTTTATCAAATTTTGTTTACACAATCTATAGGTTATAGTAATTAATTTATTTTTTATCATGATAATTGATTTTTTTGTCCCGGTACCCCACTTTGCCTTATGTTCCCCTATATTGGGTTTCCTACAAAGACAATACAGCTCTTCATTGTGTCTTTTTCGTGTATTCCTAGGTCGTTATTATACAACGGTCCATAAATGTATCTTATTATACACATTATAGTACTGAACGAAAAACGTTCTTTAATTAAACGATAATAATAAATATACTCGTATATTTCGGATTATTTTCCGAGGTCAAAATGTAAATTCAATTTTTTTTTTACGTTACTATACTGAAACGCTTACTAGCACATTATAATAAATCACGCTAAACCGCAATGTATTTCTGTAAACCGAGTATTTTTTTTATATAGTTAACGCGGTGCGCGATTTACACATTATATTGAAATTTATGATTATTGTATGCGAACAATGCCGAAAAAAATATTTTCATTTCGATTTTTTATTCGGAGCCGAGATTTACGCGCGCTTATAAAGTATACTGGGGCACTTTAAACATTGCTTACCAATATACCCTCCGGCTGGTGTATTCGCTATTCCGTTTTGTGAATTTCCACGGCTTCATTTATTTACGGAACACCCAACGCGGTCCGCCTCCGTGTACTTTCTTAAAACAAAATATTTCTTTCCAATCGCGTTTATGATCGACGCATTTTTAACAATTCTCGTCTTCACATTTAATTTCCTTCTCAGTTTATTATAACCCATTTAAACCTATAGCTACTATACATAACCTCCTCCATTCTTTTTCCGATTTCTAGCCAATTTTCACAGGATCAACAACTCTCAGTAAGTGGCGTTTTTTTAACCCATGGAACCATCTTATTTTTGGCATTCCCCAGCGATCTTTTACCTTCCGTTATCCACTCTGAAGCACCCTTGGCTATGCTTTGTGTACTCCTTACACGTTCTAACCAGCTTATCCTTCGTGTCCTTAACGTCTCGATTACACCCTTTTCTCCAGACGGTTCTTTCAATTCGGCATTCGATCTTATATCACGTATTGTCCTGTTTGTACATTTTTTATTAGATCCGCGTATTATTCTTATGAAAGTCCACTCTGTCACATGACTATAGCTTTTGCTCATCAATCTCTTTTGCCGTCATCCACGTTTTACAAGCACATATAAAATATGACGAGATGCACTAGTGGATTCCAAACTGATTATCCACAAAATTCTTTTCCATTATATCTTTATGGCTGTATAATGTACAAGTTTGGTGTTTAGCAAAAGATTCAAACCTATCAAAAATTCAAACTTTTCAATCATATATATATATATTCACCGATTTATTATTACTGACTATGTAAGAAACCAAACTGTTTATTTCGATTCGCCCATGCGTTCTGTAAAAGAAAGAGTCAGTCGCTTGTATCACCATTCCTCACTCCAAAATCATCTTAATATACACTAGTCGGAAAGGTAGCGCAGCAGAAACTATGTCTGAAAATCCACCGCGTCGCCTTAAAAGACAACGATGCCGTGATCCTTTAAAGTTTAAACTAACTAAAATAAATTTTACCTCCTCCCCTCAATGAATGTATTGCTAATGAATGATTTCTTTCTCGTGTACAGTCAACATTGCTCTCGTCACTATTGTGTACTTCTTACGCATAAAAAGAAATGTAAATAATACTAATATGTACGCGATTTTATCGCGCGCGCTTGTTTCTTTTAACGAATAAAACGTGCGTCTGTTTTGATTAAAACATCATCCGTATGTGAAAGTTTTCCAAACACAATACGCTTTTACACTCGTCGAGATTCCTTTTCGAAAGCGCTACACGTACAACTAGACGAGTATAATTTCGACCGGATATTTCAGAAAATTCAAATTAAAACTTTGTCTTAACCGCGTGTAACAAACAGTGTTAACCTGCAGGACTCGAAACGTGCGTACGCCTATAACGAGATATTGTGTACCACAAGTATCTTTTTTTTTCTGCGGTATGGCCTGCTACAATATCGTTCTATCTTGTTTCGTCTGCTTATAAGAATATAATATAAGGCGTTCATCAATCGTGCACACACACACACACACACACATATACGATTGATTCGAGTTGTAAATTTTAAAAAAATTATATAAAATAAAAATTGTATACGAAATTGATGAAATTATACACGTATATTTGAGTTTTTCCAAAACTATAAACGCGCGATTGAAACATATTTTTTAAGATTTTAATAACAAAAATTGATATTCGTAATCAGCTACGTGGATTTGTTGTTTTTTTGTCATCAAACTATAGCTTCCTATTCGCTCATTAACAATAAAGGTTTTGTAAATTTTAAATAAAATACACTCGCATTAGAACGCAATTTTTTTTCTCCGACTATTCCTTTTTTTCCCCGTCGTTTTCCGACCGTTATGTATATATGTATATAATTTAACTACAGATAAATGAACCTTTATGTTTTTGACAGCTTTATACGATATAAAAAGTCCACGTTCGTATAACTATATATATTTTTTAATTATTCGCAAATGGTTAAGTAATGCGTATATCCGACCTGCAGTATATACCAGTGTTTGCGAACAAACGAATATTATTTTAAAAAAAAACCACTCGTACATTCCAAGTCTATCTCTCTCTTTTTTTTTTTTAATTTTTTAAAAGTCGTTTATGTTATTTATGCGCGACTTTTTTTTTACAAAATTGTATGTATATATGATTCACGACTACGAGACAACTACAACTACGTTTCCGAGACGGATCCGTATTTAATTTTTTTTATTCGTTGTATAAACTACGCGTGTACTACGGCACAGTGTGTAAGTGCATCGAATCGGATACGTTTTATATTTCATTGGAAAACTTTTCCGCGCGTACGAACGCGTATTAATTATACGATTATATTTTTCTATAGACAATTTTTCATAAAAGTTTTTGTAGAAAAAAAAAATGAAAATATTAATTCAATTTACTATATAATATTATACTGCAGCGAACGCAAGTACCCAACAATCATATTTATCATAAAGTAATGCGCGTATAGTTTTTTTCCCCGGAGTTTCGAATATTTACATTTAGGTAGGTACTGCGAGGGTATACATTGTTTAGTTTACTTTTATTACGTATAAATATTATACGTTATCGAATATTAACGTTTGTTCGTTCGAGTAGAATTTTCATTTTGTTTTTATCTTTTCGCTATAAAACGGACGACGATTGTTCGAATTGAAACTTTGAAATTAAAATTTTTATCGTAGACAATACGTATATATATATATTGCATGTACTCGAACTATTTTCTAGAAACCGTAAAATTTAATATCGTCTATTTTTTTTTTTTTTTAATGAGATCGTATAAAGTTTCAGACATAAAATTTGATTTGTTCGACGAGTACGAATGCAATTGGTTTAAGGGCTTTCGCGGAATCGCACTGTGATTTCTTTTCAAACGAGAATAACGATCGATACCGATAAAAACTATAGGATTTTTTCCGGTTTTATAATATTCCAATAAAATAAAAAAAAAAACGAAACAAATACCACTTTTTTTTTCTCCTGTTTTTCTAACGAATATTTTCCCGATTCGTTTTGGTCTCTTTCCATCGTTTTCAATTAATATATCGCGTGAAACGTGTTCCATTACATACAAGGCACTATTATTTTGGAACCCATTCTGGGGCGATTTCGTCGGAAAAGTTTCGTATAATAACGCGTTATCGCGCAGGAATAGATCACTTCGGGTTTAGCGGCCGCCAAAACGGATAATGGTTTTTGAATAATGTTCGTAGTCAGAAGTTTGTGTGGGGGGGAGAGGGCAGTTCGTCGAGGAGATTAAGCGGATTTCCGTGGAACAAAACTCGTCGGGCAACGAGTTTTGTTAACCGTTTTTTGAAACTTTGCGTTTTCCCAGAGAGATAGAGTGGAAAAAAACACGTTTTCTCCCCCCACCTTACTAGTTATTCGTGTAATTTGTATGTGTTTTCGTTATATTGACTGGTGTTGTTTGCTTCGGTACTATTTACTACGGGCGCATCGTTAAACCGTGTTGACTTTCACTCGAGTGTGACGAGTGTTGACTACACTGCGGAAATTAATTTCCTAACACGTTGTATTATTACAATATCTTCGGATAAAAATTCCAGCAAATAGTCGTCGCTGTTTTTTTTTTTTGCATTTACGATTTTCATCAAAACGGTAATAATAATATTTCAATTTAAAATAAGTGTCTGAAATATCGGAACGACGCGGAGTGTTCCGAAAAGAAATTTCTATATTTAAATATGTATATATCGTTATAGCTTCGGGTTACGGTGTCGAATCGATGAGCGTTATTTTCTACACTTACGAGCTTTAAAAAATGTACGTTGTTTTATAAATAAATAAGTAGATGCGCGGTCGGTTAGTGGCAGGAAAATAATATTATATCAGCGTATAAACGACGTGTATATAGCTGCTAATAAACGAATTTTTATCGATTCCAATTCCAAGTCCTAATAGCAGCAATACGAGTGTTCGTATACTGCAGGTTTTCAGAAAAAAACGTAGAATTATTTCATTAAAAAACAACTGTTATTTCAATTGTTATAGTTCGACTTTCATTTCTGACGTTATTCCTGTGAAACGTTAAACATTACTCAACGGAAACACACGCAGCCAAAATCGTCTTCGGTGACCTGGCAATAATAAACACAGAAATTAATACGAATAATAATAGAATCACCAATGACTATTGCGACTGAATCGAGACGGAAGAATTTTTTTTCAAAACGATTTAAAATGTTTATGTTGAAATGTGTTGCCCGAGTGTATAATTGTGACAAACCATAAGACTCTGATATTGTGTTTTTTTTTTTTAACTATAAAACAAAAATATTTTTTAATAAACGTTTTTTTTATTAAAACTATATAAATACGTTAACGTTTTTTTTTTTTATTATATTACGTTAAAAAAGTATGGTATTAGGGGAGTACGGAAAAGCTGTACCTCGGACCGTTAATAATAGTCGTACCTATACAGATACGCCTGCACTGGTAGTTAAATCGCTCTAGATAAAAATGAATATATTAAAAAAATTAAAAAATCCCGTGGTCCCGTGTGCGCTTTATTATTTATGACGATATGCGGATGTTATGAAAAGAGAGAGAGAGAGAGAAAAAAAGGAAGAAAACTCTCCGCAGTGCCCGGCGGAATGTTTATCGACGAGCGTTTACTCCCCCGTCGTGGTCCCCGGTAAAATCAGACAAAATAACGATATTACTCGGCGAATATAATAATAAATAATATCCAACGGGGCGGCTATAGTGTGGTCCGTGTTTTCTTTAATATAATACGCGCGGTATTGCAGACCGTCGAAAACCGTAAAAAAAACGACCTAAACGCGGTGTAAAGACGAAAACAAAAAATTATTGGTGCGTAACAAAAAAAAAAAAAATTAAATAAATTTCATCGAAAAATGCTTTTTTTCAGATTTTCGGTGGAAAATCTGAGGGGAAAAATAATAAGAAATGACCAAAAAAAAACTATACGATCATATTATCTGTGTAAATACTACGCATATATTATATACTGACAAAACGGGTAAACGTTAATCATCTCGTTTTCCTTTTACACTTGAACTTCTAAAACTTTTAAAAAATAAATAATAAATATCAATAATAATAGTAATAGTAATACTAATTAATAGTAAATAAAATATAAAATAGTTGTTGGAATAACCGAATCGGTTTTGCTGAAAACCCTCGACTCGTACGAGCAACAAAATATATATTATGTATTACGAATATTATCATTATAGTTATGTACAAAAAAAAAAAATACGTAGTGTTTGATTAATAATAATAATTATAAAAATGTATAAATAATAATAAGAGTAATATTATACGTTAGAATTTTTTTTTTTTCATCTCCTGTCTTATGAGAAAAATTTCCGTTCTCTCCAAAACACCGTTTGATTGAAAACGCCCATGATGATATAATATCGTTCGTTTCGAATACTGTTTACTACTAAACTTGTAGGAAAATCAGCAACCTGCAACGGTGGATCCAACGGCAAAGACCTGAAATCGACACCAAAAAAAAAAAATTTCCGCTGTTCTTTAGGGAATAATCGATTTTTTTTTTCACGTTTTCGCGTTTGCAGCCGACCTCGCTATTAAATATTATTAATAATAATAGTATTTATTTAATAATTTTAAATGACCATCATATATATAGTATGTACACCAAGCGCGTTATACCATAAATATTATTATATCGCCTGCAATATATGAGCTCTGAAAACGACTTTCTTAATATTCCTATACTATATTGCGACCGTATTGTTCTGTGCAAATAATGCCGTCTGCCATTATTAGTAGACGGCAATTCGAGCGTAAAAACGGGTTCCAATAATATCCGTTCGACTTTCATTTCTGTTGATATTCCAATGAAATCGCCTCGTATTTTATGCGAAACAATATAAACCTTTAAGAACGTCGTTTACACACTGTACGCCGCCGGTGTGTTTTATGTCGCACTCGGATAATATTATATAATTCAGGATTTTCACTGGAGACCGGAATTTTCGGGACAAATATTTCCACCGTATACTGATAATTTGTTGAGCAAAAAAAAAAAAATAATAATAACCAAAGCACTATTGATATTGTGTAACGCGTCGACACGCGTAACACAGTCTGTCTTTGAGTGACCGTGGTGTTTTGCAAAACGTAGAAAGACAAAAAAATCCGTCGAGACACATGAACGGAGCAGTGTTTAACGCGGGGCGAAATTTTGAACTCGGTCGGCGGCGGCCGATTTAAAAAGCGATAATAATGGAATGAATTCCCAGCAATTTTTATACGAAACAAGAAACGCTTTTTACGCATTTACATTGGTGCACACATATTATTGTCAGTTATTAGTCATAACAGTTGTAAATATCAAACAAAATCGATAATACTCGTTTCGTACGAAAGGAATTGAGACCAAACATGCGTGCTTCTTCTTCTTACAGTGCTTATCCGTGTCGGATGTTAGTAACCAGCATGGCTATCATCTCTTTGTCTGCGGCTGCCCTAAAGAGTTCGATCGACGTTTTATTTGTACTTATATTTTGCATCCATGATGTTCGTAGACGTCCCGGACCTCTTCTTCCATTTATTTTTCCTTGAATAATGGACTGCAATAAACCGTATATAAAGATGTGCTTATCGCGTAAATTCGATGTATATACAGTGGTCGAAGTGGGCAGGGGATATGACGGGATGCCGTTCCTACACTTTTTTTAATTACCATATTCCAACCCCCTGCCACTTATTTTGTTTACAATTATTCGTCCCTCTTGGATTTTTAAGAATTTTTTTTTTAAATTTGTAGTTGTTGTGTCGCCTAATTATTTTTAGAAAAATATTTTTTTCTTTGTTAGAACACTTCTCGATTTTCTAAAATATTAACATTCAGTAGATCTAAACGTCACTTAATCACGATCATAAGAAATATAGTTCACCATCAAATACGGACCGGAGCCTTTTGTTACAAAAATCCTTTTTTTTATGCTTATTTTTCAACAATATTATGGACCGTTCACAACTATGCCCTGCCCTTCCTTTCAAAACTTGAAACGCAGACATTGCTTCTATCCCCCTCCCCACTTATTTTAATCCACTTCGACCACTGTGTATGTATGGAAAGATCATGTGCCGCGGAACGCGTAATAAAGTCGAGGTCTAAAAAAATTAACTCCTTCGGCGTCCGGAACGATTTTCTCTCGCGATTCCGTGTAAAATTCTATCCGCCCCCGGCTCGTCGACGAAACCGTTTATTTAAGCGCGCGGCGACCGTGTAAAACAGTAAAAAAAAAAAATGAAAATTTAAAGAATATTACGTGTTTTTTTTACGGGCGAACGAGTTGGGAACGAGGAGGAAGAAAATTATACTATTTACATAGGTATATAATACGCTTCTCCGGTGAAACGAGTTTTACCAAACCACGTGTTTATGAAGTGTGTGCGTGTGTGTGTGTGGTATAATGAATATCCCTTTCCTTAACGGCGGCGGATTCGCGCGAAACGGTTCGCGGAGCCGAGGGAAACGTGAAATTTGTAAATTATGCAAATCCTCGGGCCACCGTTGCTTTTGTTGTGCCACGGTTTTCGCGAAATATCGTCGTCGTCGTCGTCGTCTCTCGAACGCCCCCGAAAAAACATATATATATATATATATATATATACGTGAATAATTCACGCGTCGTTCCGCTGCTGTGGATGCTGCAGCAGCAGAGAGATATTATAATATTATTATGTCGGGTAGGGTTTATATTATTATTATTATTATTATATGTGCGTGTGTGTCGCGCTCGTATATGACGCGGATCGCGAACGTGCGTTATTATAATATGAAATTATTATTATTATTATTATTAATTGAAAATCGTTATGAATATTTTACGACCTGCAGCTGTGCACGCCTCGGGGAAATTAATCAAAAACTTTGGAACAAAGCAAACACACGCGACGGCGCGATATTCGGCGCAGCAGAAAAAAAGAAGAGAAATCCGAATGTTCGCGCGAACCAACGCTTGAATTATGAGAAAAAATTTAGAAGTGTGACGGTCAAGAGTGTAAAAAAAAAAAAGAAAATGCGTCTCTGAACATTATAATGCCTTGAAAATTCGTCGGCGCTTCGCTCCTCCCCGCTCGGCCGTCAGCAAATTTTCAATTAAATAGGTCTGTTGCGAATTCGTGCGATATTAAATTTTTTATTATTTCGGCGTCGATAACGAAATTTCATTTGAAATTGTTATTATTTTCATTGATTCAATAAAATTGTAAAAAAAAGTCCAGTTCTATCATTATTAAAAATTAAAAAGTGTACGTTATAATATATTTTTAAAGAAGATTCAACACCACCACAATTCAAGCACAGTCGCGAACTAATAATAATAAAAAAAGGAAAAAATAAAATAAATACGCTGGGAAAAGAATAAAAAATATACGTAAATTAATACGCATTTGTTTAAATGTAAAAAATGTACAACGACCGGGCCAAAGATTATTTTCATGAAAACTGAAGAAATAGGTTAAGCGAGGAACACGCGTGCAGCGTTTATCGAGGAGCGAAATATGACAAATATATGAGAAAGAGAGAATTTTTATTTACAAAAAAAAAAAAAACGTCTACGATATAACGACAAAGGTTTACGGAGAATTTGAAGGAAATCGTTTTGGCAAAAGAATTTTAGATTAATTTTTACCCGACATTAGAGCGATCTCACGGGGATATCACAGACACAGGCGACGTCGTAAAAGTCTTTAAATTTTTCGTTGAATTCACTTTCCGAGCTGTTTACTCGAGACGAATTCGAGCAATTACTTTTTTCAAAAGCAGAGGGATGGCCTACTGCGGGCCCGATTCGCTTTTTATTTTAATCGAAAAAAGAGAGGAAATTTGACGAATTTCCTAAACGAAAATGGGGTCTTTGGCAAAAAAAAAAAAACGTTAATTAACTTTTCTAATATTATTGCAGTAAACACCGAAGATTTAGGAAATAATTTTCGCTTTTTTTTTTTTTATTCTGACTTTTAAATCCTTCACAAATTACTTTCAAAAATCGATAAATCAATAAACATTCGAAACGATTAAAAGCGTTTTACCGTACACCGGGTTTTACAATATCTATTAGTGAACCCGTCGTGCCTGGTTTAACGGTAAAAAACACTTTTGATTTCGCGCCAAAACGGATGGTTTTAAAACGGTCAATTTTAAAAAAAAATCGTAAGTCCTAAAAATCGAAAATATTATTACAATACTCACGGTCAGGCCGACCTACGCAATTAGGAAAAAATACATTTGAAAAATCGCAGAAATATGGGGTGAAATCCGTTTAGCCGAGAGTTAATGGTGAATTTTTTTTTGTATCCGAAATATCTCCGAGGTCAAGACGGCCTCGTCAGTGAACGCGTTTAGAGTAAAAATCCGGTCGAAATTTAAGAGAAAAAAAATTGAACGTTCGCGCGTAACTTGTTTTTTTTTTGCCGCGGCGATCGATTATTACATTTTGGGGCGGCATAAAGTTTTCCTACCTCTCCCGGCCGCGGTAATTACATTTCGCCGAGACGAAACGGATTATAACGTACTTTTTGCGCACTCGTTATTCGCTCTTTTCCCGTTATTGCCGTCGAGTCCTTTTGTACTAATTACGATTTCGAAAGACGTATTTTGTGTGGGACGGGACATGCAGAGGACGCGGGTTACGGGTTTTCTCCTTTGAGTGGCTCTCGGAGACGAAGCGGTTAATTCGACGCGGCACTATACACTCCGTCGTCGTCCTGTGACGCGAAATTATCAAACACAGCGGCGACGAGCACAGCGCCGGAGTGGATAAAAAATTTTTTTTTTTTTGATATAAACGTAGAAAAAAAATTGTATATAATACTCTCCGGCGCGTAAATTGAATTTATATTCCCGCGGTGACTCTTTTAACGAGATCCGACAAAGTGAATTTCGCGAAGAAGGAGGAGGAAAGGGTTTTTTTTAAAAAATAATCCAAAACGCGAAGAATTTTCCATCTAACATTCGGTACACAACTCACACGCGTTATATAAAATACAAAATTTTTTATTCACTCGCTGCGACCGGGTTTCACGATATTATTATTTAACCGCGTATAGTATAATGTCATCGTCGTTACGCGTGGTGTATCCTTCGAAAACCACACGAAAACGAATCGATTCCGACGATTTTTCTCTCTCCCTCTCTCTCCACACTCTCGTATTCGGGACCAGCGAACAACCTCGATACCGTGTACATATTATATTATTATTATTATTATTATTATTATTATTATTATTATTATTCACGTACGTATTATATATATTATAAAAAAAAAAATTATAATATTTGTATAAAGTCGAAAAACGTGCACAATACCCGGGCACGGCTCAACGGTGAAATGTAATTACGAAACGCCAAAAAAACACAGTCGACCGCGCGCGTATTCTACAGGGTCCGGCAGAACAAACGCGTGTTTTTCAAAATCATACCTACGCCAAAAGTAATCGCGTTAAAACAAAAGAAAAAAATGTTAATATACCAAAAAAAAAAAATGCATGTATATTTTTTATGTGTACGTAAAAAAATTTAGGTTCTGAAAATAACGTCAGTCGTACCATGAGACGCTATGAAGGGACCTCGCAAAAGGAGCATATCGCATCAGTCAGCATCTGCCCCATCACTAGTGGCGATCTCGTCCTTTAATTCATCATAGACCTTTGATTTCAAGTGACCCCGCAAGCAAAAAAAAAAGACTAAATAACAAAATAATAAAAAAAATGTATACGGTTATATTTCCGATTCCGGTGTACGCGCGCATATATCAAAAGTCTATGACTTCTTATTACATATAATTGTATTCTTTTAACGTACGAAACATAAAAAGGTAGCTAGCCTTTGGATAAAGATTTTAGAGTTTTGTTATTACTATACATTTGAAAGCGATGCGATAAATCGTTTGAAAACTCAAACAAAATTTCAAGACTCCATTAGTTTTGAACAAACGTAATTTTCCACAAAAAAAAAAAAATACACTTTGTCGAAAAACTCGAAATGTCTATAAAGGAAAATTGTGATTAACGATTTTCAAGAATTTTTTTTGACACTCTATTCAATTTATAATCTTTAAAACCAAAGCAATTGCCTATTTTACGAATTTAATAACTCAGCATCTATAATTGCTATAAAAAAAACTTAAATTTGAAAGGTTTTTTTTTGTTAAATATTGTTTCCCTAATATAATATAAAGTTACATATTTGGTGAATATTTCAAGTTTCTATAACCAAAATTACGAAATCGCGTTTTTATATCATTTTCCGGTAGTTTTTTTTTTTACGCTTAAAAATAGTGTTGAGAAAATCAAAAAATGATCTCTCCAAAGTACCCTCGGGTAGAATATTTGGGTACAGACATAAAGAAAAAAAACACATCATTATAAACCAATACATTCCTAGCTCCGCTCGGAATCTAAAATATTCCACTCGCGGCAAACAAGCGACTTACTGTACGTATTACTTTTTTTTTTAAAAAAACCCCTTTCGAACGTTATACACGATTATAGAATTTTACGTACAAACTTTGCTCGGAGAATGAAAAATGCGGATTTCGAAAATCAAAGTCGACAATAGACCAAATTTTCGTACTTATAGACAATAAGTGAAGCGATGTGATTTCGTATAGTTTTTTAAACGAGCATATGGCATTTCGGAGAAGAACTACGAAAAACTCTGTGACGGTTTGGAATATACTATATGCAATACTGAAATATATCCGTTTTAAATGTCTCAGTCATAAAATTATGGTAAAAAGTGTTGTACGAACAAATTTCTTATAAACATTTTACTAAAATAAAAAAACAGATATCTGAATAATCTGAAAGTCGTATATGACCGTGGTGATTATCCTGCAGTAATATCCTGTAAAATCGTAAAATCAGTCGAGTTTATATGGTAAAAATTAAACGAAATTGAAACGCTTTAAATTATGATTATTACTGATAAAAGATATAATATCAGAGGAAATCTCCAATTAATTAATTTCAAGTTTTAGCGTGAAATAAAAAATAGTAATAAATTCGTCCGCGTAATAACATTCTTTATAGGTTAATAAATTGTGGGGACGTTTCGCTGGACGTGAACTATGAAAGTATATCGGTCGTTTCGGTAAATTTATACGAGCGGTTGTCTATATTTTATAGTATACTAATAAATTATAACGGCGCGTTTCGTACTTCGACAACAACAAAAAAAAAAAATATTCGTCTACAGCTTGTGTAAACCCGTGTGCAATGCAGATTTTAACTAATCGTTTTATAATTACGTATTAGTTGGTAATGACAAAACAAGTAAAGCGTATTTAACTCTGACTTTTAGTCAGTGCCCCAATCGTTAGAAATTCGTGTTCGAAATAGCGAAATAAGCCGCGTGGCGTATACGGCACACGACACGATAGGGTTGTAGGTCACGGAATCCGCGACGGTCCGATCGATTTCGATGAGCGGCGCATCGCATACGTGTGCACACGTATTAAATAATATTTAAAATCGAATAAATAATAAAAAATAAATAAAAGGATAAACTCGGCACGCGGCTATATAAATTTCGTCGTATTCGACGTGAGGTAATCATAATATCATTGTAGGATATTTTTATTGCTTCTCAGTGAAAACGGGACGGTATATGTTTCTGGACATACTAATGGATCGGTATGATGATAACCGTCTTTGTACATCTTAAAATAGTAAATTAAAACGGTTAATATCGTGTAATACGCATTATTGTGTTCGGAATTCATCGTCCTCACAAAAATCGTTATTTCGTATCAAATAAAACTCTATTCGCGTTCTCAATACCTGCAGGCAATACACGCAATACGAGGTACATTCGGAAAGTAAGGTAAATTTAGCCCCGAGGGAATTTTGTTTTTTCAGAGTCGGCACTCCTACGTGTAGATGAGGTCCTAATGATGATGGATTCAGTAGTCTGTCTGGTTTCGTTAGAGAATCGTTTGTCAAGGTAACTTCGGCTATTCCCAGTTCCGTCAGTCGCGAGGCGCTTGTCCACTATCTCGCGATTGCTAAAAACGAGACCGTTGCCCGAACGTTTATCGTGAAACCGTTTCCGTTTACGGTAATGCCGTGTCCTGTCAAAAAGTGGTAAAGTGGTGTCAACATTTGTACAAAAAAAACAACCGAACAAATACTCGCGATGAAGAAAAGAGATCATCGCGATATAGTGGCTGAAGAGTTTGTTCAAAAAGTTGAAGAGCTGATTCGGGAAGACCATTGTCTGACTGTGCGTGAGTATCACGAAATTCGGCCAGAAGTCAGTCGAACTGTGCTTTACGAGACTCGTTACACGATAACGACAGATCTCCTCATTTATTTTGATTGGAATGTTTTGAGTCATCTCGCCCGGAGTCCAGACCTCGCACCGAGAAACTTCTTTGTTTTCATCCTTTATAAAGAACATATGGGCAGAAAACGTTTTTCCAGTGGCGTAGATACGATTTCTTTCTGTGGAGGGGGAGAGGAGTTCAAAGAAACTTTCGAAATAAAAATATTTTACACATTATTTTTATTAAAATTGTATTTATTATTATAAGTAATTTTTAACGAAAGAATCCCGCATAATTATAAAACAAAGTAAACTCTTCGATTTTTGTAGAGCAAAACTTTTTCCTCATTAATCGTTATTATGGTTTTTATGAAGAGTAAATTTTTCAAAAGATATTTGTAGGTTACATTACAGGTTTAAAGGAAAACTATCGAAATTTCTCGCATTTTCTACAATCTGATAAGAACAAAAAAAACCAATTCACATACTTACAGCATTGTAACGCTCAAGATTCTAAACTCCATAACACTGTTATAACAGGCACTAAAATTCGCTATTACTTTCACAGTGAACGAAACACATATTTTTTAATAGAGAGAAAAAAATTTTTTTTTGAGGGGGAGAATGGAAACCCTTTGCACCCTTTCTGTATCTACGCCACTGTATCAAACCGTTTTGACACGTTCCGTACAAAACGATATTCGAAAAAAAAAAGTACCTACTAACCATTGCTGCCACTAGTGTGCGCGGTTCGTGCACGCGGTCTACGGATTCCTATTTTCACGACCGTTTACGACGTGTCGACTTGGCGAGCTGACGGATCGTTCGGTCGTAAACGAATCGCCGGCGATTACGAGACAATAAAATTGCGTCCCTCCCAGTCCAGTCCGGTCCGGTCCGATACGTATCGCACATGAGTTTGAGGTGTGTGTGTGTCTGACGAAGGGGTGAGGAGGTGAAAAATCTTCGACAGTTTTTCATCCGCGCAGCGCAATTTCGTCGTTTTTAAATTATTTTTATCCCGTTTTGACTTTCTGACCTCACGGCGCACACGATCCTATCGTATTTATCATCGGTCGTATCCGAAAATCGACCGTTTCGCGAAATTGAAAATCGTCGAACTCAGCTCTGTTCCCCTTCCTCCCACCCCAACACATTCGTCAAATTCGCGTTCGTAAGCGCGAAAAAAAAATTCGCAGCAAATGCAAGCCAAATGATTTCCAAACTGCAAATCAACGAGAGTCTTAAACGATCCCGCGTCTTCGTAATACGTTCGTATGCAATCGTGTGAACGCGTCCTGATTAGAGTGATTTCCACCGTTTTTGCTATAGACGCACGCCTTTCATCCGAAATCAGCAGTGCCAAGCAGGTGTACAAGGTGGCGAAAGTGTAATTTTGAAGCGCCTATAGTTCATATCGGGCCGGGTTAGGTTAGCTTTGTCGTGAGTTTGTATTTTAATTTTATACAAAACAGTAACGCTACGACAATATACGTATGTACAACTGTTATTATATACACTAGATGCGTATAATGGTTTACAATGTTTTATTTACAATTATATATCCGTATTGGAATAAAAATTTTAAAAATACCGATTAAATATTGGAATAAAATACGTTTAAAATTATTTTTTTAAATAAAATAATATTTCACCGAAGCTCCACTCGGAATCGTCGATTTCAAGTTTAAAAAAAAAATTATAATACACTATATTGCCCGAGGGCCCAAGGGACGAGATAGAAGACCGGCTTTCACAATCTGTATCTGGCTGGATTTTATGTGTCCGCTGTTCGGTGCAGGACGGGTATTAGGAAAAATGGTGCATCCTTTGTCTTTAAAAGGCTCGCACACGGGCCTTCAAATCGAAATTCACGTTAACACGAATATAATATAGTGTCATAGTCACTTATATTAGACCCTTTATTCGTCCTAATTCCATATAAAATCAATATCTAAAAATATTTTTAGGGTGGTATATAGAAATGTTTTTAAAAAAATGTTTTCGAAATTACTTTATTCCTAAAGTCGAGTTACAGATTTGTTTTTAATTCGTATTTATTTTAATATTTGATGTACAGAATAAAATAGTTGCGTATATTCAGTTTAATTATCTAAATAAAAAACGTGTTGTGCAATTTTATAAATACCTATTTAGGTATAGTGAACAAATAAAATAAGTGCGTGTGTAACGTCTGTATAAATATGAAAAAAAAACATAAAAACTGTGGTCATACTTTAATCGCGTGGAAAAAATTGAGAGTCCTCAAAATTATTTCTCGCATCTGACCCAATCTCACATCTCGTTGTTGCAGAATAATATACGAATTTGATCGAAAAGTTACTCGGTCTAACCTGCAAGGTGTAAATCGTTTTCGTATACGAGAGAATTTTTCGTATTATTCGTTGGGATGAAAGCGAAGCGTAAAACGTCTTTTTATAAGCGTTTATCAGCTCGAAAAAAAAAGGTTTAGTCCGCAGCGGTTTATTAACAACAATTGTATTTTTTTTTTTGTGGTCGGTCGTATTGTTATAACAATCGTATTTGGAAACTGTGTGTGTATGTGTTTTGACTTCGGAGATTATTTATTTAGTTTTGACAACAGCTCGCGGACCGAGTTGTCTTGTTCCGCGAAATCCAGATAAATATTACAATAAATCGTCGCGCCGAGAGTCTTTCTATCTTTTTAGGTCGGGTTAGTTTAGGTTGAGCTTTCGAGAAAATTCTTACAAACAAACATCTGAGTATAAATTCAAGAGAGAAATTTATAAAAACATATATTTGGAGTATTCTATTCTATGGAAACGTGGACGATAGGAAAGTATAAGAGAGAGAGAGAGAGACAGACTGGAGGCGATGGAAATGTGGATGCGGAGGAAAATGACAGGAACAAGCTGGATAGAACATAAGACGAATGAAGCAGTGTTGGACGGGGTTTAATGAGAGAATAATGCGTAATAATGCAAATAATAATAGAGCTAATTGGACATCTGATAAGACACAATGATCACCATCGTCTTGGAAGGGAAAGTAAACGGTAAAATAGAACCAGAGGAAGACCGCGTAAATCCTTCTTTGTAGAAATTTCCCGTTGGACGTGTTTTACCTCTTGCCAACAACTGAAGGAGACGGCGAGTGACAGACACGAATGGCTACATCGACAATGCTTGGCCATTACGGAAGCTGAATGAACGAGTTCAGGTTAGGTCAGGAGTTCTGTTTAACCGGGCTTACCGGGCAATGGGTGTATTGTCGATACCTAATCATCGATACCGGAATCTATTTCGGTCCGTGCATTGTTTGGTCGGATATTCCGATTTTTAAATTAAATTTCGACGTCATCATCGGCGAATACAAATTATTAATAATAATTACGGACAAAAAAAAAAACGTGGAAACTTGTCGGCGATCGTTGTTCGTGTGATTTGCTCGTTGTCGGGGCCGGACGAAACGCGCGCCATTATTTCGTCGGGGGTCCTTCGCAAAGACCGAGCGGAACGAAAAACTTATTAGTTTCTCCCCACCCCCTCCTCGTCGTCGCGTCCGCCGTTTTCTCGCCGACAGGTTTATTAAACCTCGTAATAGGACGGCGCAGCTTTTAAAAGCCTTTGCGCGCGTCATCCGTATATATAGCTCGGCATTATGAGGAATGGGATTTCTGTGCGTTTCGGTTCACGGGGTTATGTATAAAAGAGTCTTAAAACGTATAGAACAGCTGTCAAATAGATTTTTATAATTTTGCCGGAAAACCGCGCGATTAACGTTTCGTGAAAGCGTTTTTATTGCGTCTCGCGAGTCCGGTTTCCGTCCAGTGTCTCGCGTTCGGTGATTCAGCGGGTCCGGATACAAACGGTGGTGTTTTAGTCGTCCGCGGACCATTAGGCGCGCGGCCTGCACGGTCGTTGGGACCGGGACGAGCGGATTTTCTGAATTTTTCCAGCGTTTTAATTGGAAAAAATAGTTTCCAGTATAGCTGGCATAATTTCGCGCGTATTATCGTTTCCGAGACGTTAATTCTCTATAGAACCTTCTTGCAAAGGAAGAGAAGAAAAAGAAAACCCCACGTCAAAACGAATTGCCCATTAACGCGTTTTCTGTTAACGTACAACGGCGATAATTGTTTTCCAAACAAATTTCCGGGTTCTGTAATAAACGTTCTTTTTTTTTCTCCGAAAGTCGTTTTTTTTTTCTTTTACACACAAATAAGAGGAAAAATTACGTCGACAAATTCCGAACACGTCCCTCGCCGATAAGTACAACGCCCGTCTAACGCGCCTTGCCCGGCTTTACCGCTGTACACGTCATTTCGTTCCATCGCGCCGATTTTTCGATGAGAGTCCAAAAAAAATAAAATTTAATTAAAAACCCCTCCGTCGTCGTATATTGTACCGCGTCTGTTAGTTTTTCTATTTCCCCTCGTCGCGGAATACGTCACTATCGTTGTTATTGTTTATTAATCAACTAATAAAAACGTGTATAATTAAACATTTTTTTATATATTTCAAATACAATTTATCGTTAGACGTTTCTGTTTTGAAAAAAAAAAATAGTACGGGTGAATATCGGTATTTTACGTGTTTGCGATTGTATTTCTCTTCTCCTGTTTGCATTAGGAAATAATATGAGCGTTTACAAAATCATATTAATTATTATTAGATGTAACGTGCGAAACTGTGGAAATATTTCAGGAGCGACGGTGTAAATCGTAACGGTATAATAAATCAATGAATGTTTTATTTGTTTATGTAATTTTTCAACTATTAATATTAATATTGCGAAAACCCACCCGCTCCGTTTAAATCTTACACCGTCCCTTTTAATTATCGATCCATAAATTTCCTCACGACTTGTTATCGTTTCCACCATTTTCTTCTTTAATCACACTGGTTTATTATAATTCACGATATTCTATTGTTTAACTGCTTTTATTTTGATTCGTTTTACATTGACTTTAAAGCATAATTGTTATAACTAATAAGTTATAACAATTATTGTTACAACAAGAGTGATAAAAATGTATAAAAAAAGTTTTCAAATTGTATATCCGAACCGTACGCCGACTATATAGGAATTTATCTGGAATTTTTCACGAATTACCTGTTTTACGGTGTAAAACATCAAATTTTCCCTCTCTACGTGTCTTCGAATCACGGCTGAACGGCGTAAAATCGTTGTGCCTTCTGGTGAAATATTTCACAGTGAAATTCGTATTGTCTTTCGAATTTTTTTAATGATTTTGTCTTATTTTAATTCGCGTTAAGAAAAAATAAATAAACGTATTTTTTTACTTTTTTATTAACAAATTTCGTGATTATCAAAGAGTTTTCCAGATTTACACGACGACTGCGTTTGAACGAAATGCCTATATATAGTATATAATATATTTTAACCACTTCGTCAATGATATAGCGATGAAGAAAACGTTCGGATATATTTTAGTTACTCTGCAACGACTGGTTATACTCGACCAGTGGTTCTCGAGTGTTTAGTGTGTGCAGGACGACGACGTTTTCGACGAATTAATACATAGACGCGAAAACGGCGTACTTATATAAAACGTTATAATAAATATTGCACGAGGAAAAACGTCTTTAGAGGATTTGTGAAAACACTATATTATTAAGTATACGTTAACGAGAAAATATCGTTAGTGTTACAAATGTTCAAATGTGTATTCGGTTGTATTTTTCTTGCTAAAACGCCTACAATTTTCGGAAAATGTCAATTTTCATCGCTCGTATACGTTTTAAATAGGAACTTTATAATGTATCGCGGTTTTTTTTTTTTGTTATATATATATAAAGAAACGACAATAATCGTATATTGTTCGGCTCACATAACGAATAAAAACGACGGAAACGATACCATAATATCGGTACTGTCGTTTGCACTAAACTCGTATTTATATTGTTTTATCGATAATAATAATGGGTTGAAATCGAAAATTTCGGTCCGACGCGACTATAAAATATAAAACGCGTCGTCTTCGGACGGAATTAATTTCCTAATCGAAACAAGAGTTCGGATTCCGATACTGCGTCCGGCTCTGGTCCGTATCGTTATCACGGACAGATATACATTTATATGATTCGGCATATACGTATATGTTTTTTGGTCGTTCGGAAAAATAGCTGCGGTTTATAGCGAAATTCCTCTGACGATCTTGATCAGTCAGTCTGTATAAGAGTTTATTTCGCCGCATATTCTGGGGTTTCTAACGTTTCAGATAACGTTAATATTAAAAGGTTTTTTTTTTTTAAACGAACGAGAATCTGCAAAACTCAATAACATAATAATACGTACGTTATTATAAAATAATCGTTCGACATTTTAAAATTATTAATACCTTTAGTAATTTTACTAATCGAATTCCGCATAAAATATTATTTGTTTCAATCAAATGCAATACTTCGCCAAGTGTTCCCGCGTCGCCCATTTTTCATTTTTTTGTCTGAGGAGTATTTAAATATGTTACGGTTTTTCGGCGAGGCGTTTCAATAATTTTACGATATTTTTCACACAGATTTGTTCAAAATAATCTTCCAAATTTTCTATTATTTGCTAATTCACTACTTAATTTAAAAAACAATCTTGAATTTTATGTACCTAACCTAACCCGTGGGTTGTAGTAATTTATATAGATTATTGTAGTATTATAGATATAAAATTTCGTTTCAAAACATAAAACGTTATAATTGGTGAAAATAATTTTTTTCTTCAAGAGCAAAGGCATATTATTATTAATATTACTGTTGTTGTTGAGAAAATTGTGATTATTGAGATTATTTTGAATATTGCAGTCTCGTTCGTCAAAAAGTGTTATTTAAAATCGACGTCGGAGGAGAAAATCGATGGAAATAATTGCGTTTAAATGCCAAGACGACTCGTTTCGCTTTCGTCGATCTCATTGTTTCTGCCTCCGTCGAGAACACCACCGTCCCCGCGATATTGCAACGGGCAATGCGGAATTTTCGTTACGTCCTCGTCTGAATAATCATAATTTTAATAGCGAAAACAGAAACACGAAAAGCGCGAAAACGTCCTCCGCCCCTTCATTAGACAAATCTCCCGTCTTCCCCGTAAATCCGTCGTATTGTAATATTAAATAATAACGCTCGGCTCGTCACTGTGCCCGTGGGTGAATTTTTTTGAATTTAAAGTGCACGCCGCGCGATTGTATTCGGATAGAAGCCTGCAGTTCGCCAAACACGGCGAAGCTCTCTCGTCGCGGTGAAATTATTTAAATAATTGAGCGTTTTTACATACACAAAAATATTTTCGTATTTTTCCGTAATTTTTGTTCAGTTAGAGACCGGTCGCTGTCGTTGTACGCACAAACCGAAGAATCCTACAGAATCGTCATCCGTTTTTTTTTTTCTAAAGGCGTACTTCAGTATTTTTTTTTAAAGCTCGCTCGTACGTCATTACGGCGTGTGCCGTGTAAACCAACCGTCAGTTATACTGATCGCGTGTGACAGATAAACGAGAACGTACACCGCTGTAAATCTCCGAGTATTCGATTCATTTTTTTTTCTCCTCCTTTTTAGTTCTGTATTTTTTTTGCACCGTAACGATTTTAAGCTAAAAAAAAAACGCCTCGCTAATACACGACGTATAGTACCTGCCGGCCCGAAGTGCGCATCACAAAGTAACACTGTCATTGACGTTCTTATATTTTTAGACGTCGCGGGTAAACGCCGCAAACGAATCACACGTAAGTCGTCGTCTTAAAAGTACCGGCTTGCGGCAACTGCACCAGCTCGTTCTATTTTAATATGCGAATTCGATCAGACAAAACATCGCACACGTGTATCGAATAACGTTTCGAATATTCCCTTCGCGCATTGCGTACTTTAATAGATTATAATATGTTACAGCTTCTCCGGAAGCTGAAACGGAATGGATGAATATCCGTTCGGTAATACGTATAACGTGGAGTGCATTACGTTTTACGGAGGAACGGAGGGGTTTTTTTTTTTTTTTTTAAATAAAATGTAACGACGAAATAATCATTCAAAAGCTTTACTAGGAAACGCAATGGATTAGAACGGTATTCGTGAAATTCAATGTGAGAAACACGATAAATTTTATATTTAAACGACCCGACCTAAACTTATTTTTCCCCCTCCATCGCCATTTACTAGTTTTCACACATAGTCCCAGCCGACATCATTCGTTAGAAATCAATGTTTACACTGTTTTCGCATCTTATAATTCCTTTTAATTAAGAGGGAAGGCTATGTGTCCTCGATATTAGCCGTTTTCGCAACTCACAATGTATCTCATCTTTACTAGTTTTCTGTATTTGGGCCGTGTCCGCTCGTCCATCTCCTTCTGTCTAGCGATGTTGCCGATCATGTCCAGGAGCAGCATGAGCGTCCCTTGAGCTGCCTCCTCTTGCCTTTCTGCCGCCGGTTCTATAGAGAGTTCCGTCGTCCTCGAAACGCACAACAATCCCTTCACGTCTTCCGCTTTCTTTTTGTACAACCTTTTGTCTGATCTAACCTAAATTAACCGCAATATAAAATCAGCAAAACTCTAAAAAAAAAAAAAAAAACAAAATTACAGGGAAACGAGCATAATAGGAAAGCAATGGAAACGCGAAAAAATTTAAATAATTTGATAAACTGGGGTTCGAGTCCATTGCAAAATTAATAAACCAGCAATGCCGCGTCAGCATCACCGACCTTCGCGGTCGTACGTGGTCGACGAAATATCAGCGGTATTATTATATAAAATATTATTCTAAAAACTAAAAAAAAATTATTTAAAAAAGTCAATCTTCCCGATTTATAGCAAACCATTTCATATTTTCCTCAGACCGCTCTATTTTCCAAGAAACGTGTGTTGCAAAAATATTTCCGTATTACAAGGCATTAAACTTCATATATTTAAAGGTTTTATCTATCAATATGTATGAAATCAACGGTAAAAATTTCTCTACTCGTATTTTAAATTCACACACGCTGCGTATACAAAAAATAAATAAATTATTCTCTCATCAAAAAAAAAAAACGTATTTCCTATATTCGTATACGATTCAAATATAAATCGTATACTTCTTTAATACTGTCATTACAATTCGCGGATATTATTATAAAAGAATTGCCTTTTTTTTTTTGCGATGATGTCAATATTGCATAAATTATAACGAGATTACCAAAAACAAACGTTATTATTTGAACGTAAATAAAAGCCTAAATTTTTTTATTTTTTTTTTTTATTTTAGTTTTTAGTTTTATAATTACAGTTATACGAGTACACTCGTGCGTTGTCAAAGTTCGCAGTTAATTCCATTATTATTTTCACACAGAAATTCTTTCGTCGTCGAAAATTATTATTATTTCGTTTTTTCGTTTGTATTTTCTACTTTCCAGGGTAATTCATTTATATCGTTGTACAGTGAGAAGTGCGTGTGGGTTTTATTGATCTTTTTTTTTGTTTTGTATATTTTCCCGATAAATCGAGACCGGGGTATGTTCAAACAGACAAATGCAATTAACTAACGAACTCGCGACCCTTAAAAGTTTTCTACGTTAATTATTATACGTATGATGCGTGAGCGTACCGTGTACACACGCGTAGTCATTATATTTTTTTAAATAAAACGTCACGACTAGAATTTTGTTTTTTTTTTTTGGAAATATTTTTATAATTTGAGTTGCTTTTTCTATATATATAACTTATTTAACCCCGTACTAGTCGACATATTATATGGGTACGAAAAATTGTTTTCCTTTTTCGTATATTATAATAACAATTTTTCACCGAATCACACTGAACTTTTGGGTTTTCGAGCGGAGAATTATTGCGATTAAAATTTTTTTAACGTTATACGTTTTCCTATAACTCGCATATGTAAATCTAAAATTTAGACGTTTATAGCGGTCAACTGATTATTACAAAGTCACGGTTGCAGAAAATTTTCGTACATCTCGTATACGTTACCCGTGCGATTTTAACATTCAAACCAGTGGCGTGTTCAGAATTATTTTTTTGGATGGGCCACTGAAGTAAGGTTCAAAACGGTTTTATTCCTCATACCCATTATATGAGAACCATTTAATTTGTAACAGATACCTATTAGAATAGTAAATAACACATTTTTAAACGCCACAATAAAATGTTTTGTATATCAATGATAATAGATATTACCACTGTCGTGCTGATAATTATATTAAATAGGTTATGGAATTTTAAACAGACGACAAATTCGAGAATCACGATTACGTCAACAATTTACGAGATCTCATTGATTAATAAGATTATGAAAAAATTTTTTTTTTTTTAATGCTTTAGGTATTTTTACCCCACCGGGCACACTTACTGGACACGCCACTGATTCGAACCGCGTCACAAACGAAACGTTTCGTTTCACTCACAAAATCCATACATAGGAATCGAGAAAAGTAAATAACATTTTTAAGATAAAAAAAAAAATCGTATTTTTCGCCCGAACAATCGACCTTAGTGTGCAGTTTGTGCTAGTTCAATAAAACTTATAATTGGAATTTTTTCAACGTGTACCTTCGGTCGACGCGAAACGAGTACTAACCGTGCGGTCCTACCGGTCGACAAAATATAACGTATAAATGCGTCTTACGAGTTGGTGGAAAAAATAAAATAAAAAAATTATAACGAAACAAAAGTACAAAAAAAAAAAATTCAAAAAAATATTCGCCGATATCGCGCGCGTGTTGTCTCGTCTATTTCGAGCGAGAATTCGGTTCCAAGACTTAAGAGACCTGCAGTAGCGTTTTGAATTTTTTTTAAACGTTTTTGTGAAAAGATAACTTGCCGGAGACGAACGATCGTTTTACACGCAAAACGCACTACATAAGTCGTTAAATTTTTGAAAAGATTACTACGACGACACATCGCACACAATCATATAATAATACAGATTAATACGAATTTATTAAAACTCTCACGGATTAGACCACTGTTATTGATGTATTTTTCAAAAATCTTACCATCTTTCCACCTTCAGAGAACGTACTACACGTCTGACTGTCGTGACTACACTGAGCGGTCCGCTTGTTTCTCACTGGTATTTATGCATACGTCTGCCGGCCACGCCCTCAATTTTGTGACGTAGCGTTGTCTGGTGACTAGTTTCTTTTCTCGTGCTTTTTTTTACATTCTAAGCACTCTGTTCTTTCTTTTCAATATCTGCGTTTAATTACCGGATCATTAGTGCATTTTTCTTCTTGCTTGTTATTTCGAGGACATTTTTTTTTTTTATAAAACGGATAAAAATACACGTTTCGTATGGAAACGGTTTATCGGACACGATTTATTGACCATGAGTTTTACAGGGTTTTTTCTTTTTAGGTCAATAAAAGTTATTTTCATTAATATATTGCGTCGGGTTGAAAAAATAAAAAATAGTGGAAAAATGAAACATTTCTCAACGGTTTCCGAGAAAATCGAATATTCATATATTATCGAGCATACGTCGTTCTCCTGGACCGACAACCGACAACCAATTCGATTTTTACGATATCAAACAAAAAAAAAAAATATTTAAAACGAAATCGGCCAACCCGAACGAAGACTATATTTTGGGAAAAAAAATTTATATTATTCTATATGTACAACTATGGATTTCGAAGAGAAATAGAAATTAGAGTTTAAGTACGGCTAGTGACGTGTCATTTTTTCACAATATACGATCGCTAATTAAAAGAAATTTCGTTCAAAACATTACACCACAAAATACGATTAAAGAAGAAAAATACAAAATCTTCGATAACGACTACTACGAAGCCATAAAGAAAACGTTTATTTTTTCCAAAACACATCAATTATGCGTAGTAAATCCGTATCGATAATCGGTAAATATTATTATTATTATTTTTATATAAAAAAAAAAATCAAACCTTTTTCGGGGAAGTTTGGAAACGGCTCGAGACATTTGCAATAGGTACACACTAAAACGGTGATTTTGGAAACCGTTTAATTAAACTTAACAGCAGATCATTATTAATTCGTCGTGGTCGGATATTTTACGCTTCACACGCACGTGTGAAATACTCATTTCGTATTTATGTGTGTGTGTGTTCAAATCATTAAACATCATTGCGTATCACGCGCGCGTGTTACAATATTGTTTAATTTTACCGATTTCATTAAACTTCTAATGAGCTTTCTGTCGCGTATAAAACGCACGTATAATATATAATATACGCGTATTCGATTCATCATCGTTTTCCGACATATCTCGCGCAACGTGTGTAATATTATATTAAAATATTATTAATCTACGCCAGGCCTAATTTAATTCCATCGCCGCGGCGTACTTATATATTGTGTAATATAGTAAAGGCAGTGAAATACTTTCAATCTCTCTCTGGGAGTGGGCTTCAATGTATCACAGGAGCTTCGTCGTCGTCCCGCACTCTAACCCCTTTAAACATAATGTTTTAAATTAAAGTATATCTTTTTTTTTGTTTAGTAATGATAATAAATCTGACTGATCTAGTAACACATATATTTCGATATATTTATTAAAATTTAGACAAAAAAGAAAACTTTCAATCGTCAATTTTTTGAGTTTGAGTTTGAGAGTTTAGTCTTCGGGTTTTATTGCGTTTTCTCCGCCAACCGTGAGCGTATATACCCGTTAAGTCATTCACGTTAAAAATAATAACCGATTTTAAATTAATGTTTTATTTCGTCAAAACAAAAAAAAAAAAAAGCCTGTTGTAATTTCTTGCACGTCTTCGCTATATTATACTCTTTTGCGAGATCGATAAGACCTTCGCGATAACTATATTTTCAGTAAATACTGATACGCGATATTAACGGTGGGAGCGAGGTGATTTACTTTACTTTTGAATTTCAATATCAAATGTATACACAGTATAATGTACCATTTTTTTTCGTACAATTTTTTACGACTAAAAAGCGACAATTTTAGTAATTAAATGGAACGAGTACACTCTGGTAGATGTTGTACGCGACAAAGAAAATTCCACATATCTCGGGTGAAAATACAAAATTTCTTTTTGCACGTCGTATACACGAATGCAAAAGCAAAAAGTACATTATACAGTATTTTCATATTGAAATTCAATAGTGACAGTGTCGGGATATTTGTCACCTCTGGGAGTGCGTGTCATTTGTTCCAAATCTGTTAGAAATTTTTTTTATTTTTTCGCGACACGTGCAGTGTATGTCGATTTATTTCGTTTATACGGCACTACCGAAACGAATCTCACGTGTAAATGACAAATAATATGACACTGAAACAAACGATCTGCCGCTAGGGAAACTTTCAAATTTCAGTGTAACACGTATATTACGAGTCTAACACGTCTGTTTCGTGATTCCGTTGAAATGCGAATGTGTCAATTTCAGTGATTGTATTTATATATTAATAATATTATAGTACAAATTAAGACGGTTGAATAGCTAAAATAACACTTTTTCCCCGATAAACAACAACGGTTTAAGTATAGTTTTTTTTTCATAAGTATATTATGTAAACAGATATCAAAAAAAAAATATGATTTTTAAAAAAACATAACGATTGAAAGAACGACGAACGAAGCAGTATTAAACACAGAATAAAAGAAAAAAGAGAACTTTGGTGTAGCGTAAAAGTTAGAAGAGACAAAATAGTAGGACATCTATTATTGATGGCCTAACGACAAGTGTCGAATCGGAAGGGGAAGACCGAGGCATGAAGCAAATCATGATAGACACGGGGAAGAATGGCTACAAGGAGTTGAAGGAATTATTGAGCAATGATAGGGGAAACACGGAGGACTGCAGCGGACCGATCAAACGATTGAAGACGTAAAGAAAAAGAACGATATTATATGTTTTCAAATACGAAAAGTATTTACCGATTATCGGGCCGCTCTAAAGTAGGCACTTCCCACAGCCCGCCATTGGCCGGCACGTAATAAATAATCGTCGATCGATCGACGCTGCAGACGCCTGACCGCCCGTGTTTGTTTTCCGGTGGCTTTTCTTTGGGGAAATAAAATTGTGGAAAAAAATAATAAATGTAACAAAACAATTTTTGTGTGTTTTATAATTTCGTATATTATTGCGCGCAGAAATAACAAAAACGGCCGACTGCAGTTCAATTCGGACGCCGACCGGTCGGTTAAAATAATATAATTTACCGCGGCGGCGGCGAGAAAGAAAATCGGCTAAAAACACACGATATTCTGTGTGGTAATGCGCGTAGAACACGCCTCGGGTCTATTATTTCGCGAGCGAAACGCTCGTGCAATAAACCGGGAGGACGATAAAATTATTGTGGCGTGTGAATATCGTTTTTTTTTTTTCGATGTGCGAAGGGAATGGAAAGGCTTTGAATTATATACGTATATATTATATGAGAACGGAGACTCTGTATACGACTAGATATAATTATAGTCTCACAAAAACAGCTTTAATCGAAATCCGAGATGATCTACGAGCGGGGCGGGCCGAATCAGGCGCGCGCACAAAAAAAAAAAAAAAGTGTTTGACGCTTAAGTTCGCGTACTATATACTCGGGTGGAAAAAACCGTATTATACTTATATTAAGATAAATATTTTACACCGCGCGGAATCGTCGAGTTTTCGAGATGAGTCTTGCAAACTTTTTGTTACAATAACTTCATCAGTGTTATCATTTCTATATGAATATTCATGAGTGCTAATCGGCCGGCCTCGTCCAATACATTATTATTTCGCAAATAAGGTTTCGGTCCACCGAAAGCGATCGCTCCGGTGTGTAACACACGGTACAAAGTTAAAGTTACGGGCAAAGTAGCCAAAATTATTGTTAAAAGACACTTTAGATATTCGGATGGAAATTTCACTAGACGTTCGACTTAATTTATTTTGAATTGAGCGTTTTGGAAGATCGCCGTCGTTTTGCCACCGAAATTCGCCGGGTTTTAATCTCAGCTTTAAACGTATCGAAATTGTTGGCAACAAATAGGTTTGGTAAAAAAAAAAAGCGCACGATCTTCCAAGCGTATAATTTGAAATATGTTACTTCATATTATATTTATGTAGCTAAAAATTTTCAAAAATTCTTTTCGTTAATATTGTACAAATTTACTTATTTGGTAAAAAAATTCAAGTGACTATGAAACCATTTGTTTAAAAAAAGAACGTAATTTTTCACAAAAAAAATAAAATATATTTTGCCGGAAAACTTGAAACGTTTATAAAAGAAAATCGTGACGAAGGATTTTTTTTCTTTTGGAATATTATTGAAGTAACGTACGTCCGATATTGCATGGAATTTTCAAGCCTTAAAACCAAAACCTATTTTATGAATTAAATGGCTCGAAATCTATAATTGCTATAAATAGCACAAAATTGAAAGAAGACATTTTCGGTTCCATAATATAATATAAAGTTACGTGTTTTGGTGAATATTTCAAGTGTCTATGAAACCATTAGTTTCGAAATCACGAAGATAATCGCGTTTTTACGCAATTTTTCGGTAGTTTTTGAGTTTTTTTTTTTAAGCGCTTTTGAGAAAATCGAAAAATGACCTCTGTAAAATACCGCAACCAGATGCGCAATTTGCTACAGGAAACCAGATATGACTGTATAAAGATCGGAACACTCTTTCTAGTAGAATTTTTTATTTTTTTTTGGTATAGACATAAAAAAAAAACAATTACATCACTGTGAGACCAATTCGCCTCGGGATCTAAAAATGATTAAAAATAATATAGCGCGCGGTGTCCTGAGGACCGATCCGCAGAGTCCTGCACGAATGTAGGAAGTTATTGCGTCTGTGCAAGTTTATGACAACGGACGGCCGTAAAGTCCCAGACACGTTGTTATATAAATATGATACGTACCTCTCCATATATTCTCTTTACGACTGTATACGAGTACGCTGGAGAGCACGTCGCGAACACCACATCCAAAAGGGGTACACTGCACGTATACGAACGGGCTCGTATACGTTATTATTCGGATCAACGAGCAGATCGGGCGGATAAAAAGCTTTTCTGTACCCATATACGCGTATATATAGTAAAATAATATTTTTTTTCTCTCCCACCCCTTTCGTGTTATTGCGTAATAATAGTCGGAAAACGTTTTAGTTATACGAAAATATCGCCTTCCCCCCTCTCTCCCCTCGGTCCGATTTAACGTCGTAATAAAATGTAACGTACTGTACGCGTACTAAAACGCGTTCCTATATATACGGAGTGTATAGTGGTGCAGGAAACGCGTGATTATCGGCGATGGTATTACATTTTTTTTTTGTTTTATTATTTAAATCGTCGAACCACCACTATACGAATACGAGCGTAACCGCGGTTCGATTAAAATCCGATTGATTTTGTACTTTGCTTTGATGCGCGGGCTGAGTCTATACCAGGCTATAGGAGCTAGCGGAGAAGGTGTTTATGATGTTAACGAAACCATAATAGCGGACCGACTGCAATTAATAATGATTAGTATCAATCATTATTAATCACTTATATTAGTATTACTAATTATTATTGATTAATCAATTAATAATAATTGATCCGGTCCTACCTAACCTTCCGTGAGGTGGCGGTCTCCGCGCGCGCGTCCCAAATTTCTGACGTGTTTCATTTGCGAGTACGGATTTTTATAGAACGTGGCTGACGATTGATTTCGGATGGTTTTTTTTTTTTGGAACCATAATGTGACCGACTTTTTTTTTATTGTCGTCGGTAGTCCAAGTACAAGCGCCGATCGTTTGCACGGCTTCTACAATTTACGCCAATGACTATCCGAGATGTAATAAGCGTCCCAATCGAGCCATAGAGAATCGGGTTTATGTACATTTTAAGTAAATCGGTGTGAGTTCGACAGGGTAAAGGATTCCCTTCGTTTTTGACAACGTTTGAAAAATGATTTCGCGATTTTTTTTTGAAAATAGTTTGAAATTTTAATTGAAATTGAATCAAAACTATGTTTATTACGTTACAGAAGTGATTGCACAATTATTAGAAAAACGAAAATAAAACACTAAAACTTTGAATAGAACTCGAAAGTTTAGTTGGATTTTTCGGAGATTCGTCAGAATTATGTTAGACACATCGTGTGTTGGCACTAAAGCAAGCGCTGAAAGTTGAATTGTATTCCTTGGCGCCGGTTTACGACTCGTTCGCAATACTCGTGTAAGTACATTTCGTCCATTTAGTCTCGTCCAATAAATATCTAAAAAATATAAAAATGACAGCAGTTATTTTTCGTGTCGAGACAATTATCTGCATGAGAAGTTCGACAAAAGATTCCGGCCTCCACAATCCAAGTGCCGAGACGACGTGTCGATAATTCGCGAATAAAAATCCTTTGACGTCTTCTCCAGGAAAAAAAAAAAATTATTGTATTTGTACTTTTTTATCGTTAAAAGCTTACGAAACACTCGAAAATCGAACGTGCGTGTGCACTCGTCTCGTCTGTCCTTGTCATCCTCACGCTGTCCGGAGAAACAAAGAGGGCCAAAGAGTTTTTTGGCGCCATTGGCTTTCGATTGACAAACGAATTTGTTGTCGACTTGTATAGCGGGGTAGTATAAATTGCGTGTAATAACTATAGGGCACGGATTTCGATATGTTTGCGTTTTTTTTTTCTGAAACGCTTGACACGATGATTTTCGAGCTATAAATTTATTCTAAGTACACAATATTCTGACAATAAACATTTTCTTTTTCGGAGGAGACATTTTTTTTTTGGTTTATTCGAAGTTTTTGCGAATTTATAACCTGTTTCTATACATTAAATATTACGGGGCGAAGAAATTATAGATTAAAACAATTTACCCAGTTAATATTTGATTTTTTTTTAATTTCTGTTGCATATTTAATTACACAATTAAAAATATTTTTTTTTTATATAAAATTTCATAAATATATTTATTTTTGAAAATAAAAATAATTAATCATTTAAAGCGAATATATTTATTTTTAAAAAACAATTTTGTTAGAGCATTATTTTTAGGAATTTTTATATCATAAACGAATATTTTAAAGGGCGTTTTTAAAAATATTTAAAAACGTTATTATGTATAATATTATTATACTTTAACGCAGAACGTTATTAAATAAATTGGAAATGACAAGCGCGTACGGATAAAAGTATTATTAAATAATATATATATATATATACGTGAGTACATCATTATTTTCGTGTCAGCGGTTTGTTAAGAGGAGATTCAATATTGTATAGTGCGAAATCGACTCGAATCGATCGATACGATTGTACAAGTGTGCAAAGAAGAGTTTTCACGTGGAACGTATTATTACAATAACTGTTTATTACTATTTTTCGTATACTCCGGTACCTAGTAAATTTGTTGAATATCTTTGGGCAATAGGAAAAAAAATAACTTGATCTCAATTTAGTTGTTTCGATTTCAATCGAAACGCGAAATTCATCGAAAATCTTCAATTCAAAAATCATATTGTATACCGACTGCGAATTCCGTTGAAAAAAACGTAATATATTCATAAAACGTATTAAATTTCATACGGTTCACTATAAATATTTCATTTTTCGCGTTAGACAATATTAATATAAAAAAAATTATCGATTTTTACATAGTCGTGGCAATTTTTACGATTGTTTAAATTTATTAGTAGCTATACGTCCCGTGTTTTGTACAAACATTTGTTAACGAAATTACACGAAATTAGTCTCGCATAACACCTGTAGGGATAGCCAAAAATATATCGAGCCGATCCCGGGTACCGGACATATATTTGCATCGCGCGTTTTAATTGAATTCGCGCTGGTATAATTACATAAAATAATATCGGTACGATGGGCGCCGGGAAAAACTGGGCACTCGCACGCCCTTTTTAATTCTTTGAAAAAATTCTGTAAAAAAAATTATTTTATTATATACCAATAGTCTATTATAAATAGCTCGTATACATAAAAATCAACATTAATTGAAGGCGCGCAGCTTTTGTGAGAATTTCACAGTTACATTGTCCGAAACATATCCTGTTGGTATTTTTTTGTGATCTATAATCTGATTAATAATCGTATTCACATGCGTCTGATCGGAATAGGATTTTGATTTTTGAATTTATTATAAGGTACGATTATAAAATTGAGTTCAAAATCAGACAGACTCAAATTAATAAACATATTTAGTCCTTGCATTTTTTTTTCTTGTACGCAGTTTATTGAATTCCGAGGTAAATCCATTGCGTAAGTGTACATGGATCTCTCTCCATACAGCACGGCCCTGTATACGAAGCATTTTTTTTTAACTACATTGCGATATGAGTGATGGACTAATAAGACTCCAGATAACTTTGCCAAGTACCGAACCTCAGTGTTTCAATGTCTGAAACCAGACGCCTCTTGATTATATAATCATTTTGTAAAAAATATTGTATACGCGCTGGCACACTCACGGTATAATAGATGAATCGCGGTCCACTGAACACATTGTGTGCTGAGAACCGGCGGCGGGTGCAGTCGAAGGATTTTTCATGCCTTTCGAAGTACCGTTTCGGTCTGTCGTCGATTTTATTTTTTAACGAGCTGAAGTAGTTGAAGAGCTAGACGTTCGCATTTTTTTTCTCGCCATTATTATTATTATTATTACATACTAGTTAGGCTTAGAGTTTAAATATACGCTGTTTTGTTATCAAAAAACATATATACTCGGCGTATAAAAATTTTAATAATAATTTGTAACTTAACGCCACTAAAGCGTTAAAAATATTGGTACGTTCCGACCTAGAATATTGCCGGCTATAATTTGAATGATTAATTCACTGTAAAACACAAAGATATAATACAATTGAAACCGTTCGTAAACATTTTCCGCGGTTCGTTTCATTCGGATTTAAAAATCACGGTCCGTCGCGTGGATATTATAATATTGTAAAAAGTGTTTTAAATTGTCTCAATCTCAGTCTGAATCGTTTCCATTAATATTATATTATAAAAACCGCATATAGATTGTGTCCAGTAGAGTTTTAAATAAATTCACATTAAACTGGAAACACTGGACTATATTTTGTGTCCTATTCATTCTTCGAGCAAATATTTTACATATTTAAAATGGACGTCGTGCAAACTCTTAATGATTTCAGATGATATTGGTATATGATTTCGATTTCGTTTAACGCTCATTAGAAAACGGGTTTTCGGTGTATATTCTACGTCTAGTTATTACTTTGTTACAATAATTTCCATGCGTCCCATTTATATTTGTGTATATTATATTTTGTGTAAACGTCTAAACGAGCCCCACGCTCGGTTGAATATGCAATAATATAATATATGGACGGGACATAACGATATTTGCGACACTGATTTATGTACAAAGATTGCGGGTAATATTATAATATTCGTACAGCGTTGCGATCGAAGCGAACGTCCATAAATCATATAATAATAATACATATAGCGAAATCGTCGAAATTATATTAATTACAATTAACGAAAAAAATTAAAAATTCCTTTTAAGACTGCCATCTATTTTCGTACATTATAAATATTGTTACAAAAATTTTAAAAATTACCATTATAGGTACGGATATTAAACGTATACTATGGATACGAACGATGTTATTCGAGAATACAATAATATGCGAAACACATGAGAAAACAACTCGGGAAAAGTAAATTATCTATTAATAACGTTTCGCGTAATCCGGTTAGGTCGAGTTGGGTTAGGTTAGGCTCATAGGCGGACGCAGACCATATGATTAAGGTATGCAAGGGGTCAGATTTCCGGGCCGACCAAAGGTAAAAAGTGAAATACTTTGATTTTTAAATTATTTATTAATAAACAATTTTCGACAATTAATTTGTATAACGATGTGGTTTTTTTTTACAAATTACTAATAGCCAAGATACCCTATTTGAATAAATGCGACTATTTTTTTTTTCAAAATAATTACCTAATTCGACATATTTTTATTTGATCAGATATATATGCATACTCTGCATAACCCCTGCGTCCGCCTACGGTTAGTTTAGACCTAACGTAACTCAATCTCAACGAATAACGAGAAAAAATAATTTTTTTCTAGCGACTAGACAATACGTTTTAAGATATCATTTGTTTTCTGTTTCGTGTTTTTAAAATTTAATATGCGAGTTTTTTTCATTGAAAATGTTCAAGTCCTCTCGACCGATATCGACTAATTAATTCGTATTGGAACATTTCTGTACTGTGTTGGGATTTTTTTTTTTTTATTGAAATGTGTACGCGAAAAAATAACGTTAAACGCTCGCATTTAATTTTAAAAGCCGTAGACGCGTTAAAATTCTAATGAAACGTTTTAAAATAAACATTATATTAGTTACCTGTTGTTTTAATATGGCGGAATTGTTTTCTTTTTCACCCTCCGCCAGTCGCCACAGTTTGAAATTACCGACGCGCTCGCTGATTTCGACGTACTCGAATCGCGTTTTGAAAAGTTTTCGGCGCGTCAGACCGAATAAATAAAATTTAAAAAAAAAAAACAACAAATTTTTCTCCGCGGTATTTTCAATTATGAAAATTTGACGGTTTAGTAAATAAATCGCGTACTAAAAACACACAACACGCCAACTGCACGCGCCTGTATTTATTGAACAGATTTTATTAGATCAGTTAACAGTTTAATTAAAAAAAACTACGTTTTTACGTTATTTTTTTCGTAACTATAAATTTCATTTTTTTTTTACGTATATAATCCGACAGTATTATATAAAAAAAAAAATACTGAAAAAAAAACGTTAATTATTTCGCGGAAGAAACGTCCAACTTAAAACCGCATTGACTATTTCTACGAGACTTTAATAATAATCATTTATTCTCTACGTATATATATATATATATGCGGTATAATAGTATACCGACAAAGGTTATGCGACGTTAGCTGGTTATAATAGTATACACATATATATACTATAAGTGAATGAAAGCGAGGTAAACTTCGGTACGAAATATGATATTTTCACGTGAAATCCGAACTCCGACGCAAAAACTCCACTATACATATATGTACGTATAATCTCCACGGCACAAAGTCGCGTTCTAAACCAACGTGTGCTGCAGATTAAATAGACGACAATGAAGACAAAAGTCGGCCACACAAACTGCGTCTTGATTAAAGTCTAAACCGTATACACATTATACACATATTATATTATAACCGCGTAATTAGCATCCTTTCAAGTCAACCGTATCAACCGGTGTATTTACTCGTTATTACGCGAAATTAATTATATATATGATACGCGCATCGTATACTCCTGTACCGTGAAAATCCCCGTTGGACTGGTAGGAAAGAAAAAAAAATTTTTTTGAAATTTTCTACGGATTTTTCTTTCATTATAAACGGCGGATTAAATGAAATAACGTCCGAAATCGTTTCTTTTTTTCCAACTATCGTACGGATAATGCACACTAACCGTTATAAACGAATTATAACGTTTTAATAATATTATAATCGAGCACGCAATTACGTTTCTCCGTAGGTGTGATTTTTAATCCGATTTAATCGCTATCTCGTCTCTGCCGCGCCACACGACTCGTTTTATTGCGGGTGGAAAACCTTGGAAATAAAAACAAGAAAACGCTTTATCCGTTATTACCGTTACACGCCGGACGCATAAACACCGGTTTTTTTTTCTCATAATTTTTATATTTCTAATTGTTGCTGTTGGTTGCGTTAAATTTCGGTTGATTAGCGAAACGAAAAATATTTCCAATAGTTATTTTAAAAAAGCACTCGTGTATATTCAATATGTATAGTCGACTCGAAAATTAATTTAATTTACTCTACGGGCGAGGGCCGGGTTTAATTTCGTTTCCAATACAAAATATTATTTTATATAATATTTTCTTTTTTTTTTTTAATAATAAATTAAATAAAACTGAATAACGATCAATTATACGCATCGAGTAGTTCGATATATTTATTTAAAAAAAAAAAACAGAAAATTATAACAAAAATTCCAAACTTCAATTTTTTTTTACTGAAGATTTTAATGACAACTTCTTCTCGTGTAGAATTTCTCGAGTGTTTCCGATTTCCCGTGGACACTCACTACACGCGCTCTTTTGTGAGACTGATAAAATCTTCATCGTGACCGCGGTTTCCTTTGAATATCGTAGAGAATATTGGAGTAATGTGTTTGTAGTGCAGGACTGCAACAGCGTTAAACGTGTTATCACGATTTCGGCTGAAACCGATTGCGTTTACAGCAGCTGTGATGACGGTTGAAAATATAATGGATCCCGTTCCGTTCGTTACAAGTGGTCGAAGAAAAGTTTTTTTTATTGAATTACAGTAAAAGTTTTTCGAGAAAAAAAAACTATTTACTCGTGGTGCGCACGAACAATGCGAAAAACCTCCTGTTTTCGAGATTCGTCGAGTGTTTAAGACCCGTTCGGTTGACTCTGTGTCCGAGTATTCAGAGCCGGATTTAGAGACATAAAGCCCCACAACACCCGTGAAAAACAATCGGTATTTTGTTCGTCTGTATGCAAATAAGATAAAAGTGTTTAATTTGAACAACGCGCGCTTTAGATAAGTTTTATCTTCACACGCAGTCGACCGTTCGATTTGTGTTGAACGTTACTGTTATTGTACGAACAACGTACACTATAAATAATTGCCTCGAATTTACGTTTTTTATTTTTTATTTTTTTTTTTTATAGAATTACAATACGAATGATCGCGTGTAATTAAATTTCGTTTTTTTGTAGATAATTTTTTAGGAACAAAATGGGTTGTACGCCATACAACGCTATATAATACTATCCCTATATAAAAACCAGAGAACACACCCGATTTTGTATGTAATTTAGTAATTTCTAGTGTTGTCCGACGATAAATTATTGTAATTGTCCACATCAATTTTGTTTTTCCCAGTGTAAAATCGATTTATCGAAATAAGATATCGATTTTTTTTCAGTAGGTGCGCAATTAACACTAAACCGCGATATCAAAACAATACAATCGACTCTAAGATAAAATAAATTAATATTAAAATTATCTCGAGTGTTTTATATCGGAATTATGCCTGTATATATACGTTATTATAACTCGTTGTACTTCTTAATTCTCCTTATTTCAAGCTCCGTCCCACCAAATACTTTTTCTAGATTTTCCAGGACACCGATCGGGTTTAAAGTATGAGTTTATAGATAGAAGACGGTTTTTGGATTATAGTCGCTAATTTTTTTTTTTATTTCTTTCCACCAAACGAGCGGATCGCATTTGTAAGGAATTTTAATTTTCTCATTTTTGTGCTCGTAAAATTGTACGAACGCGGAATTCGAAATTCAAACGTACACGGTCTTTGTCATCATCACTGTCTACTATATACATTAACGATGGTAATTTTTTACGCAGAAAAAACGGGTTATTCTACGTCCTATAGAGATGAATTTCCGCCTTCGACAGAGTCGAGACTGTATTTTGTTTCAAATCCCGTATAGAAATTTTTACTTTTTTTCTTTTTGACGATTTAAAAACACATATAAAGTACTTTTCTCGAAAGATATCGCGCGATATATTCTACGCGGATACCTATATAAGAACGATTTATCGAAACGTTCGGCTAATAATTCCTATAACGTACTCTCGATAATCGCTGTTCGACGTGAACGAAGTTATTTTCAATTTTTTAATAGATTTTTCGCGTTATATAATATAATCTCTCAACACTTTATATGCAAATTTAACGAAAATTTCGCAGTAATTTATAAAATATAATTATACGCTCTTTACAATGTCGTAAATCAAATAAATTAATAAAGATAAATTCGCATTTTTTTTTTTGTTACTGGAAATATTATTTTTATATCGTACCTAACCTAACCCATATATAAGTAATGTTGTACTGAATTTTGTTTATATTTTGCGATTAAGTGGTCGCGCGTTTTTTTTTTATGTAGTTATAAATGGACACGCTAATATGTGTTTTTGTGCGTGTTTACTTAATAAATGACCTCATATACAATTCAATTAATTATACATTGGTCCGCAATAACGAGCGTAAAAAAAATAAATAAATATTTGTCCATATAACGTATAGGAAAAAAATGTTTTTTTCCCTCCCGAAGTTATTATTGAGAACATAAAAGTCTCAAATTATTTTACACGCGATTGAAATTGATTTTTAATCATTCGATATAATAAATCATATTATATAATTAACTATATCCGGCCGTATATATATATATTTTCTATGCCTTGGCTAATATAACGCGATACTTTTCAATGTCAATCACATTTGATCAATTACGTGGTTTTTTATTTGTGCGAAGAAAAAATTGGGTCAATCAATTTTTTTTTTTTTTTCGATGAAATTTATTCGAATTCGTTCACTTCTGACGTTTCGCGTATAAAACGTTATACGTTTTGTTATTATTCGATTGTATTTCCGTGCTAATTTGTACAAAATCCTCGCCACCGCGGTATTATAAAATACTTGAAAAATTTAATTACACCGATATTCGTTCTCCAGTACAGTTTACCGCTGTATTATTATTGGAATTTATTTCGATCGAACTTTATTTTTCCACTTTGACGCGGCAATGGGATCGAAAAATTTACTTTTTTATTATTATTATTATTATTAAAATACTATGTAATTAGCGTAATTAATCAAGTGTATTACTAGAGCGTTTTAAAGTTAAAACAAGAAAATAAAACGTTAGTTTTCCTACGGAACCGAACAAATCGTATACCTACACAAACGGTTTGCAGTTTATTATACAGATCGATACGAGCAGATACCGGGTTAAATACTTTTTAAAGGTATTTGGAATACACATTCCGAATACTTCGAAAAAAAACTATTCCAAATACTTTTAAAATACTTAGTTTTCAGTAATACGAATATCAAATGCAATAATTATATTATTATTTAATCGCCTCACCCGTAAATATGTTAAATAAATAAATAAATAAATATTATTATTTAATCGAATATATGCAGTCATCGATATGTATTTAGGGTGGGGTGGGGATTTAATAATTTTTGTGTTCATAAATTAACACAATAACTAATAAGTAAATTAACAATACCAAATAGTCATAAAAATTTAACAAAATTATAATAATGTATAGTTCAATCAAATACATAGTTGATTATCTGAATAAGGCTAAATATAAGGTTTAAACATCAAATATAACGAGATTATTGATAAAAAGTTTTTTTTTAAATACCTATACTGCTGCTAGTCCCTACTCGTATTTTTTTCTGAAACAAGTACTAGTTTTACATTTAAGTATACCTAATAAGTTAATATTTTCGCGTAAGTACCATTTAAAATATGATTACGCTTTAAAAAGCAAGTCTGTATATACGAGTGTTTTAAATATCGTATCCTATGGGACCCATATAATGCATCTGTTTGTTGCTCTCATCCTTGGAATTGAGCACCAGCCACACGATTACGACACAATTAAAACTTATTGGTTTATCCGACCGAAGAATATCAGCCAAATCTAAGCTTCCTGAGCAAACTGTTATTAATGTTTCAATCGACGCAGCACACGCAGCGGTTTTATTGTCAGAAGTAAATCTTTCCGCTTGTTCGCTCCGTTCCGTCCATACCGTTTCATCACTCCAACTATGGACCATCCTATACGTCGGACGATGCGTTTAGCGTTTGAGAAACCGCGGACTGCCTTGAAACCGCGGATCAATCTCGCATTATTGTATTTATATAATAATGCATTCTTGTTCTACGTAAAATTACCTTATAGGCATACGCCCGTTATCCGTGTAAAATAAAATAAAAACTTTCGATTTTTTCTTGTCGTTTTATTTCGGAGTACATATAATTATTTCCCCCCCCAATCATTCGCGGACACAACTATAAGTGGATACGCGTAATAATAATATTATTACTACGTATTTAGGCTTGAGAATATTATCGTAGCAGAAAAAAAAAAACTCGATCGCGGGTTTTCATTGCACCGTTCTGCTGGTATAATTATTTTGTTCGAGTGCTCGTTGTTGTTATTATTGCTATTATAATAATAACATTAGAATGGAAAGTCGAACGCATGCGGAGCTGTTCGTCATCCGTTCACAAGTGGTTTTTTTTTGTTATTATTATTGATTTCACGTTGTTTTTTTTTCGTTCCTATTTTTTTTTTTTTATATATGTTTCCCCCCTCGTCGCGGCCGTTATCTCTGTTATCTCGTTTGCCCGCGAAGCAATCGCCGTACGGAAATAGTGTTTACTGCAGTTCACGCGACGCGTTTTATAAACGTCGGCCGTTCTCGGTTTTCTCGGTTACAGATATGGATTGGCGGACATGAACAACGAGGACGAGGTGCAACGAGTGTTCAAGGGGGAGTTGGACACCGCGAAATGGGCCATTCCCCGGTTGGTCAAGGTATTCATCGCGTCTACCAGGAACGGTAAGCCGGATTTATACAGTAGGGTTTAAGAACGTTTACATAATATGATGTGCTTACAAAAAAAAAATAATAATAATAATAGAAAAATGTTTTTTACGTTTTAATTAATTAACGAAAATTACAAGTTTTAAGTATAAAAGAGCAGAGTGCGGCGTCGGACAATAAACGTTTTACGTATTTTCAACGGTGTATGCGCGTGCATATATATTTGGCGTTTTTGCTGTTTTGTACCGAAACCCGTAGAATAATTGTTCGAAAACAGAAAAAAAAGCCAAAATATCGAAAACACGCACGAATATAATATGCGAAATAAAATTTTGATATATAACACGTTTGAAAACCGTACAAAAAAAATTAACGTCTTAACCCCGTAATTATTGGTAACCATATACAATATTAAAACGTGTGCGTCAACAAAAAGACAGAAGATAAAATATAGAAAGGAAATAGAATTTTTTTTTTTTGAAGTATTGAAAAAAGACGACCTGTCAAACGCTCTGTATAAGGAATTCTTTTTTTTTTTTTAGGTAATCGTGAAATTTTGTTTTGAAAAAAACGTTTCTATTTAACGAATTCATTTTGTAATATTTTGTTTTAACCAAGGGCCGCCGGAACAGAACCGAAATTAAGCGGTTCCAGAACCGGAACCCTAAAATAAAAGTTGAACCGAAACCGGTACTAGAACCCTTTTATCCGGAACCGAAATTGTACCGGGATCCGTATTATAAAACCGGTTAATATCAAATCTAAATCTTCAATTTATTGAAAATTATTATTTGATGACCATGCTGGAGTGTTTATTTTATTGTTTTACATTAATTATAGGCATTGCTATAATGGTTCCAAGAAATTTGTCACATAATACACACACACGCACACTAGCATTGATTGTATTGACAATATTTATCAAAAATGTTATTTACGTGAATAATAATATACTCAGGAAATATCAGCTTAGATGAAACAACGCCGCTGAACCTGAACCCGACCGACAGTGCTCGTCAGCGCGACGTAGCTGTACGCGCGTAGCAATTTCATCAACGCTGTACTATATAGTTGTTGATAAGTCTGCATTGATACAGCTACGTCTGACCGACGTCAGCGCTGACCGTCGGTCGAGCACTAAATACAACGGCTAAAAGAGCGAGAAAAATAATTTTGTACGACTGATTTTGGCGCCTCCGAGTAATACATTTGACGCACGGCTGACGTCGTATAAATAAAATTGATGCATACCTAATTTTTCAAATTATGATTTACCTAATATACTCTATGGCGCAATTGAAATAAAAGAGCGGGAAAAATATTTTTGTACGACTGATTTTGGCGCCTTCGAGTAATAAATTTGACACGCGGTTGAAATAAAATTGCTGCCATACTTAATTTTTAATCATGATTTACCTAATATACTCTATGGCGCAAATGAAATAAAAGAGCGGGAAATATATTTTTGTACGACTGTTTTGGCGCCATAGAGTAATATATTTGACGCACGGTTGACGTCGTATAAATAAAGTTGATGCATACCTAATTTTTCAAATTATGATTTATTTAATATGCTCTATGGCACAATTGAAATAAAAGAGCGGGAAAAATATTTTTGTACGACTGATTTTGACGCCATAGAGTAATATATTTGACGCACGGTTGACGTCGTATAAATAAAGTTGATGCATACCTAATTTTTCAAATTATGATTTACCTAATATGCTCTATGGCGCAATTGAAATAAAAGAGCGGGAAATATATTTTTGTACGACTGATTTTGACGCCATAGAGTAGGTAATATATTTTACGCATACGTGTGTACATACGCACGGATCAATGTACATACCTCCTGAGCTATTTTTGGAATTGCCGATGAAGGACGACAAGAAGCTATGGCAATACCGCGGTGCGATGGTAGTGGTAACGAACGAGACGACTGAACGACAGTGTCAATTTTTCGTAATAATCAGTGGCGTAGCCTGGATTTTTATTTGGGTGGCTGAGACTGATAATTAATTAATTTATATGTTAATGATTAACATTTATATAGATGGTACCTACTAAAAAACTGATTATTTATTCATTTCGGAGGGAAGGCCGCAGCCCCATCGGCCCTCCTGGCTACGCCACTGATAATAATAGTAGTACTGTAATAACAGTACGTAATAGTAGTTATAGTCGGCGTCACGAAAATAGGCCGGTGACCGTCACGCGCCTGATGGCAAATTTTCGGTATGGGTTCTCAAACATGCTATACGCTGTTCAAAGTGAACGCGGCGAGCACGGTAAACGGGTGCGGATTAGTCTATCACTACCGATATTCTGAATTGTTTGAAGTAAATTACGAGTTATCAATGGTAACGCCACCGGGCGCGTCGTGACGCCGACTATAGTAATAATAAATAACACAAGGATCCTGCTGAAAAATGGGAAGAAAATAGGGCGAACAAAAACAGAGGATAAGACAAAATACATGGTCGTAACTCAGAATAACTGCAGTATAGTTCTGCATCGGTCGACGTCGTACCGGCGGTACGCGCATTTATCGTGACGATATTTTATCAACGTCTGTCCTTCGTCCGTTGCAGTGAAGCGCCGATGAGTTTGTCGATGTGCGGCGGCATGATATGTAAAATAAATAATATAGGTATAATACAAGTTTTAAATAATATAATTAATACACATTATAATGAAGTAATATTGTTTAAATTTTCTTTTTTTCGATTCTTCTTTAAATATTATCATTGGACGAACGTTGTGTGCCCGCGCATTATATTATTATATAAACGTTATTATATTTTACTATCTGAATTTCACGGCTTGACCATTTCCCTCCCCTCCTCAGACAAAAAATGAAAAAAATGGCCAACGTGAGAACATTCAGGGAAGTGTTTGGAAAAAATCTGTGAAAAAAATCTTGAAAAAATTCAGTAGTGTCGTCAGAAACTTGGTACATAAAAAAGGCCTGTTCTTTCATATATATACGAGTATAAGGACAAACGAAATCAGATAGGCGAGTCGATTTATTCTTCTTCTACTTCTCCCTCAATCTCCGTCCCAGCTATTTGTGGTCGACCACCTTTGTTCTAAACATCCACTTGACCCGATCTCCCACATCTTCCACGCACACACCAGCAGTCTTCGTATCACACTCAATCGCATACAACCATTTCTTCTTCGGTTTTCCTCTTCCTCTTTTTTCTTCAACATTTATTCCCATAACCTTTCTTATTACCTCTTCCAAATCTTCTCACTTCATAACACGACCAAACCACCTAAGACTATTCTCTGCCATCTCCACGACCGACGCTGCTCCTATGCTACCTCACACATTCCCATTCTATTCCTATCTTATCTCACAGAACACCAGACACTTCTTTCCGCGCAAGTCGGTTTATTATTGATAAAATATATTGTTTTCGTGTTTTTTATCGAGCTGCGTATATATATATATACGACACGCGTTTGTATTATTATCCGTTGTCGTACGGACTATAACGGGAGACGTTTATTTACACGAAAGTTGTATTTCGTTTAATTGCGTTATCGTTCCTTTAGTACGAGAATGTTTTCGACGAGATTCTTGTTAAAAGAAAAGTGAAATACGTGGATATTCGCATGTTACTGGTGGTTACGTCATCGTTTCGTTGTTTTTCGTTTTTTTTGCATTTTTTTTCAGACGCGTTTTACTGTCCAAAAATGCTCGGATAGCGACTTTTGTCGCCGAGAGCGTGTCGCGGCACCATCTGTTCCAGATTCATATCCAGGTGATGGCCCGGCGGATTTTTGTGCTGCCAGAGTAGTCGTCGGGTAAAGGCGGTGTAGAGTCTGAAGATGTATATGATGATAAAATGAGGTGAAAACTTCTGCAATGAAATGCTCTATATTTCAAACGGTGGTGTTGTCGCAGCCAATAACAGCGACGAAAAACCTTTCCCCCGTACACGGCTTGCACGAGCACAGTCCCGACAGTAAATCACTCGAGCGGTTAGTAGTGCCGAAATGAAACGGATGGACTTGTGCGGCGGGTATCCGAACACAAGCCAATTCATCATTGCTCATTCATTTCGTTGTTCCGGTTAAAACGCGCGACTCGTTTCGAACGTGGAAACAAACTTTTGCTTGCACTCTTCGAGCAAATCTTTTTAGCCCTCTAGGAAACTCATGGCTGTGGACAGTGCAGATCACATATGAGACCGCATCACACCGACCTCAGATTCGTACGAGAAAATTAAATCTCGCCGACGAAGACCACGTGCAACGGCGGAGTCAAAATTGATCCATTAACGATTGTTTAACAATTATTTTCGGCGCTGTGCCCACAAACACTTTACAATACGGATCGATACGCCGAAACATACCAACAACTATTGGGATATGAGAACTGTTTTGAAGGTTTTTGCGAAAAAATCGAATTCATAACGACACTATACGTTTGTAAAATACTACAATTTTAGTATTTTACACAAATAATAATACGAAATTCATCATTTAGATGTCATTATTTCAAAATATTAAAATTTGGCCACCTAAATATGAGTGTCTTCCTAGCTGTTGTCACAAAAGTATCTCAAAAGTCAAATTGTCGGGAAAATGATTATTTCAGATTTCACTTTTAAATTCCTAACCTGGCGCCCGGTTTGTGCTGTTTAGTTTCATGTTGTTAACATCGAGGGGTCTATTTTGTACTCCACACAAAATAGACCCCTCGTTGTTAACAACACTACTTACAGGGGAGACCGCGAGAAGGTACAGCACACCCCCTACTTTTATTTATTTCTCGTTAGTACCAAATACCCGACCTGTAAACATACATACCCAAAAGTTATACCTGGCAAGCGTAAAACTTTAACCCTTTATATTATATTTACATACGCTTCTGTTATCAAATTTCGTTTACCCGCGTAAACTTGTCGAAGTGGTAAATAATTTTAGCGCTAGTACTTTGTGATATTGATTTAAACACAATTATGTGTCAACACTCAAAAAATCTTGTTTCTTTCGGTGAATCGTTATGAAAATTGAGTTAAACGGTTTTTTATTTATTAATTTATCAATTTAATTTAATTTATCAATTTATTAATTTATGCATTCAAGAACTAATTCATGCATATTTGAAATTTATATTTTATCCCAAGTGATTTAAAAATAGTCATTAATTAACAGCACATTTTTTTTTTTTATAAATTTCAATAACTTTTTTCTCATTGTATTTCATTAATTATGCATTTGATTTTTATTAATAATGAATTCAATGTACACTAGCTTTATAATGATGTTAGTTTTATTGGTCTCTTATGATTGCTTAAGAAAAAATATTGATATTTTTATAAACGTTTGTTAACGCTCTGTTTTCATTAACCATTTTGGTGTGAACTGATGTACAAAATTGTACATTTTTTTGTTTAATTTTTTAACTACTAGGGTACTAATCAATTTTTTATATATACATTTAATTAATTAATATATTTATTTTTATAAAACTATTTTGTGTGTGAATATTACTATTTTTTATTTTTTATATAGAGTGGTAAAATATTTTTACTATTTTACCACCACGAAACTCAAAATGTATTAAAAAACAATTTTTTTTTTTGAAGATTTTAAATTACAGTGACGATAATTCCAACGACTTGACTGCTCCCATCGAGTGTAGAAATAGCAAATATATTATAACAACAACGTCGACACTTCCCTTCTGTGCCATCATATAACTGCTTCACAACGATATACGCAAAACACACAAAACTCAACAAACTTATCCTATAACACATTTGAGGACATTGTCTCCTTTGGTTTAATTGCCTTGGACCGGTCACACTATTATGATCTTTTTTATTTCTCATATACATATTATATTATTGCTTTATATTAATTATATTAATTAATGCGACAATTTTCTTACGTAATTTATATTACCTAATAATAATATTCATTATTTTTATTATTATAACAATTATCAAACCAAAAACAATATGATGGCTCTGTAGTCATTGGAACTCGTAAATAGAATACAATGTGTCCATATACATATATAACCAAACTAATGTTTTCACAATGTTAATTTCTTAATTTTTTTATTATTATAATTATTATTATTTATATTTGAATTTAAATTTATATTATTCGTCACACACAATTAACGAGCTTAGAGGACGGAATGCCACGCCAGAGGCTATGAAGATTTACATACATGTCAATTTCAAGCTTACAGGACGCCATGCCATTCCAGAGGCTAAAAAGACATACATACTTGACAATATTTCTAGCTTACAGACGCCATGTCATGCCAGAGGCTAAAAAGACATACATACTTGACAATATTTCTAGCTTACAGACGCCATGTCATGCCAGAGGCTAAAAAGACATACATACTTGACAATATTTCTAGCTTACAGACGCAATGTCATGCCAGAGGCTAAAATAACATTCAAACGAATAATATAACTAAATTGTGATTTATTATTAAATTATATATGTATATTTTTTATTATTACGTTAATCGAACTTAACGTTAACCTTGCAGGGTCGCCAATTTATTATGTTTCCAGACACTTTACGGTCAACACTCTGGACACAAAATGGCCAATTCTCTAAAAGAGAAAATAAGGTCGTCAACCCGCAACAGAGGTTTTAAACCGTAGTGTACGGGATTTTTTTTTATCAATAGTTTGGGTACATATGTATGTATTTTTATTTATTTAGAAAATTATGACGTGCAATTAAAAAAAAAAAAAAATGTGACCTATTTACATTACTATATTAAATATCTTTTACCGGCCAAGGTTAAAGGGATTTTCTTTATATAAACATAGAAGGATATCTATATTACTATGCGTCTGGATGCTCACATATTATCTTCACTGTATTCACCTCATCACCCCTTCAATCACCTGATCACGGTTAGTAGACGACACTGGTTCACTCCATCGTTTAGAAAACAGTCTACAAACTATTACCGGCATTCATACGATAGTCATAACTAGAGTCCGGATTTGTAAACAATTTCATTTTTTTTTTTTTGAGAGTATGCAACTCGATAGGAGTAAGAAATGTCGACGATTTGATTAACAGATAAAGCATAGGAAAACGTTTATAGTGTATATAAATGCATATTTTAGAGGAATAATGGCATATCTGAAGAAATTTGCATATTTTATATATATATTTTGGTAAAAAAGCAATTTTTTTTTTTTTAAATGATAAATATAGTTTTTATACAAATGCATAATTTTGAAGTATTTGGTGGAAAATTAGAAAATAATTGATTTTATAAACACATTTATATGCTTCTTGAAAAATTGATTATTTTTGACATACAATGTATTGTAGTATCAGTATCACCAAAGGTATATAATATTATTATTTGTTGTATATTATTCATTTTTATTATAGGTAATAGGTTACAATGAGTAAATGGTTTTCACCACCCCCTAAACCAGGGGTCGGCAACCCTCGGCCCGCGAGGCAATTTTTTATGACTCCCACACGTAAATGTTAAATTCAAAAAAATTATTTTATCAATATAAATGTATATATTTATGGGATTTTTCTAAAATTTAATCTAAACTCACGCAATAGAAATTGCATTATTCAACAATTATATTTTTTAATTTTTTTTTTTTGTTAGGATTTAAATATTCTCTAAAACAAATTTTTCTGCTCAGAAACTTGTATTTTTTTTTATACTTAAATTTACAAGTAAAATAACACTGAAGTGAACTGATGTTATAAATTGAATAATAATAATAAAACTATTAGTATTGTATCATATGTAACATTTTTTTATTAATGTGGCCCTCGATGAAAATATGAAAAAACATAGGATCAACTGTGGCATATGTAAACATGGTATCCTGTATTGTTAATATTTTATGAAAATACGTTTTAATTTAAATATAGTGCGTTTATTATTTTTCCATAATTGTTATTAGAACATTATATTATTTGAATTTATGTTCCTAGATTTTGTTTATCAAAATGATTTTTTTTTTTTTTGTAAGAACGTACAGTATTTATTATATCAACATATTTGCCAATTCTATATGTTAAAGGACAATGATATATTTACCATTGGTACTGAAATTATAATATCTATTTTAGCAAGCCCAAAAATTGAAATGTTTAGAAGGAAAATGTTATACACATTTCCTGAATGCGTAACCGTAAACGAAAAGTCATAGAATATAATTTAAATGAAATTTTCTTTTACGTTGTTGTACATTAACTAGTTTATTATAATGTGTAGGTTTCTTACTATATTTACTTATTTTTTGTTATATAAAATACCAAATTTGTTTGTATAATGTTATATTATGGGTAGACATTGTTTTATTTCATTTTTAGTACAAAAAGTTTGTTCTTTACAGTTTTAATACAAAAAGTGTATTGTTTATTTTATTCATATATAAATTTTTTTTTTTTTTATTTTTTTTTTTAGAAGTTAACGCCAATCGGTTTTTTTTATAACAATATAAACAAGTAATATAAATATAATAGACATTGTGTGGTTACATTTTGAATGGTTTACAGGAAAAATTAAAGTCGGCCTATTTATGAAAATTTGGAAACAATTATTAGCTGCGGACATCATTCTATTCAAAGGTGCATTTTTTGCAAAATTAGTCCGACTTATAATGCTGAATCGTTCAAGTAAACGCGGTGCGTCTATATGGCCCTCAATCATAATTCATATAAATATAAAATAAACAAGAAACTTTTTGTATTAAAAATGAAAAAAAAAACAATTAAATTTTTTGTATTAATTATATATTGTTAATTTTATAATAATGATATTTATTTCTTTTGGAAAATAAAAATATATGTAATATATATTATATAGTAAGTAATGTGGAACAAATGAACAAATAATAAAATAATTTTGGAAAAATTGGAAATCTTTAATCAAAAAATTTCGGAACTTAAAAGACTTTTAAATGTAGTACAAAAAGACTGCATGTACGACTATTTGTTGTTATAATGTTACGTATAATATTATAGGTCGATATTGTTTTTTTTTATTTTCAATACAAAAATTTGTTTCTTTTTCATTTTATTAAAAAAGTGTATTGTTTATTTTATTTATTAGATAAAAACAAGAAACTTAAAAGACAAGAAACATTTTATATTAAAAATGAAAAAAAACTATTCAATTTTTTTGTATTAAGTACCTATATATTTTTAATTTTATAATAATAATAATATTTATTTCTTTTGGAAAAGAAAACGGGCGGTAGCTCAATTGACTGGTACATTTTACAGTAATGTGGGACAAAAATAAATAAATTTTTGAAAAAACTGAAAAAAATTGTAAATCCAAAATCAAAAACATTGTGGAACTCAAAACACTTATAAATGTAGTGCACAAAAGACTGTACGTTCCTATATCTACCTAGTCGACCCTATGGCTCACAATGTTAAAAAGGTTGCCGATCCCTGATTGGTACTAACGAGAAATAAATAAAAATAATAATTTAAAAGTGAAATCTGAAAAACCCATTTCCCCGACAATTCGACTTTATTATTTGTGTAGACCAGCGTTTCTCAACCGGTGGTACGCGGACCCCTAGGCGTCCGCGAGAAGATATTAGGAGGTTCGCGGAAAAAAAAGCGTAAATGCGGAAAAAATGAAATTTGTTGTACTTGATATTTGTGTTATTGTGATTTGTGAAATACTGTAAATCGGTTTTTCATAATATATCATATAAATGTATTTAGGTATAATAAGAGTATATTATTAAATATATTATTATAGGCGGCGGCACGCGTGCACTGGATTTTATCTAATTTTATGTGTCTATTGAAAAATCATTAACCATTTTTATCTTACGTTCGGATAAAACCACCACTGCGAACGGTTTGTTTGATATTGACAACTGTTCTAATAACTAGTCAGTGGCTTGATTTCAAAGTGTTTGTGTTACACACGTCGTATATAAATATTTAGTGGTTTCATATTCGTAATAACGATTTTTTTAACATTTTTGCAATTTTCGACCGTGGATCAATGGTTAAAAACTGGTACGGTCAATAAAAGGGTCCTTAAAGCAGTGGTGAGAGGTCAAGGGGTACGCGAATGAAAAAAAGGTCGAGAAACGCTGGTGTAGACTACTAAAACTGTAGCGTTGCAAACATAATATAATGTCGATTCGATTTTTCCGCAAGAACCTTCAAAACCGCTAATCGAGTACTCATATCCCAATAGTTTATGGTTCGGCGTAACGATCCATATTGAAAAAAACTTACTGTAAAGCGTTTGTGGGCACGGCGCCGAAAATAAAATAACAATCGTTAACGGATCGACTTTGCCGTTGTACTACGCGGCCTTCGTCAGCGGGTTCCAATTTTCTCGTTCAATCTGAGACCGGTGTAACACGGTCTCGTACGTGATCTGCATCTGTCCACAGCCACGAGTTTCCTAGAGGGCAAAAAGATTTGCTCGAAGAGTGCGAGCAAAAGTCTGTTCCCACGTTCAAAACGAGTCGCGCGTTCTGACCGGAACAACGAAATGAATGAGTAACGACGAATCGGCTTGTATCCGGATATCCGCCCCGCGAGTCCATTCGTTTCGTTTCGGCACTACTAGCCGCTCGAGCGATTCACCACCGGACCGTGCCCGTACAGTCCGCGTACGGGCGAAAAGTTGTCTTCGTCGCTGTTTTTGGCTGCGACAACACCTAACCACCGTTTGAAATAACCGAAGTAGAGCGTATCATCGCGGAAGTTTTCACCATCTTCATCGTCACAGACATCTTCAAACTGTACACCACCTTTACACCCGACGTTACTACGCCGGCAGCGCGAAAATCCGTCGGACCCCCAACCGGATTCGAATCTGGGACCGGTAGCGCCGCCGCGCGCAATCCGCGGCAAAATTCGCGATCCGAGTATTTTTTAAGACAATAAAAAAACGCGTTCGGAAAAAATAATGCAAAAAACGAAAAACAACTTAACGGCGACGTTAACGTAACACGCGAATATCCGCGTACTCCATTTAATTTTTGTAACAAGAATCTCGTAGAAAACGTACGCGCACGGAACGATAACGCGATTAAACGCAATACGACGTATACAACCAAGCTGGACTGATCCAACGTTCGTGTAAATAAACGTCTCGCGCGTCACGTGCTCCGAACCGTGATATAATAAACTAAAAAAATGTTTATTATATCATTGTCCGAACGACAACGGATAATACCATTGATCAGTGGCGCACACGTTATGGGTCAACGGGGTCGACATTCAAAAGGGCGGGTGGAGTGATGCTGGTGTTATGGAGCTAAAAATTTAAATAAGATATTTTTAATCGTAATTAATACTATATTGTGCACGCAAGGTTGTCATTGGGTGTCTATACTGGTTGTCTATTGGGTGGTGGCAAGGTGTGCAAAATATTGTTAGACCCATCAATGTGCGCCACTGCCATTGATTATAAATATACTGTATAAGTGTTCTACAATCAACGGTAATACAAACGCGCGTCGTATTATCAGTATTCGCAGCTCGATAACGAAGAAGAAAGCACGGACTAAGATATAAAGTATTATATGCTATATTAATAAAAAAAAAAAAAAGAGGTATAAGATATTACGTCTTAGTCCGTGCGAGAAAGCGGTGTATTATAATAACAATAATAAATCGATTCGCGTTATTAAAATATAATAATATAATGCGTGCGGTGGTGGTGGGGGGGGGAGGGCACACGCGTTTCGTATCGGAAATAGTTTTCCGGTCGGAGAACGATTTTCTCGGTGCCGAAAGAGAAAATATTTATATTTATATATATAATAATAATTAATATTATTTATTTATAGTAAAACTAATTTTATTATAAATTATATAAAAAATTTTTATTTATTAAATTTATATTATAATAATATATCGTGTAAATAGGACGTTAGTCCGTATATTTAAAAAAAAAACTATTATATTTTATAAATAATATTATTATTTATTATATATAATTATTATATTATATCAGTGGCGCCGGGTCATATGAATTTAAGTGAACCGAAATCGAATTATATTTACGCGCACCCGCCCGCCCAATCATTGTTAACCGAACTTTTATTTAATTATTATAACAAACTCGTTGATCGTTTAGTATAATGTGTAAAATAGAAACGAAAACGCACACGTACCAGTAATGAGACTCGCGCGTTCCTTTTATTATTTGTAACGATCGTTTCGGTTCGTGTATAGTTTCGGCGCCACTATAAAACATCTTTACAATAAATTTGTACGTTTTATACGCGTAATAATATTATCATCGATCATAATATTACTGTCGGCGCATAAACGCGACCACCAAAGATTTGTATGAAATTACTTGCGTTCGATGCGACGACGGCCCAGGACGGAAAAAAATAAAACGGCACTCGATGAAAAAAAGTGAAAAACGTCGAAGCGAAACGGAAAAACGACGCGTTCGACGCGTCCCGGCTAATAACGAGAGCGGGCCATAGATGCGCACGCGGCAGATTTCCGTCAACGTGCCGGACCGACATCGGTGAATGGAAAGCGTTTAAAAATTAATATTATATTATTAGCGACACGGAGGTGTTCCGGTCGCTGGAATACGTTCACAGGAAAAAAAAAATTACGCGCGTCCCGCGATTAATAATAATTATTTCGTTTTTCCTCGAGATTAAATTCTGTTTTGTATCCGTCGGACACCTATATATTTTCGTTGATTAAATATTATTTAAATCGCGTAAAACACTATCAACGGATTTCCATACACCGCCTGGGTTTTCGTTTTAAAACGTGTTTTTTTTTTATCAAATTTTTTTTTTTTTATTAATAGTTATTAGCCGGAAGTTATTACAACTCTAATCAATTTAATAATGCGCGTTAATATTTTTTTTCAATGTCATATTGGCATGTTTTATTGGACGAGACGCTTTTTTTTCGTTTTTCCCTACAGTATAGTACTAGGATAAGGAGAAAAACAGCCCGAACTTGTATTATCGACGTAATATATATATAGATATAATGAAATATATTTCAAATATGTTAATTTTTCAGGGTTAAAATTGGGGCGGTTAGCATGCTTAAAAAAAAACACTCTAAATACACGTCATATACATTTTACATAATATAATGATAAATGTTTCGCTTAAAACTATATAGGAACATTATTCTTCCCCCTTTTTTTCCATTTTCAAGCCATGGGGCTTTATTTTTGAATCAAATTTGGCTTTTAGTGTGAAAACACAAAATTGTGTATTTTTGAATTGAAATACCGCATTATAGTTATGTGTATATGATTAATCGTATAGAAATTTATTTAAAATTAACATGTTATGTATAATTTTGCTTCAATATATATTATAATAATATACATAAATATATAATGCAAACAATGAGCGGAAAATATTAAACTGTCAACTGCAGTATGTCTGTGATTATTGAAAATATCGAGAAAAGCAAATAGTCATAGTTTTTTATTTTTTTTTTAAATTGCAAAATTGTATAGTTGTTCGTGACTGTATAATATTTCCTTCTTCAGTGGAGATATATTTATCGACGGTTATTGTTATAAATATTACTTATAAATCGTAGATTTTAAATACATAATATTGCTGGTACGATCAACGAAAACCTAAGTATATTTATGATAATGAAGGTAATATAAGATAGTATTATAAGAGTTGACGATACTTTAGCAGCCGGTCATAGAATACAACAAGAATATTATACGTATTTACTTTAGTTAATGATTTAAAATTTTAAACCATAGGTATTTACAATTACATTTTTATATGTGCTTACATATATGTTATATAGAATACAGAAAAAAGTAAAAATATATTTAACTGAACAATCGTAAGTATATTACACTTAATGTATAATACAGATCAACTAGAAATTAGCTGTTTTTAAGATGATGTAATTGATTCTTTGGCCACTACATCTCTTAAAGCAATATTTACTACATTCTTATAATAAAAGGCCTTTAATTCGAGTAAATCATTACCACAAATACTCAAATCTACCGTGGCTTGAGCTGTTTTAGCAAAACGTTGACTTTTCAGATCATGAGTTGACCTATAGTCATGTATTATTATTATTAACTTTACTATACGACTATTACTTACTGAAATTCTCAATAAATCATAATCTTCAATTAAGACTTGATTATAACATTCAAGTCTTATTTACAGATAACTTGAATCTATACCTTATTACCATAAAATTCCTATATTAGATTTTACTAGAGGTAATATTTGTTATATTCATATAATGTAAAGCTGGGTACACACCGGAGCATTTAGGTGTAATGTGACTGTAATGCTCAAGTGTATACGGTGTTACTGTATCATTCGTGCGTGCTCGGCTCGCAACGCCGTCGATCCACCCAGTGTCGGTATTTTGACGAACATCAAAGGAAACCAGTTGCTCGCAGTGAATCACCCTGATGATTGCTTCTATTTCTACAAACTGCGAATAACTGATGGATAGACCGGCGAACAACCGATACAGAGTAGTGCTCGTCCCTAAACGTACACACTGGTCGTTTGTACCATGTACCGTGTAATATACAAGCGAACATGAACTTTATTACATTACACATAAATGATTCTTTGTGTACCCGGCTTAATATACTGTTGTAAGTTGTAACACATTTGATGTTATGTATAGCAGTACAATCAGCAACCAGCATTTTATTGTATTAGACATATAATTACAGGGGTTAACTTTAAGTGTTTAATATAATACCTACATTAATTTTTTTTTTTGCTTACTTTGCTCGTTTAATAAATCGATCGAATTGACTGAAAAAAAATAATTTAAAAGTATTTTTATAAGCACCTACACAATATACATAATAAATAAACCGTATTATAATTAATAATTATTATCCTTACTTTAGTTTTAATGAATTATCTTCTACCAAGTACACAACAGAGCATCTTCTTTGTTAAATTTTTTTTTTTGATTTCTTAAAAAGGGAGGTCGAATTATAGTGATATTTTTTCCTTTTGCAAATATCATCAATAAGGAACCCTTTATCTACCATAAAAACATCTGGTGTTTGCATCATTTCGATTATATTACTTTGCTCGAATATAACCTTATCCGATGCTCTACCACCATAAGGTTTACTAATATAGGTTATTAACCGCCCGGAGAAATTCCTACTAAAAACTTTAATGTAAAGGTAGATTTATAATCACCATAACGTTTTATAAGGCGTGTTAAACACTTGGGCTTTTGAAAATTAATTTCTGTGCAATCTAATATAATTCTTACATTATTAAATCTATCAAAGTAATATAGTATATTTGTTGAAATTTCTTGTTTGGAAGGCCAATAAATTAATGATCGAAATATGTGTGCAATTTGAGGAATCATTGAATCGTATGTTAATCGGCAAGTTTCTGAAGTTAAATCATTAAACAAAATTCCTAAAACAGCAAAAGATAGCACTTGTTTAAATTTTAAAAATACCATAATGGTGCGTTCCTTCAGACGGAGAATATTTTTTTAATAAATTTAAAACAAAATTGAGGTAAATATCGATATCAAGAATTCATTGTTATCAAAAAAATTATCAGCCACATAGGTACAGACATGATCGCATAATGCAGCCACATAAAAACCTTTATTAGTATTACTAACACCTTCTTGTTATCGATTGACAAATTGTGTAGTTTTTACACGTACGCATTAATTGTATCGAAAAACGAGCCGGTTTATTGATTCGTTGTAATTCGTTCATTAGTCATTGTCACGTGTGCCTACGCCCGGAACGGTGTCGCGCGGCATGACGATGAGTTTTAATTTAAACAAATAAAACTTTTAATTCTATACACGTGGTTTTATATTTTCAATTTTATATTTCACTACTAAACACAACGCTGTATTATTATTATTTTCACTATTATTTACGTAGGTACATTCATTTAATTTAATAAATACGATATTTTAAGTGGGAAGAAATGAAAGTTATAATTCCTTTATAACGAAATTTCTATTTTAACGAATTTTTTTTTCAAAAAAACATCAAAATAGAGGACGACGTTATTTTAACGTGGCTTTTTTATGCCGGATCAACGAGTAAACTGTGAGGAAATATCCGCCTGCTTTAAACTATACATATTACATAATATTATATAGAGATCATTATGGTCGCGCTGTCTTGACCGCGAGAGTAGATTATTACGTATTACACATATAGTTCTAAACCGTTATTGTTTTTGAATCGAACCGATTTAATAAAATTCGATAAACCCGTGGAAGATTCGATTTTAAAAAACGAAACGCGGAACGTTCGTATTCGATATTCGGTATGAAGAGTATTACTCGCTCTACACAGTAGGTGACACGTTTATAATATTTAATTATTATGTACTGCAGTAGTGACACGCCTCGTTAAACCTCGAACGTTGAACTCGTACACGCGGGTGTGTGTGTTTATTAATAATCGTTACAACATAATGCTACTTGATAAAAAGAAAAAAATTATTTAGACGGGTATATGGACTGAACGGATAACGAAACAGACGAAACAAATTGTCGATTCATAAATCAACGTTTTTCTGCATGTGGAATCGATGGACATTTAAAAAAAAAACATCCGAGTATAAGCCTCTCGGACTTTTTCTCAATACGATTTTCAAAACACTCGGAATACAAAAAAAAAAAAAAACGTTAACATATTTAAGGCGGGACAGGGTCGGGCAATTATATATATATTTTTAATTTTCTCAACAAATTTTAAAAAAAATTAAGAACAGGAAAATCAAAAAAAAAAATGTGTATACAATATCAATATACTATATTTATGTTGATTGCGATTCATTTAAAAAATTAAAATCATGATTATGTACATATGAGTACCTACCATTTTTTATATATCCTTGTGAAATTTCAATACGGCCTGTTAGAAACTTCGCACACCCGCAAAAAAAAAAAACAAACAGAGATGAAACCCCTGGCGATAATTACCAAAAAATAAAAAAATTATTACATTGTAATGGGCCGTAAAGTGATTGAAAAGTGATATTCGGTACGGTAATTTTTGTACACGGCAGGAAACGAGTCTTTGTACTGCACGAAGGCGATATCGTGTTATGTTAGGTTAGCCTAAACCATTGATTATATAATATATTATTATATAATCGATGCTTAAACTAACCTAACCTATACGTTTCATCGATAACACTGTATTTTAAGGTTATTTACCGAAACGCGTTTGGCCAGTATTATAAATAATAGTTCATAAAATGGTCCGAGAAAGAATGTGAAAGATTTTCAATAAATCTCCGCCGTGTCAAAAGTATATATTTGTCGTAGAAAAAAAAAACATACAAAAATATTTCCTCGTCTTTAATAGACAAATATCGACTTAAAAAAAAATGTATCATTCGGATGAAACGCTCGCGATATTTCGTTTTCTCTATAAACAACATTAAAGTACACGCGCTCATTGAAAATAAAATAGCTTTTCCTTCGTTTACATTTACAATATTTATAAAATACGAAAAAGAAAAACGAATCATTTTTGCAGAGAGTTTTTCTATTCGAACGTATCGACGTGTATAGATGGTACAGCCATTTAGAGAATTGTATAATGTCTCTCATTGAAAAAGAACGTATATTTCGTTTTCAGAGGTGGTGCTCGCTTCTTGTGTTTGGACAAAATTATTATATCTGTGAGTGAGAAACATCAAAAGCAACAAAATGTAATTTTATTTCGGCTAACGGAAAATTATTCCGTAAGTAAATTCGAGAAATCGCTTAAACGTGTACGTGCGTAACTCCATGTTCGTTTAGAAATCGTCTACGAACACAGTGGACATACGGTTTCTGACTTTTCGACGTCATTTTCTATACTGTACAGGTAGTCTTTATATATAGAATGCAATATCGTTTACTGTTTAAAATCATGCAAAACAATAAGGAAGGGCGAGTTAACGAATGGTAAAAAAAAAACCATATTTTAACGCAAAAGTTTTTGGTCGGATTTGGAATTAAAATGGAAAAAAAAAACTACCATTTATAACGAAGTCGAAATCACCGTAATTTTTATTTTAAAAAATTTGGAAAACTTTATTATTTTACAAAAATAAAAAAATAATTTCGTTTTTTTCACACGCCTTTAAATACACCTAAAATAGCGGTAAATTTTTAACGTTTCATTATGCACGAAATGTACTAAGACGATTGTTTCAATCTCTATACGAGTATTTTATAATAAACAACGCGTTTACGACAGACACTCACAATTTAGATAATTTTTTCCACACTTTCTCCGGTTCTGTTACTCTTTAAAATTCGCGAAAATCCTACTGTACTTTATTATCACTTAAATCGAACATATACATATATAAGTGGACCATTTTTTTTCCTACACATATTTTTTTGAGCGCGCTTGTACTGGAGTAAATAAATATTAGTAATAAATTACGCTTACTTGAGCCGTTGCATTAACCGCGGGGCTGTGAGGAATTATAATAATAAAAAAACCCCATTAAATACATGCACACACTAAACAAGTGACGAAATACGTACTAAAATATGCTCTTAAACATCATGTTGAAAGTATAAAAAAATATATGTAAAAATAAAAAAACGTTTTCGACTGTGCTTTTTAATATTTACTTGCTGAAAAATATTTTTGAATATAATTTCAACAGCTCCGGGAACAAAGGAATACCTCGTTTTTGAATAAGGCGCGCAAACAGGAGAAGAGACATCTCTGCGGAAATTTGAACGCGTGTAGAAGCCAAATTTCCTTTTCGTTTCAGTAATTTACAAATGTTTCGAATCGAAAGTGCGTCATTTTCATGAAAACTTTCGACGACGATTCGGTTTGGAAGTTTTCACTACAACGTACACGTTAAGGCAGAAATCCGCACACAATAGGGGAATCCAACGGGTTAGGCAACACGCGATGCGGCGGTGTCTTTTTAAATAAACTTTTTTTTTCTTTAAACATTTGCGACCGGCCGTTTATCGGCTTTTGGAAGCTGCACAACGCGTTCGACGGCTACTTTTTTTTCTCGCGTTGTGTAAAAATATAAGAAGAGAAAAAAACGCATTGACACTACGTAGAAATCGTGAAATCTCGCAATCATACGCCCTAACAGAATAAATAAATTCCATTTGATCAATATTAATTAACACAATTTTACCGAACTCGTTTTTTTTTTTTTTTGTTACTACTGAACATTATATTATAATAAAACGTGAATTCACGACGACTGTCGGGCAATAACAAAAAAAAAAAACACAATTAATTGAAAATAAAATTTTTTGAAAAAAAAAACTACGCGCCTATTACTATAACGACGAATCAAATTATTAGGCGCTCGACATGACTTTGTATATTATACGGATCTAAAACCGTGTCGTATCCTGGCCCCAGAGGAACGATACGCGTTTGAGAGACCCGTACCGAAACCGCTCGCGCTCATACGTTATATCGTATTATTATAAACGCGTTCTATTCAATCCTTTCGTACAATAACTTTTAAAACTAATTAGTGCCACGTCACGGCATATGTATCGAACAATAGTTTACACACACACACAAAGAACCATAACGCCCGAAACACTACACGCGCATAATATTATAATAATATATATGCGTATACGACACGTCGAAATCGACTGCAGCACGCGAGATTTAACAACCGCGGAAATCCATTAATCTCCAAACTTGTCAACCGTAACCCTGGCCCGTCTCCGTCGCCCCGAATATCGCTTTTCCCGACCGCTTAGCGTTGAACGTGTAACGAGACCAGTTTCACAGTTATCGCATTAATATACGAAAATAGACACGTCTGCTGATGCTGCGTCGTCGGTTTTATTGGTGGCGTTAGTGGTGACTGTTTCACGTCGTCAAATTGATTCCCGCGGTCCTTAAACCGCGCGTGCGGACCGCAATCCCCTGCAGGCGGTTCGTGATTATTCGTGATTGGGATTGTTCGGTATAAATTCGGAAGTAAACTCGACTTATGGAACACTCACTGCGTACTCTCCTGTTTTAGATACGAGTAAAAATTGAATCATTAGACGCGCTCTTGCAATTTTTGCTACTATTTATCCGAATAAACGGGCTGGACATCGTGTCGGAATAGAAAACGGTCTTGTAGACTTGTCCACAAACGGTAGTACGATTTTCGTTTGGAAAATTTCTGATCGCACGTATACGGAAAAGATTATACAGAAATATCAAGTGAAGCTCTGCGAAGTTTTAATTCAACTGCCCACGACTGATTTACTCGAAAAAGCATTCCACCCAGCAGTGGTGGTTATAAGAATTTGATATTTTTAAATTTACTGTATCTCTGACCTAAGAGCAACGACTTTTCTAATGTAAGTTGGTCTAATTATACTATGGTCGTGCTCCATTTTCGCCCCCCACCCTTTAAACATCGTGTATAGTGCCGGATTTAGTGTTCGACCGACGATCAGCGCGTACGGTACGCGTTGATCATCGGTCGTGATACAGCGTTTAGTGCTTAGCAGACGACATACTCGGTCGGTCGTGATACAGTGTAAACGAGAAAAAGTTAAGTAAATAATAAACGTGTAAAATAAACGAGAAAACGTGTAAACGAGTGTACAACGAGGAAAACCGAATCCTTACGTTCATTTCTTTCATTGAAATACGCGAAATAATATTATTATTAATAATAAATAATAAAGATTGCACACGCGCGTACGATCGGTCGCTCGGTCAGCGTCAAACTAAACACCATCGTATACCGACATGACGCGTCAGCCGACCGTAATAAAACGGAAAAAGGAAATAGTCACCAGATAGCGCTACGACACAACATAGAGGGCGTGGCAGAAAGGCGCCTATAAATAGCGATCGGAAATCATCGGACAGCTCAGTGTAGTCACGACGGTCAAGCGTGAACAACGTAGTTCGCGTCTGACTGCGGTGTGTGTATGTATGTGTGTGTGTGTGTGTGTGTGCCACGCCCTCAACGATGTGTCGTAGCGCTATCTGGTAACTACTTTCTTTTTATAATAATATTGACTATACGTTTTTATGAAAAATTCAATTAATTAGCGATTCATACACCACACGAATAAATATTTTTCAAAACAGATTTTCCTCAATAAATAATTATTTAATAATACGATTTTTACGAAATAAATACAACGCAATTTTTTTTTTTACTCGGTTCTCAAAGACATTTTTGTTTTCTTACTTTTCGTGAACACGTTACAAAGTTGTTTTAATGTTTTTATATTATGTCGCTATACAGTTTAAAATACTTCGGGTGTAATAAGTAGCTTTCCCCTCATTACAAGCTCGTGTAGAAAAAAGTAATCTGTTTAATTTTTTTTTTCATTGTCTTCTAGTTTTAAACGTTAAAATACTTTGAATATTTCGTCAAAGCGAACGGTATGATTGTTTAATTTAAAATTCGTTTAATAGGTACTGCGAAATTTGTTTGGGAGTCGAACACACGAAACGTACAATATTGTACGCACGCATTATGAAATAATGGAATATTTAAAAAAAGAAGACACGAGCAAATATATATATATATATTGTATACAATTGAAAAATTCAAAATAAATGTTTGCGTTAAAAAAAAAGTATTAATAAGCGGATAAGCAGTTTTCTTTATTTATCTTTTCTCGTATAATTTTTGTTTATTTTAATTTCTTTATTATTATTCATTAAAACTTGTTTTTCGAAGAAATAAACAAATATTTACGTCGTCGTAGTTAACGGAGACGATACACGTACGCATGAGACGTATGATTTTAATGAATAATTTATTGTGTTATAAAATTATTATAAGCCGACGTTGCGAGTTTCACGTATTACTGGTTATTATTATTATTATTATTATTATTCAATATTAAACTTAGGATTACAGTGAGCCACAAAAGCAAACGTTGTTAAATATGTTAATGTACGATTCCCGACTGATTTTCGCGTATTTTTGTGTGCGAAATTATTGTTGTGTGGTGAAAACGAACGAATAAAAAAAAAAATCCTACGAACAATACAATTTCAACACCGGATTCGATTTGATTCCAGTTTCGAGAAATATCGAAAAAAATTGGTATGGCGGATAAGAAAAAAAATTAAGATTTTTATTTCGGATTTTGAAGCGAATTTTTTTTTTTTATGACAATATAAAATATTATACTGTTTATCATAAGCTTATTATAATAACTCGCAATCGATTTCCATATCGTGTGACGTTTATAAGTATAGCGAAGAATGTCTGTGTAAACTAAAAACGTTATTTATTTTTTAAACGTTAAAATGACACTCCGGTTTATGAGTAGAAACGACAGAAAAATCGATTACGATTCGAATGTATTGTGTAAAATATTGTTTATTTTTGTAAAATGTCGTGTTTCAAATAGTGTTTTTTCATAAAAAAATTATTTCTTTGGCTTTTAGAAGTACGTTCTAAGACGTGAAGAGTTTTTAAACGAAGCAGGGCTATGGTTCACGCGTGAGATGAATATTATTATTTTCGACTTAAGAGCAAAAAAAAAAAGAAAAGGTAACGAAAGGAACAATTTGCCATAAGTGTTCGTTTCGACCATATATCGTTAAAATGTATAATATTAGAAATAAACAATTCGATGACATTATATTCAGCTGATCAAATTTAATTCATTAAAGATATGAAAACATCACGTTATAAAATGTGAAAACGCTTTTACATATTTTTTTTTCTTCTCATAACAGTGCCGTCTGTCACCAAATGCTCCAGCGAAAAATCATTTACATCGTTGGAAAAACGAATAGATTGAGATCAACGTTGCGGGGTCAACAAAATGTGTAAATTACTATTATCAATCGAAAATACGATTACGGCGAAGAACCGTCTGGAATTTTCACGATAATATCGATGAATATATTGAAAAGAGAAAGCGAGCAAATGTTTTTTTTCTGAATACGATATTATTTAATCAAATTTCGATTTTTCAAACATTTAGTTCGATATTATAATATTATTTAAATACAATTTTTTTTTTTAAACGTATACTTTTTGATTTATAAATATTTATAATATCAGTATGACGTTTTTTTTTGACCTAAAACGCGTAATACCGATGCTTTTAATATTAATATATTTTTTTTTATGATTCGTCAATCCGTAAGATGAAAATTTTTTTTTTAAATACGTTGTCCGCACAAATATTTAGTAAATATAGAAATACACGATCAGGATGATTTGAAATCGTACTGGACCCATGAATCTGTAAATCGGTTTCGTGTCGCGTTAAAAAATATCGTTCGCAGATTAGTATTAGTGTTTTTGGGGGGGAAAAAACCTAAAGGAAACGACGAATTCCGTGATATAAATTGCGCGCACGCTTATAATTATTAACGATATCCAATATATTGTAATTAAAACGTGGAAAACAATAGCATAATATGTATACATTATGGTAATTCGTTTATTCGCGGTCGTCAGCTGTTGTGTACACTGCAGAACTCGGGGGCGGAACGAATAATAAAAAAAACCGCGAATTAAATTAATGTAATAATATGGAGCGCGTACTCGTACATACGTAAAATCGATGTAGTATAAATATTCATCGACAAAAACAACGTGACAGATAAATATTTAATTTAATAATTCGCGCTTTGTAAAAAAAAAAAATTATTTAATATGTTACTGGCACGGCGAATACTTGTATATATAATTTAAATAATATTGTTCTAAACGAACAATTATCGTTTTTTAATGAAATATACGCTGGTTTTGACACATTGCAACGCTATACAGTTTTTTTTTTATCGTTACGTATTGCCTATTACAAACTCGTTTCGTAACGCGTATACGTCGATCAAACTCTTACAAACGACGGATAATAATAATATTCTCGTTTTAGAAAACGTTTAGGTATATCTCGTTATATGTGTTCAATCGTCTGTAATAAATTACCATATCGTTATTACATCGAACAGTATCGAATTTGTTTTTTTTTTTTTAATGCGAATGACAGGACAAAAATAATATGCCAAAGCCCGCCGCGAAATAAAATTTAAAAATATATAAAATTCCGAAATATATATGTTTTATTCGACGCCTAAGCATAGACGTATATATATATATATATACGAATTAAATACGATTTATAATAAATATATTAAATAATTTATAAAAAGTATAATATATGTATAAATAAAACACCGTCACACGCGTATATTATACAGATTAATTAAACGCGTTAAAGAGTGCGTCTAAAGTTCTGTTATATTTACTATACGCAATGTCTCAATAATAATAATAATAATAGCGATATAATCTCGAAAGTCGTTTGTACACACAGCGTTTTAATAAAATACTATTTTCGCGACGTTTTATTGTTATTTCACAGGTATCGTGTAAATTATATGAGTATTATTATTATTATTATTATTATTATTATTATTATTATTATTATTATTATTATTATTATTTATTTATTTCAAAACACGAGTTAACCAGCTACATACCGGCTAAGCTGAGATGTTATAATAGTATAAAACAGATATCGAACGAATTATTTACAATCTTTTTTTTTTGTTTTACACACAACTTGGAAATCAAAGCCACACGCAAACAACAGTGAATAAAACGTTACATTATTACTTGTTGATTGTAAAAAACGCGTTTTACAATTAAATTATTTTTCTCTTCAATGCTGATGAGAATTCTGACACTTCGAAAGATATTTATCCGTTATACGTAGGTATATACGAATTATTAAGTCTTAGATCTCCGTCTGCACTGTCTCGTCGTTATTATAACGCTCGGATTTTAATTTCATAAAAAAAATTCATTTTATTTTCAAAATTAAATCAAATTTTATATTTAAAAAAATGAGTGTGCGACTCGTGTCCGTTTCAACTCGGGAAAAATCGGCTCATCGACAAGTGTGACATTAGGAGTTTGAAAATCGTTTTATTAAAAACAAAACAGATATCACCCGACGTCGTGCAATATTACCAGAAACGGGTGGTAAAAATGTCCCGTAAAAACGTTAAAAAATTCCCTAAAACCTCGAGAAATGAAAACAAAAACAGTACTTTGTTAGAATAAGATTTTCTATTTGATCCGTATGGGTAATAACAAAACAATTCTTTTTTTTTTACAAAACTCATTTCTCTCTAAAAAAAAAAAGTACCATAAAAAAACACACAAGCGAGCGCGTTAAATTCACAGCCCCTTTTATGAAAAAGTAAAAAAAATAAAGTCATAATCCAATACATTTATTATTATTATTTTCTCATTTCGTTTGAATTGCACACGCGCAGTGTTTCGAACAGAGAATATTATAATATTATATTGTTACAATATCTATACAAATTGATTTTACGCCGTGCGCCGTCGCGCCGAGTGATTCCTGCCAATTCGACCACGTCAATCGGTACCACGTCTCATCAATAATTCATGTTTAGATTATTATTATCAATATAGCGATCACAAACGAACGGTTTCGCCGGTGTCCTCTTGAAACTCCCCACGTCGTCGAAGAAAATACCGATCGTTTAAGGCCGCGTGTCGAGGCATTTTTGTCCACATATCGCCCTGAAAAATATTATATTGTTTTTCGAACATTGTAAGGTATGTGAGGAAAATCGATTTTCGTCGCCGGGTCCCTTTAAAAATCGCCCGTTTTTCCGTCAATCCCCTTACGGATATTTCATACCATCGCGCGCACGTTCCACTGCAGGATAACTGCGTAAAAGCAAAATGACACACCGTCCCCGTCACTGGAATTGCCAACGGCGGTTTTTTTACTTGTCATAACTGTTTATTATTACTCGTCAGTCATTACTTATTAACATTATTTACCTACTGTTCTAGGATTTTGGGAGACTAAGTACTGTCGCGTTGTATGATCGATACTATATGGTAACTATTTGTAAAATTAAAAAATTAAATGTTCCTAATAATATTTTAATGCGTTATTACGTAAATAATATTTCCGAGATCTCCGCACTCGACTTCAATATAAATTAAATAATAGAATCGTTTAAAACAAAAAAAATAAAATAAATTATTACACGTATAACCCGATTATAATTGATTTATTTGTATTCGGATTAAATACGCGCACACCGAGTATTACATTTATTCAGATTTATATTTGAAATTTACATTTTAAATACTTTTTATTATTATAATTGGTGTATTTTTTATCCGGCGGCGTGAATTCAGTGAAAAAAAAATCTGGGTGTACCGGAACGCTTTTTTTAAAAATGGTTATTTGTCAATTACATAAAAAATAATTCTATCGTTATACCACTTTATTTAGACGATGCTAATTTCAAAACTAGTGTTGCTCAGCGTCCCTTACCAAAGTTACGCCTGTGCACGTCTCCGCTTAAATAAACAATTTTAAAAGTTTTTTTTTTTTTACAAGACTGATTACGCGGCGTGCCATTTGCGATACACGTCTTCATTCGAACGTACCGACGAGATGACATCTACACACTCTCGTTATAACCCCTTCACTCTGCAGGGCGAAACTTGTTCGTGACAACTGCTCGTATATTACGATCCACTGCCGACGACGGAGTTAATACGATTATGAACCCGAGCACAGATCGCTTAGCGTCAAACGTCGTCTGGGCAAACCGTGTCCGCCAAAAGGCTTTTATTTTATTTTCGCGTATATTTTGTTTTTCGAGCACGTCGTCGTGTCGAAAACCTACTTCAATTATTTTAAAATTTTAATACGGGACCAATTAGAAAAACGAACCTTCAAAACGCACAAAAAATTATTCGGATATGCCTTTCCGTTGCGGAGTCATGCGCGAAAATATCTAAAAAATGCATACAGGTCGAATTGATGATAACCCCAGCACTTGCTTTTTTTAAGTCGGTTAATAACCGACAAGTATACGTTCGTTCGTATCATCGTGTTGCGAATCGTTGCGTACTTCCAGCCGAATATTCCAAGTACATAATTTTATAATCAAAAGTCAATTTATTATTGTCTATTAATATGACTATTTCCCATTTCTCGATGACGGATATAACTGCTGATTTTTTTTTTACTTATGTCTCCTATACTTTTTGTGTCCCATTGACGACGTACGTAATTACTGATTTTACGACAAAAGTAATTATCCATATAGTCATTGCTGCGGAGCAGCACGGGTCCACTAGTTTGTGTTAAAATAGAAGAAAAAAAATCGAAAAATTGAGAATAATCTCCAAATTCCAAAAACCGTATCCACGATTTAATGTTTTTTTTACCGTTCAGCGGAAAAAAACGTTATTTTTTCTTTGCTCTTATACAGTGTCATTAATATTGTTTTAAACTTTTGACTTCGGGAAAAGAAGTAAAATACTAATAAACGGAGTACGGATACCGGTGAATTATGTTTATATTATCGTCAGACGTTCTGTATGGGTTGAAAAACGCGTGAAAAGAATACGCGATTCGTATACGTACAAATTGTTGACGTAATGTATTAAAAGTGTCAAAAAAAAATAATAATAATCAAATTAAAAAGCGTACTCGTTTGGAATTCAAAGGTAACGGCTTTGAATCGCCTTTGTTTCGTATCGTATGGAAGAAAACAGAGAAAAATGCCTTCTACGTTTGTACTCCAATAATAAGAAGTCTCGTGATAATAATTCAATTCAATAAAGATTTTTCGCAATTTTCAGTTGGTATCGTATCGCGCCGTCATACTTTTGCACCGCAAAGAACTTTCTTTCGGCGGAAGAATACTTTTGAGCGCAAACGCTTGTCATACGCATAACGTATATAATATTTTATATTAACTTCCCATACGGTTTTCTGTACATTATAACGAGCGCGAAATATCCGATACGAAATGAGAAGAGACGTCCCCTCGCCTTCTGACGGGCGAGCGACTGTAAAGGCTAAATCGATAATATTATACTATATAGTATCCACGAAAGAGAAATCGTCAAACTATATAATAATAATAACATACTACAATATATAGATGGTTATTATTTTTCTCTATTTTTCGCAGCCTATATGTATACGTATTCGCACGGACTTATAACACTGCGCAATACGCCTTCTTGTGTTTATATCGTTTAATGGCGCACGCGACGGAAACGTCTTAAAAAAGTTTTATCGTCTAAAAAATTAATATAATAATTTATATATATAATCAAATTATATATAAATAATAAATATTATATAATCAAAGTCTTATTATATAGGTTTTAGAACTGAAATTTTAAGAATCGAATTCCAATACAGTGTGTTTTCCTCTTTCAATGAGAAGTGTATAGAAACGTCCCGATTTTAGTAGGCTACAGAATACGTTAAAACCTCGTGGTCTGTGGCGAACGAACTGTATCGATTGCGTACGAACGAGTGGATTTTCAAGTTTCGTCGACTGCCTGCAGCAGTAGCTGGTGTCGAGATACATCCGAGACGATCGACGCGCTTCCATACAGTTATAAAGCGATCGCAGTTCGCCCAAAACTCAACGTTTTCCGCGTTTATTTCCGCGACATTTTTTAATTTCACACTCGTAGGAGTGTTTAAAAAAAAAACCAAAATATTGCGTCTCATACGTACCGTTTAAGAAAAATTCCTGTTTGGACCATCATACGACCATAGGCTCGAACCAAAGTCACGTTGTTCGCTACGTACTCGGACGATGTGAGTGAAGGTAAATTTACCCCAGTGGCGGCTGGGGGAATATGGGGGTCATATCCCCGCCCGTGAGCAAAAAATAAAAGGTTTTCGCCGTAGGGCACAGACTAATTCAGAGTAATAATAATTTAGACACAGATCAACAGACCGTAAAAATGGTTTTTACACAATTCTCACATTGTGTAACACAAATATAGGTGTCCTACGGGACAACACCTATATCATCCGATGAAGTGATTGATATGATGGCACAGTCTTCCAGGAAACTAAATTTTATCTTATAATAATAATCTATTAATAAAGGATATTAAAATGTTACGCACACGACACCCGTGAAATAATCCTAGATCCGCCACTGATTTACCCCATTTTGGTGTTTATACGGTTCCGGATAGCTTTCAGGGTTTGCAGAAAAGAAGAAATACTCTCCGTCCGTCGCTGCAGAAAAACGGAGGTATAAAAATAAAACACGAAATCGCGTGACGAGGCTGTACGTATAATATTATAATATGTAACTAACACATTATTTTACGATCCGTCGGCGAATAGAACGCAGAGATTCGGCACCGTATTTACTCCGTTTACGGCGTTTAAAACGAAACGTTTTTGATTGTGAAACATACTGTGCGCGCTATTATATTGTACGACGTCGTACGCCGCTGTATATAATATAGTCGTGTGCGTAGAATGTATAGATTTTTTTTTTTTTTTTTTTACACTCGGCGAGTCTTTTGTTTGTTCAATTTATACGTATAAATATATCATTATTTTATGCTTTCGAAAGCTTTTTACCCGAAGGAAACGTGAACAATATAAAAATACGACCGTGGTCGTAGTCGCCGCCATTCGCGTACATTAACTACCTAATATATATTCTATTTTTGTTAAAACTCTGGGAATTTTTTTTTTTTTTCTTGTAAACGATCAGTAGAAATCGAAATTTTCACAAATATTCAAAATCGCGCGATAACGGGATAGTGAATAAAAATTTAAGAAAAAAATATAATTAAAATTTCATATTAATTTTATTGTAATAATAAACGTTTTTCGTTTAACGAAATTTTTAACGCTTTCGTTTCTTTTTTCACACAGATCGCGTTTTTTTCTTTTTTTTGCCCGCCGAATTCGACGAATAAACAGAGTCGACGTACGTGTAAAACGTATTTCGAAGTTATCCGATCGAAAACTACTAATACTCTAATAACGTCTCTCCTTAGCTCGTTATTTTCGCATGTGGTAGCCGTGGGTATTTGTACATATTATGCTGCACAGTGCACACGTATTCGACGGGCACGTCCTCGAGGACAAACGACGAGCAAAAAAAAAGAAATTCAACGTTTTGCCGAGCAAGAGAGATAAAAATTAAAAATGTCTTTTTTAAATAATTTTATGCGCTTCTGCTTGGACCGGCGGCGGCGGAGTGTCAAACGATGCGCAGTACATATCCTGAAGTGTACAGTGTACCCAGACCATGTATGTTTTCGTATTATTTCAATATTATTATTATAGAGACTTACATTTTGCAGCGCCTTAAAAAAATTTAAATACGAAATTTATATAAAACGACACAAACCGTTTTAGTGATGTTTTAAATCAATACAATATTATTTACAAAACGATTTTATATATTTTTTCTGCTCGCTGAATTTCACTCGTTGTTTATCGTGTTGATGGTCAAGTCCGATCCTACGTGTTTGAGCATTACGTTACACACAAGACGGTCATCTCTGGATGATCTAAGATACGTCTTAATACTGTCTCTTTTTATCTTTCTCACGAGCATAAACAAAATTTAAAATACATTCTCAGCGCTACGGGCATCGACCACACGAATGATTTTTACGTAATATATAATGTGTATTAAATAATCGGTTTTGTATAATCGCTCATTCGTCCAAAACAATAATAATTAATAAAACGTTCTAATTAATTGAAATAAAACCGATAAATAGAATTTATATAAGAACGGCGCGTTAAAATGTGTTCAATACAATCGAATTGAGAATTTTTCAACAAAATTCTATGTAGAATACGTTAATTGAATCTATTTAACACGTAGTAGAACGTATTTAACGAGCAAAAGTGACACTGTACGGGTATAATATAATTTTGTGTGAAACAATCGATCACGAATACGCGAGCGCTCTTCTGGCGTTGATTATTATGTTCAGAGACGTGCATGTGCTATGATTGATGATTCTGGAGCGTGCGACTGAATTGAAACGATACGCTGTAAAAATTACACGCGAACGATTATGAATAATACGAAAATACTGGACGATGTCGTTTGATTTCGTAGGAAATTGTCTACAAACAAATACGAAATATTATTCGGTGACACAGGAAAAAAAACGATCGAAACTTTTTATTAACGTGCGATAAGCGTGATATAGTTTAGGAAAAAATTCCAAACGCGCGTAATTTTTATTTTAAATCATTTTCAAATCGCTGTTTTTATATACCGATTCGCCATATATAAATAAAATTTGCGCCGTACTATACATATATTTTTTTATCTTTGTATTATGACTGTTTTAAAATTATAAAAAAATATATGCGCCCGCGAGAAACCACGTTTATTATTATTTTTTTTTTTTGTTTTTCCACTGCGAACTCGGCTTTTCCACTCCTTCCCGCGCTCTGTATAAAACGCAATAAATCCTTATAATATTATCGTCGTCGCGCCGGGCGTATAAGCGACGTGGCGTATATTTTCAAAAGTTTTCTTCTTTCAAGGCAATTCCGACTCGTATTTTTTATCGTAAATTATTTATTTTAAATTAACGTTATACGTGGTGGCGAGTCGAAACAGAAAAACAAAAAATTCGTTTTGTTATATCGCTATAATAAAAAATATTGCTAGAAACGCGAACCAAATATTCTCATCGTCGATCGAAGCGCGCGTTTTTTTTTTTTATAGAAATTTATTTTTATTCCGGCGTCGAAATTTTCTTTCGTCCAAAAAACAAAAAAAAATTAAAATCCAAACACAATTACATAGTTGCCGATTCAAAAATAATTTTTTTTGATTCTCTGTCGCGGGCGTACAACGACGAATTTTCTTTCTGCCAGTCGTGTACTGCGAATTATTATAATAATTATTTGGAGCTGGGATTTTCGGTGCACTATTTGCATTGTTTTCCAAAGCTCCGCGTATTGTCACAAATCCGTTTTATGTACTTTCGAATGAGAATAAGAAAATTTACTTTGCACTTTTTGACTATTTTCGTTTTTTTTTTTTGATATTATTTTCTATAATATATTTTTTTTAAAGCATTTTTGGAGTTTTCGGATACGAAATATGATTTTGAAATTTTGTATTAAGATTTTTACACACCAAAACGATTTAACGAATTATAAAGTATAATGCGTATACTCGTATCGGTCAGTAATCGTAGTGATCGTATTTTTTTTTTCAGATTAAAGTCCAAGTTCTTGTCGATACAGCCGTCTGTAATTCAAATTTATATATTATTTATACCGAAATTGTTAAATATAAATAAAATTTTAGTGTTATCGTTTTGATTTTTTTTTTGGGGGGGGCATAAAAGCATTTTATTTTTATAGTTTAACTGAACGTTACACTTCCAGCCTCAGTTACAATATAATATTTTATAATCGAAATCTTCGGTGTACACACTACAGACACTGGTATACAAACGTGGTGGTGTACACACACGTCACATCAATCTCGTCTTTTCGATAAACGTAATTATATAAAATATTTTCCGTCTGAAAACGAACGAATACGCGTTACAGAAGATTTACCGAACGTTCGTAGGCGTCGATTTATAATACGCAATATTAAACGTCTTCTGTGTTGTATAATATTTTTGGATACGCGCGATAACCGTTTCGTTTCGATAAAAACGTAATACAAATTTGGTGAGGGTGTAGTTTAGTTTTTTTTTTTTTTTTATGTAAATGACGGAGTACGTAATATATTATAGAGAAACGTCGTCGTCCTCTCGCGTTTTTTTACCAATAATTTTTCTTCTAAACCGAATACGTCGGGAAACAAGGGTAAAAAAAAACCTATGATTATTTTAATCGTTCGGAAATTCAGTAAAAGTTAATGTTTTGGTTTTTTCGCAATTTTTTTCTGTAGATAATTTTTCTCTTTTTAAATCTCAATTCGAAAACGTCTGCTGCGGACACATATTATAATTACAGCACACTGCAGGCAACGCTTCTAAAACAACAACGCGTGTTACGCGTATGTAAAAGATAGACAAAAAAAAAAATTAGTAAATATTTTCGTTACTCTGCAAGTCAAACCTTCTCAACTGCACGCATTATTGTCTCTTGTCAGACAGCCACCAACGACGTACAATACGTTTTATCTCCATCTCTCGTTCCGTCGCGAATTCCGGCTTTTCGTACCGAAACGTTACAAACAATTCCCCGTCATTTCTCTTTTTTTTTTTCGTATATCACTTACGACTCGAACACAAAAATATCCGCATATTTTTCATCATAAATCGTTGTAGTCTCCTCGGTATGACCACCATACCGCATAAAAAGGACTCCGTTTTCCACAGCCACCGAATAAAAACCGCTGCCATTTCACGGCTCATTAAACGCGATCCCGTCTCGTTTCGGCGCGTCCTCCCGGTCGTGTGTGCTCGTGTCAAGTCCAAAAAAAAAAAAATCCTCGTCGAACAGAGGAGATCTTTATCGCCCGGGTACCACTAGACATCACGTTCATGATCGACGGTAGTCCCGAGGTTCAATCCATTAAATATTATTCGTTTGCCCATCATTCGCGATATTCGCAAATCGCCCATCCAATCGCAATCCTATGTCAACGGTTTCATCACCGTGTACGGCTTGTAAACCGCGACGCCGCGGTATATATAGGTCAACAGAATTCGCTTTGTTCGTCTGTTAAAAATTCAATTACGTTGTTTTAAACGCGTTGACACGTTAATACACTCGACTCCGTCGTGACGGCTACTGATAAAAAAAAAAACGAGCGAACGGAATTGTAATTAAACTTGGCGTGTTTGATCATTGATGACATGTGGGGGAGAAGAGATCGTGGCTTCAAATATGATGTTTCGTTCACGAATTACGAGCTAATAGTTTGCATTCATTTTCAGACGACCCGTATTCGTTTACGTAAAAGGAAATTTTCGGAATATTTTTTGCAAGGGATAGGACAATTTGATCGACGATCACAGTAAGATTCGTAGATTTTCTATTGGAATTTGACGATGGAAAACTTCTCCCTAAAAAACGGTTAGTGAATGATTGTATTCGATTTTAAAATTGTATCGAATATTGAATGGCATTCCATTAAAATTTACAAAATTAGAAATTGCTCGAATTTTAGTTAATATCGTATATCAAATAAAGTATATTATTATAAATATTTGTTTAATCCCATAAGTCATACTAACAACTCGAACGGAAATTGAACCGTGCAAATAATATCGTATGCGCGCACTATTCGCCTCGGAAAAACATAAATAAAAATATTCTCGACATCACGGATTGAGAAAACCTACACTTTTGTTATAATTTTTTTAAGCAAATGAGAAAAATTGCAGGAGATTATTCCGCGCGCGTTTTCTTCGTCTCCTGGAATTTTTTTTTTTTTTACCACTGAGCAATATATAATATTTAATATTAGTGAGATTGTTGTCATCAGCTACTCCAAAACGATTATGTTCGAACAGTCTGTTAAAACTAAAAAAGTAGATATTACAATTTATCGTAGCGTCACGACAATTTTATATAAATAATTTTGTACGCTTGTTATTTTATTAATTTTAATATGCTAGACATAAACACGCGAATATCCCCATTAATAATCATTAACCATTGTATATTACGGTTTGAGTCGCAATATAATATAATTAGTTATATTTACACTAACCGTTGTAGTTTTCGATCATTTTGACGCCACAGTGGTCCGCGGAGACTGCTAAAGTGTTTTTTGAATGAGTGTAATTCCCCTCTCCTCCTGTCAAATTTCTATTATTGACCCATTAGCGCTGAAGTTTATTTTTACTTTTTTGGAATTTTTACCAATTTTTCGTTTAAAACTCGTATACTACTATACTATACTTACATATACGTATCTACATAAAAAAAATATATATATATATTTTTTTAATCATTAGTTTCCGAGATATTTGCTGTGATTTCAACACTATATAAGCACTTGTAGTCACTAATTTATAACAATATCATAAAGGTATTTTTATATTTTATATATATTTTATTTAAATATTAGTATATCATGTACACTGCAGAAACCACTAGAATATTTTTTATTTTACAATTATATTAAATGTGAAATTTAATAAAATTAAAAATTAATTCATAATTCTAATTCTGGTAATATAAATGTATTAGATAGGTACTGCTTTTAATAAGTAATTTAATGTTACAAACAAAAATGTTTTTTTTTATATTCGTATGTCATTATATTACTGTACAGTAAAATTAATTTTATTATTATTTAATCTTGTCATTCTTTTTTTTTTTTCGTTCGTACGATCAATGCCTTTGGCAACGCGAAACACAGGTCCGATTTGGATATGACGTGCAATTTATTCGAATCAAACTATAATACGTACACAGGTCGCAGGAAATTGCGACTGGTGTACTTTTTTCTTCGAACGAACGAACGCGGAAAAAATCGAAACGAAACTATTCCTCTTTTTTTGCTAAAGGCTAAACCTTGTCGTAGCGAAAATAGACTTCCACTCTTCTCTCTTTAATGCTAGAGTCATCACATGTGAATACCCGCTGCATCCAGCCATTTCAATCATCTCTCCCATGAATGTCTTCCTCGGTCTTTCTCTTCCTTCGCGTCCATCGATCCTTCCTTCCGTTACGTTGGTTACGAAGGGATTACGTCTTATTGAGTGTCCCATAAGTTTGCCTCTTCTTGATCTAATTATAGATAATAATATTCTCTTCTCCTCTATTATTCGGTGAATTTCTGCATTGCTGTTCCTTTCGATCCGACTAATACGAAGTATAACCTCAAATGAAACGAAATTAACGAAACGAAACGATAGAAGAAAAAAAACTCGACTCGTAATGAGCTCGCATAATATTAGAAACGCTATTGGTGGCCAACGCGGGTATATATCATATCGATCATGTCGTTTGGCCGGCGCGGTCTGTATGTATAATAACGAATTACACGAATTACACGCGTTATACTGATGTTATTATGCAAATATACTACGACGATAAATTATCGAAAAACTACAGAATAAAAAGGAAAAACACAATCGACTCGGTCCTTTATGTATACGAATTTTCTTTATTGTCGTACACCGTACTTTTTTCTCCCTCCGTCAGTAGATATACTGTCAATGTTTTCCGACGTTAATTTCGTCATCTTTTTCGGGGCAAAAACAAAAACTGTTTAAATCCATTAATCCATAATAAAAAGCACTAGCATGACACACCGAGGAAGTATGAAAATCGATAAACGCGCACGTGTAATACTGTAAATATTTGAATTCCAAAGGCTTTATTTTGTTTGGTTATCGCAATATTTTCGTTATTACCGTCAAACGTTCGAATATAAGTAAACTAATTTTTTTTCTTTTTTTACCGTCAAATTTTACTGAATTAATTTTTTTTTTTTGTCATATAAAATACACCTTATACATAATTGCATTCGAATATACGAGAAATATCGAAAAACCTTAATTGGCCGTCATTTTCAATAGTTTTCAAGATTACTCAATAAATATTTATGCGGGAGATTCAGTAGAATTCAGACAAATTCTACCGTGAACACGTCTAAAATGAAGTCTAAAAAAAAAAAAAATTGAAATGCGCAAAAGTTATAATATTATTGGTATACGACGATAAAAAAATAAATCGCAAATAGTATAGAATGAAGTAGCAAACAGTCCAAAACACGAAAGTCCTCTTTTTTTTAGCTCTTCCAATATTACTACTACTACTACTACAAGAAAAAACCGGAAACTCATGCGTGTCAACCAGCGGCTTTGAAAAGCCTGCACGCCACAACTCAATTTTCAATTCAATGCGGTTTACTCGTTTTTAATTGTATACAACAATGTTCGACGCTAAATTGTTTTTTAAAAATTCTATCAATATTCAATGAAGCATTTTATCGTTTTCCGAAATCTATTATCGCTTAGTCATTCCGGTACCGCGTGTAGTTCGTTTGACTATATATACAGTTGAAAATTCGTACTTGTAGAAGTGGCCAGGTGTTTGTTGTTATATACAGGTGGTTTTACTGGTAAAACTTAGTAAATTTCGGTCCGCTCATCAACGACGGTCTCGGTCACTGGAAAACGATTTTTTTTCTCTCAGACCAACCACTTATAAAAGAAATTTCCGCCGAAATCGGTTCATTAATATTGTATTGCAGATTTTAGAACGACAGTAAGTGTATATACTACTTTTCCCTCTTTCGAAACGACGTCGATTCGAGACTTTACTCGCAGACACTGCAGTCAACGTATACAGACGTTTGAAATTTTTAGGAAAAAATACTGGAAAAATGTACAAGACTGGACGGCCGTCGATTGACATTCGAGTTTCGAATTTCCATTTCGGTACGCCATTAACTTTCGACTTTTGACGTCTACTCGAAAATGCCGAATCGTTCCCGTTTCGAGCGTAAAACGTAATATATTTTAACGGTCTCTATATAACAGAGTTTAAGGATATAAGTCAATTATTCTTTTTGTCTTTCTTTCGGTTACGGAAAAGTAAAAGTTACTTGCGACTTTTCGGATTTAACTCGCCTGCGTACCAAAAAAGAAAAGCCGGCTGAGTTTCATCTCGCGCACGGTATACGATCATCAGCGGAGTTGCGCAAGAGATCGGCTGGGGAGTCGCGTCTCCGAAGAAAACGTCGTCCGCAGGAGCATAATTACATCTCTGAAAATGCGATTAGAGTTTTAAAGGGTCCAATGAATTCGTTCTTTGTAATTTTGTCGAAAAAAAATTGATGAAATACTTTTCCTCGACAGTTTACCCCGCGTTAACTTCGAACAAGTAAACGAAAACCTTAAAGAATAAGGTTTTTCATAAGTATAAAAACATGTATTTTATTTGACACGTCACGTCGTATAAAGCTTAAGGAATGGAAATTGTGTTTAAATTTTTTTTTTTAAATTTTCATTACAAGTGCGTGTAACGCGACAATACACCTGGTCTTGAAATAAATTACTAAGGAATACGAGATAAAACGTAAAATAAACCATACTGCACATTATTATATAATCCCGACGTCGTAACAATCATTAGACGTCGAACTGTCGCGTCGGATGAAGTCTTGTAAATTGAGTAAGCGCGCAAAGTCGTTATAATAATTTAGAGGTTTTTCGTTTCAAAACGACATCCGGATGATTGTCGGTTTGCTGTAGTGAATTCGACTGTCGTATCGAATTTTACGATTTTAAGTGAATCATTAAGAGGACGTCTCAAGCGATGGCATAATATATTTCGTTACTCGATGATGGCGAATTTCACTAGTGTTTCGCGTCATTTTCTTACACGGTAAAACGTAGTTCAAATATCGCGCGTCTGATTTATTGAAACTACGCGACAGTCAGCCTTTATTCGTCTAATATTTTCTTCCCTTGCAATCGCGTAACTTCAAGCAGACACGTTTCAGCCAACGCGAATGTAATAAACGAATATTACAACAAAACTTACATAATTCAATCCGTGGACACTCCGCGATAATCATTACAAAATCTCCGCGTCAAGTATAGGGGAAAATGGGACAAACTGGGGACATCGTAACATCTAATTATTTGAATATGATTGAGACACTTGTGACTGTTTACACTAATATTATGAAACCCAAAATCACAAAATAATATACACTTTTTACCACGTATACGTATTTCGACAACAACGTTGTCATCATGAACGCGAGCCACATACTAAAACCGTTATGCTATATACAGCCGTATTTATACAGTTCATATCCAATGACGTCACCAAAAACATCGCAACAACCGATCGTGAGTCATCGACCACGCCCTACCGCAATTCTATGCCGACGCCATCTGGTTTACATTAATTTTAGTAACGAATTTTTAAGGCACTCAAGTCCCGGTTTAACATATTATTTCTATTTTTCGATATTTCTTTTGCTCTTCTTATATTTAATTCCTTATAATTATTTACATTGTTTAAAAGTTTTACTGATCTGATATTATGGTTAGTATTCAGTAATAGTGATCCGCAACAGGAGATTTGTCGTCTTCTTGTTTTTTGATATTCCCCAAATGTTCTTTAAACCTAATATATCTTTATTTCTCCTTGTTCGGCCTACATAGCATTTATCGCATTCCTCGCATTGAATTTTATAAAATTCACTTACTTTATCAAATTTCAATCTTAAAAATAATGATAGATTAATATCTTTTGACGTGGTAGGCCTTTTCCCAAGTATTCCAATTGATATCACTATAAAATTTTAAAAGATTGGTTAGAAGAATTAAACGAATTTAACTTAACAAAATTATGTATGAGCCAAAATGTTTTCCAATTCCAAAATAAATGTTGTGAACAAACGGAAGGCACAGTCATGGGAAATCATTTATCGCCCTTTTTAGCAGAAATTTTCATGAGTAGGTTCGAAATTAATATTTAAAACACTAATAACAATTTTCCGCAAAATCTGGATTTATTATTATAATAATATAAAGGTACATAATTATTATTTTAGTCATTATATCGCGTTTGCGCATGAATTTTCAGTGTTTTACGCGTGACAGTTTTTTTTTTGCGAAAAACGCTGAGAAACGAACGCGACGACGTTTTATAGTGGTATGGGGCGGTATAATTTTGCGGTATATAAAGGAGGCGTATATATAATATGTAGTTTTTTTTCCCCGAGATCATTTTTCGAGCTTAAAGTACGATTTCAAAAATGTCTGCGACTTTTTACACTAGCCGACAGTGATAAACGATTCTCTACACGAATCCCGGGGATATATATATATATATATATATATATATATAAACAAAACTGAAACTAAAACAAAACAGCGGTGAAACGAATTCAAGGTAGCAATAAATTACACCGCGAGCAAAGTAACCACCATCACCATCACCACCACCACCACCACCACCACCACCACCACCAAAAGCGAACGACGCGGGTACAATTCGTTCAAAACCTCTTTTCTGTTACGTTTATATACGCTGGAACACAACTCACCACGAGTCTCGTTTAAACGAACGCTCTTAAACACCACGACACGACAAGTCCTCGAAAGAATTTTCACCGTCCGGCCGTTTTCGAATTCGTAGAGGAACAATGGAACATGGGGCAAAGTGGGCACGCTATAATGTACGATGACCTGTAATACACTTAAAAATAAATTTTTTTTTTATCAAATTTCGTTTACACAATCTATAGGTCATAATAATTGATTTATTATTTATTACGATGATTTTTTTTTTAAGTTCAAAAAGATATTTAAAAAAGTACAGTCTACCACACATTGCCCCATTCGTGGGGACGTTATTTCACAATCTCGGACGACCAAGGAAGTCTAATAATATTATCAGTTTTATACATTAAATAATTACACTAATATTATGAAACCCAAAATCACAAAATAATATACACTTTTTACTACGTATACGTATTTAGACAATAACGTTGTCATCATGAGCGCGAGCCACACACTAAAACCGTTATACTATATACACCCGTATTTATACAGTTCATATCCAATGACGTCACCAAAAACATCGCAACAACCGATCGTGAGTCATCGACCACGCCCTACCGCAATTCTATGCAGACGCCATCTGGTTTACATTAATTTTAGTAACGAATTTTGTAAGGTACTCAAGTCCCGGTTTAACAAATTATTTCTATTTTTCGATATTTCTTTTGCTCTTCTTATATTTAATTCCTTATAATTATTTACATTTTTTTAAAGTTTTACTGATCTGATATTATGGCGTTAGTATTCAATAATAGTGATCCGCAACAGGAGATTTGTCTTCTTCTTGTTTTTTGATATTCGTCAAATGTTCTTTAAACCAGCTAATATCTATATTTCTTTTTGTTTGGCCTACATAGCATTTATCGCATTCCTCACATTCCTAGTAAAAAAGTAAAATATGAAATTATAATTTGCAATTAACGCACGACGAATGAACAAGTAAACGATCCGAACCTTTGATTTATTTTAATAAAATTTACAAAAAAAATAACGACCGCGCATAATATAACGTAGAAAATTTATATAAAACATTTCGAAAATACAAAAAAAAAATTATATAACGACACATATAATATTATTCGTTCTACTGCGAATGAATCACATTTATATTTTACAATTTCACGTACGGAACGCAAGCTACACACGAGAGTACATTTATTATATTATTTACAGGAAAGGAATATTTTAATTTTTTTTTTATTCGAACTTTATAAAAAATATATAAACTACTATATATATATATATATATATATATGAATTTAACGCGAAATAGTGGTTTGTCCAACAGTTATAATATAATATTCAAAAGCCTCGTGCCTTAAATATATTATTATTCGACCTTTTGCCCTCGTGTATACGGATCCCGATCGTCCTGTCATAGAAACTCCGCAGCAGGACAATAGGACTCTGTGACAATTCAACCGATACCAATTTAATTGTTCCCGTGTCAAAACTTTGTACGATAATATACACATAGGTACGTAAATATCCTTATTGAGAATGCGGCGGAAAAAGGATTTTACTCTGTTACGTTTTAATTTTCACAGAATATGCGTTGATTGTATTTTTATTTATTTATATATGACACACTCGCCTATACGCGACATCGACCGATCGCGGACAAATACGACTGTCCGTTTTATTTTCGGTTAAATTTTCGACTTTATCGATGGTAAGAGTATGGAACCGAAAAGGCTGCTCGAATCAAATAAAAAAAAAACATTTTTAAACTTAATGGTAAAAACGATTCGTAAGACTACGGTTATGCGTTAAAATTTTGAATCGTAAACAATATGTTAATATGTTTTATTTGGACAACAAATGAAATGATTTACCGTTGCTTTCTGACAAACGTATCATCGGTGGTAGACGATATACTTACGAGATTCGTTTAGCCTAAAATAAATCTGCTTTCCAACGAATTAAAAATTTAATAATGAAAATCGACAGACACCGCAATACACACTGCACTCGTTCGCTTTCGGCCGCTTTGAAAATTCCATATGCTATAAAATAATGAAACCGATTGAACAAAACACAGGGAAAATAGTTTATTCGTCCAAATTTACCGTGTCTCCTTCGAAGTAATTCAAAGTGATTTCGATTAGCATTCATCGCCATAACACTTTTTGTAATATTTTCAATGCATCAGAACAAGAAATTTCATTTTTTCAACAAAATTTGATGCAAATTCTTTGCTAAAAAAAAAACGCTGCAATTTCTAACCTAACGATACAAATGTCATGAAATCTATATGGGCTGTTTGGCACCAACCTACCAAATAAATATACACGCCTGGATATTCATAGCGATCATATTTGAACAAAAATACAGTCTCATTACTTTTGGTTCCAGTTCACGAAAACGTCTGTATGATTATTTATACAAGTATATCGGTCTGTTATGTTATGAATATTGTTTTAGACGACTTAAACCAGTGGTGCGCGACCTGGAGGTCACGATCCGTAAGGGGGTCGCGAAATTTTAATAAAGGGTCCCGCAATAATTTAACATCAAATAAAATGTGTAGGTATTATTATAATAACGATTATATTTTTATATTTTGGATTTATTAAACCAAACCAATATAAAATTGCCTACAATTAACGATTTTATTTATATATAATAAAAAAAAAATGTTGGTAGGTGGTCGCCTCGTCGACACAGATACATTTGGGGGCCGTGTATCAAAAAATGTCGCGCGCCACTGACTTAAACAACAAAACTCATCCCCGTGAAGCGAAATCACCTCGTTTCCATTGCAGTGAGTAGGTACCTGCAGAATAACATATACGCGCGTATGTAATAATAATATTAAATATTAAACGGAGTGGAACGTTTCCCGGGAACGGCGTGACAGGTGAAGATGAGGGATTCAAAGGGACTGCTTTTGAATCGATAAAACAGTCGAGTTTGATAATATTACATAGTTTGAGGTCGTCGTCGTCGAAATCGATACGAAGCGCCGAGTATTATAAATAAATAGAATATACAAAACGTGGTGTGTACTCGTACAGTGCAGTGGCGGGATGAGTTCACCGGTATGATATTGTATTTAGGACGTCCGCTCGAAATATCGTCGAGAAAACTGATGTCAACTAAAATCGCTGGTGTACACTCACATGTATAGCGAAAAGGAAAAGCCAGCTGGCGAAACTCCCCGCCGGCCTTTTAAACGAAATAATAAACGGCGCGGGCGCTCGCACGTATATAATAATATCACTGGAGGCAAATGTCGCAAAAACAGGCGATTTCCTGTGGTTTATGTGTAAGTCACATGACGTGTGATCGATGCTCGCGTTACAAACGAACCCTTGGAGCCGAAATCTGTTCGTAGTGTGTTCTCCTTAGTCGAATGAGAGAAGAAAAAACACATTTTTTCGGGCTCAAACCTGTGTTTATAATATAAAAATCAATTACAGAAAAGTTTCGGGCCGATCGAACAAGACGGGTCGAATTGAAATTTCGATCAATACGGTTTTTCAATATTCACGTGAATTTTTTTTTTTTTTACGTTTTTATAAATATTTCGTGGGAGAATAATCGAAATATCTTTTATATATTACGTTTTAAGTACAACGAAATCGTCTGTAAATGGTACGTTAATAAGATTTTTTATTGTATCGTCTCCGCCGATCGCCGGTGTTGGCCGAGTTTTGATAATTTTTTTTTTATTTATTTACGAACAATTTAATCGATATGAAAATTATACGACTTTATTCCGCCACCGGTACAACAATATGCCAAACGACCGGTGTCTGTCATAATATATATACACAATTTTAACGCGCCGTTTGTTGTTTGCATAGAAAATGAGAAAAAATACGATTCGATTTTTTTTAGACGAATAAACTAAATTTATACGCGTTTACGTGTGTTATTTAAACGAAACGTACACATATCTAATGAACTCGATGAACGATAATTTATATGATTTATTCGTAAATATCTCGTTAAGTTAACAAAAAAAAAAAATTACGTTTTCAGCGAAACTAAAATACAGCGCTTACAGTGAAATATTTTATGTAAATTCAATTTTGAATATAGCGAATGGAACAAAACGTTTACGGAATATACATACAAAAGACGCAGAAATTATTTTGAAAAAAAAAAAACCAAAGGCTTTCAATCTGAACGGAATATTATTATTAAATTTAATCTATTTATTTTTTTTTTTTTTACTATGCGTCAGAATAAAAATAGTGCTTTTTATCATATATATATATATATATACGGACAAACCTATAGATATAATGTACCAACACAGCTGTTAAAATGTATGTATACGCCTTTCAAAGCTGCGTACCGTGTAGAGAAATATTGATTAAATCCGTATCACAATAAATATATATTATTTTGTTCAATTTAAAAATTCATCAACGTCGTTTTGTGTGTATTGTACAACGCACACAAAAATAATTAACAACAGAATTCAATAGTATAACGTGAAATTAATAATAGCGCGGCCAATTAATTTACGGCCAATTAAATATGTTTTTAATTAAATCATACGGCGGCGTATAATATAATATGGTAAATTGATGATGACCTGTATTATTATTATTATATCTTTCGCATTAAACGCGTTCAATGATTTAAAGGTGTAAAAATTTAGTTAAAATATTCATTAAAAAAATAAAAAAATGCGTTTTGTTATCAGAAATATTAATACATTATTTTGTAAAAATATAATTTTACCGAAACGTTATAACGCGTTCCTAAGACTGTAAAACAATTATCTCTGTTAAAACATAATATAAACGTAGTAATTATTAAGTTTCGTTCAAAAGAAAATCAAATTTATTTTCAATTATTATTAGACGCCCGTGCTCCCCCGTACAATGTTAATAAATCAACTCAAGTTTTTATAAAATTACATTAATACCAGTGAGTTATTTGCTTGTTCATTAATTTATTATGATTATTACTAATTGTTATTATTGTTATTGTGAGGCACGTAGTAGCCAGAAATTTATTTAGGCACGGGAGTCCAAGTAAAAATTAACTCAGTCATTGAGATATTACGTATTAAATACATGTTTAACGCAATTCATTATCAGAATAAGATAAATAGAATATAAATTATAACGTTTGATACGAATAATTTATTTAATAAAGGCATGCGCGTACAGAATATATATATTATCTTAACTATAATAAAAGTATTCTTCCATTTGATTGGGCCATTTATGAGTACAATACTTCTATTCTGGATAGTTATTTCCTAACGAAATACGCCGTCCAGTAATTTGGAGTATACCGAAAATTCCCATTTTTCCCAACCATTGATATTAAAGGTTTTTTTGTTATTAAAATCACGTCGAGGAAAATTTTAAGTTTTATTGCGTACAAATAAAAAATTCGTAAAGTTACTTTTAAATTCTTTATTGGATAACAACACTCTTTTTCTTTTCTTTTTTTTTTCGTATTCCGATGGAAACCGTCCCGATATCGTAAATACGTGAACTCGCATCGTTTGTAATTGACTGTAATATACAGTAGTAGAAATACTCGGCGGAAAATCTGCTTTTTTTTTTGTATGATCACATATTGCTTCAACATTAATTGGTAACTTTTTAATACTGCTTTCTAAAAAAAAAAAAAACGTATCTAGCGCACCTCGTTTCATCGCAAAATCGTTATTTAAATTAAAACAGTAAGAATAAGTGTAGTAAGTATTTGCTCGTGTAAACGTCGAGTGGAAGAACTGAACTTACTAAACGCGTGATTTATATCGTTGTCATTAGGACTTGTTACCAGATTACAAATGATCATTCAGTTCCTTGTCGTTTGTTTATAAGTAGTATAAATCACTCATTATAATAGACGCGTGAATGTCCCGCGTTGAACAGATTAACTACTTTTTAATTCCCATTAATTTTATCCGCGCTTAATACTGTTGGGACTGAAATGTACTGTAAGTTTTTAATAATTATTATATTATGATCAGTGATCAACAGTTATTTAAAAAAATATATAGGGCGGTCCGGACTCCATAATTGCCCCTGGTCTGTGTGCTTGATCGTTATTGTTGCCGCTTTTTCTTTCACGCCGCTATAAAATTCCTACGTCTAAAGTAATGCGACTCTCGCTTTTTAATCTATTATGTTTCAAAATTGCAAACGGCGGTGTGTTTTAATTTTGCAACGTCTGTATCTCCTGAGAATAAAGTGTTTCAAAAAAAAAAAAAATGTTACATTCACCTAAATTGGTGACATTTTCAAAAGCCATTCCTTCGGTCTGTTTAAAAACGCATTATGATCGTTTTATTTGTAATAATAATGTACGAAAACTGAATTCAACGGATTCCTGATTTTCCATTTAATAGCTGCCACACGACGTGCACGAGTTTACGTTAATAAACCCAACGGGTATTTGTCAGAGAACACGATAATTTTAATTTACTCAATATCGTTAGTCTTTATCGATTAAAATATTATTTTGTAATTCGAAACAATTACATAATATTGCGTTAATTTTCGAAATATTCATTTATTTTTTGTATTACACCGCCGCCGGCAGTGCAACAACAACACTCTGTTTTGCTGGATTACGAAAAAAGTCGTTTTATTTTTGTTTTCGAGAAGTTTTCTAAGTAACCTGAACTTATATACGAGAACACTATAAAGCTTCCACGTAAATCGTAGTTTATGTCGACGTTTCCGGGACCTTTCGAACCAACGGACGCGTCGCGTGAAAGACTATTGCATTTATAATATTCGTTATAATTCGCATCATGTTTTCACAGGAAATATCGAAATTACATGTAAAAAAATCCTCCCCCCGGTGTGATTTTAATAAGAAAACAAAATATACACTCGAACACTCGGCAATCGAACGAATTTAGTTTGCTGCAGGTGGAAAAAAGTTACGTGAGTGTGTGTAGTTTTACGTCATAATAACGCCGTGCCAGCCATGTATTGTGACTTTATGCGTGACAAGTAGAAAATTGTCCAAAAAAAAAAAAACGTCATGTAAATTTTCAATTTAATATATTTCGAAAGCGCAACGTAAAACTTATTTGTAAAAAAAAAAATTACTATAAAAATTCGGTCGATACGCGTTTCTGATAATATATATATATATGTGTGTGTGTATTACCGAAAGTTTGTTTCTTATATGCGTTATTGAATTCAAATAAATCGAAAACTACAATAATATTATAAAAAAAAAAAAATTTATATCACGACGAGAATACGTAAACGAAAAAGAGACTAATTTTATTTCTACGAAATTTTACAATAGTTCCAGTTTACCGAAATTGAAAATATAGTGTTATAAAAAAATATATGTATTTGAACGTGCATTTTGTCGAGTTTGAAAAGATTAAAATTTGCTCGAATTCACAAAGTTTTACTTGTTATTCCGAAGTGATTCGCATTCGATAGAAATGCGCGCGTTCAAGAGTAAATCGTACATCCTAACGAAAATAGGACACCTGAGTTTCTTGGGTATTTTTTTTGTACTGTATGTTAAACCGCATGTCCGTCGTTGTACGTGTACGATCACGAACCATACGAAAAGAATCGGTTTCGTTTTTATGCCAAAATTCACTAAATTTAATTTTGATGTCATAATAATAGCTTTGAATGACGTCCGGCAATAAGAAAAAAAAATAATCGACGAAATAAATAGCTTTTCAAAAACGGTGTAATAATGATGATCGTTGTGCGGACGAGTAAAAGAAATACCGGACGATTCGGGAAATAGGACAGGGAAATCATCACGGACACCAACAAAATCATATGGACTGTTGTGTTGAATATTTATCGAACGAATGTGTCGTGGACTTTTGAGTACGGTCCGAAATAACGTTTGACGGGTAAAAACGAAAAGTGTAAGCAGAGAAGTTAGGAATTTGTCCGAAAACGGTATGGTGAACAAACGCGAGCAGGAAAACGATCAGTGAAGCGTACATAATTAAAAGATTTTCGCACAAACTGGCGTGAAAAATTGGAGGAAAATAAACGATCGAGTATAATCTGTATATTATAGAAGTGGAATTTCGATGTACTGGCGAGTGAAATCGATTGAAAAAAAAAATATGAAAACTCTGGCGAGGGGATAAGAACACACACACACAGCTGAAAAGATAATAAAATCCAATATTATTTATTTACCATTATAAATTTAAATTCACATTCCGATTAAATAAATATACCGCGCGCGTTTTTTTTTTTTATTCTTATTTAATTTACTTTGGTGGTTATTTGATACGAACGATGTAAATATCCAATAAATAATAATATTAATACTTTTACGCGCGCAGCCGACAAATTTCCAAATCCTCTGCGAGCCAGAATAAATACGAACAAATTAAAGTAGATATACAATATAATAAGTACATATACATTTGCAGGATAAGCAAAGAGAACGTTTTTATGTCGTTTCATAAACCACACAGTTAAAAACGTATACAAAAAAAGTATTCCTGCAGCGTGATGACACCTACACATATGGATGAGATGATTTGCCGTATTTGGAACATTTTATACGATATAATAATATCATTTTATACGAATATAATTATTATATAATAGAAATTGCGAGTACGAATCGACAATTATCTCGTGTAACCTGCGCGTCATTAACACAGTATTGTTACAAACGATTGTTATTTTGATTAACACTGAATTGCTGCAAACTCGTTACACAGCGAAATCAACATAAGATTCTTCTTGTCGTGTCCGGTGCAGGACCCATATGACAATTCATTATGTATTTTGTAAGACGGTTACTGATATTCATTAGCCAATATTTATATTACATACAAATAATAATAATATATGATCGGGCATACGTACCTCGTTGATTTCGTTAATGTGATGTAAACTTTTTATGTAATTTTTTAATTGTGATTTATACGCAGTCGATTGTATCAGAAACGTAGGTATAAGTTTGAGAGTTCAAACTCCCCCATTTTAAAAATATCAATTTGTAAATAAATAATTGTTATAATAAACAAATTGTGAACAGACCAGCACAACGCAAAGATTATAAATTTACTTGTATAGTATTTAATAGTAATAATAATATTTAATAAAGTCTTTAGTTAATGTATTTGTATGTGTTGCAAAATTATTTCCTCAACATTTTTTTTTCTTTCAATTCGTGATTCACTCCTAATTACGATTTTTTTGTTTTCGCGTCATATACCAATAACTGAAAGTCAACTCGCCCATAAATAATCTGTACCAACGCCCCTGAGTTATACGTTATTATAAGTGCGGTGCCTAAGAATTTCAATAGACGAGTTCTGAACTAAAGTTCAAATGTCTTGGTAATTTATGAAGGTCAACGAAATGCCACGTGAAACCCGGCTGTATTGTTTTGTATTTTTGTTTTAGGTGAGCCTATTTTAACACGTAAATATCTCAAAACGTCGACGAAATTCAGTACTTACAGAAAACAGTAAATCTCACGCGTTCCTATCAAAAACGTGGAAAGTTTTCAACAAATTATTACGTACGAGTATATAATAAACGGCGATAAGTGTGAAATATATTTTTTTAATATTCGACGTATTTTCGAAAATCCGAAATTCTTACGTTTTTATTCGCTCAACTGAATCATAAAGTTTTCTCTTGATTTTCAAACGGCAATCACGCGCGTGTTTACATAAACTATATAGGTAACTGCGTATGTCTGTTGAAATATTTACCCGTCACTGCACGCAATTCCGGCTGTCCGAAATTTCTAGGTTATTGTAAATTATCTATTCTAACTATTTGGAACATTGATACTGGCAGAAAAATGTAAAAAAAAAACAAATATTTCGAAATATAATTCAATGTAGGAAAAGTCGCCGTGTATACATTATAAAACTGTGTGAACGAGTAGAATTCTAATAAATTATTTTTAAAAAAAAAAACGAAATTATTTCGATTTTTTGGGGAATATTTAGAGAGAAAAAATTATAATTTTTTTTTTTTACACTCATTATATTACGTTTATTATCGTAACGCACGCGATCGATGCAAGTATAATCCAGGGACGGATAAAATTAGACTGACGACGTTCATTATTGTATGAATATAATATAACCTTCTGCAGTTTTGTGTTTTTTCACATTTTAGGTCAATAAAAATCGTTCCAATATGTATACAATATAACACTGGGTTTATGCATCGTGATAAAAGTGAACATTTTCATAATTTAATTTTTTTTTTTTCGAGAAATTCTCGTATAGACTTGCAGTGAATCTAATCATTATGAACAACAAAGTCTTTGGAACAATACGGTCAATATGTATATATAATAATATTAACTATTTAAAGCAGGACAGGTTTCATCGTGAATTTATAAAAAATTTTCGAATCCAATATCCACCGTTGCAGGTATAATCGAAAAATAACATAAACACTAGAGGGTTTTAATTCCGTTTTATTAACAATTTCAAACTAAATTATTATTAATGAAAAACCAACGGGGGTTTTCGTCGAATATAACGTAAATATTATTACGAATTAATTTTTTTCCCCACATTTATTCCGTCGCGCGGTTATATAATACAATAAAAGCATCGTGAGCCGCGAATTCCGAACGAATCATTGCGGCCGAATATTTTAAAATTGAATTATTATTGAAAATCTGAAAACAATGAGAATTCGGCTTAGAGAAAAGCGATTGCGAACGGAACTAAGAATTACATCTCTCTTTGTAATCTTTCGAAATTCAAATATCAAACGATAAATAAAAAAATGTGATTTACGGACTTTTTAATGTCTTTTTTTTTTATAAAACCAAAATATTATTTAATCTCGTATAAAACACTCGGCTTATATCAGCCGCGCATATAAAACGGGCACGTTCGTTCAGAATCTCTATTAATATAGTAAATCGATTCTTAAATATGTATATATATTAACATTTAAGATGGAAATTTTGTAAAAATTTGTATAAAAATAAAGCTATCGGTGTTACGATCTAACAAAGTGTATCGAGATACTAAATTATTATCTATAATGGCATCTATCAGTAACCCGTCATACCTGGTTAATGGCAAAACACTTTTGATTTCGCGCCAAAACAGTTTTTTTTAAAGTCCTAAAAAAAATGAACCAAACTCGAGAATATTATTATATTCTCACTCAGGTCAACCTACACAATTAGGGAAAAATACATTTGAAAATTGCTGAAAACCGCCGGTGATTTATATTGCAGTCCAGTGGCTGTTTTTCTGTGTACCGAACTACGAAAAATGACAAATTTTCACTCACGTCCTTATTCTCGATTTCTTAGTATAACGTTATAAAAACCGGATGCTCTTTACGTCAAAGACGGTTTTAAGCGACTTCGATCCACACTATACCAGCAACGAAATATTATGTCTCGTTACGGCCGCTCCCGGGGATACTTTGGGAGACTCCGTATCAAAATAATAACACTACGCGTGGTTGTGGCTATTACTGTACTCGTAGTTTATTTATACACAGTTTACAAATCTAGTTATGTACGTTTTACATAAAACGGCGGTTGATTCTCGGATCGGGCTCGCCTAGATAAGTAGTTTCCGATACGAAGAATTCACCTATACGACGGGCTTAAGTAGGTCGTTAGGATACTTATCCTTGACGACTAACAAAGTTTTGGACCTAGCGGCGATGTGTTCTCGGGTCGGACTAACTTAAATAAGTAGTTCCGACACTGAGAATCTACCAAGTACGACGGGCCTTAAATAGGTCGCCGGAAGTGGGGTGTTTACTGTGTTAGCCCCGAAAAGTGCTGTTTTATGAGCTGGTCCTGTAAAGGACTGTTTTCGTTGGTTTTGGACGGTGGTCGACGGCTTCGTCCATTGGATCTTTCTTGGTGGTTCCTCGGCAGCGTGTCAAAAGTGTTGTTGAGATGTTGTCTTGTCTGCTGCTTGGAATGGAAATGAATTTCTCCGACCGATCGTCGCCTGTATACACAGATTCCCGGTGGCTAGACGCGCTATGATTTGCCGACCAATCACAGCTCACCGTTGCGTTGCGTCGTTGTAATCCGTGCACGCGTGCCCACCGTCGGCGCATCTCGCTGTAACAGGCTCCAGAAAAGAAGTCGCCATATGATCCAGCTATATCTTGAAGCGACTGAGCAAAGTTGGTTTCACGAGATGTGTTTTTTCTTCCGATGCCGAGAAAAACGAAAATTATAAAAAAAAAGTTTTGATTTATCGCTTACAACATAAATAAATACGGTTAAATGTCTTTTTGATATTTTACTGAGGTACTGAGACGATACAATACACTTAGCTTTTACTGCAAGTTCGGAACGAGCTGGTTCGACAATTTTAACGTTTTTCGCATAGGATTTCACGTTCATCGCAATCGTTACAGTGACAAATTAATTAGGAAAATAAATCTAAAAATGCGCGTTATAAGGAAAATTTAGAATCGACGTGATAATATCCTATGTACATTTTTGATTCGAACAATGTTACGGGCAAAAGTAATTTCACGCGAAAACGTTCTCATTATTAATTGACGTACGCCCGGACGGACGTCATTATATTCCGGTGAAGCTAAAAGTCATTAATACATAAACGGGTTTGGCGGTGACGTCAAATTGAAATTATGGCGGTAAAACCGCAGTGCTCTGCGGGGGCGGAACGGGGCAGAGAATCGTTTCGTTATATTATTATTATTATAAAATAATATTCGCAACCCGGCGTATACTTTACCGAAAACGGTGTACAAAACGACCGTATCAGCATCGTTAATAATTGAAACGTTTAATTCCGTGGTTGGAATACACACGAAAAGACATCTCACTGGGGGATATGACTCGGATTGTGTACGTGAGCGTTTTAGTTCAAACTACTGTGACGACGACGTTGAAAAACGAGTTTGATCGCCGCATAATAAATATTATAATAATGCCGCGGAAACGCGTCCAAAACCGTAATAACCGGCCGCACACTTGTGATTCTCGTTCTGTATCACGAAAATGTATAAATGAACTTGTCTTCAGAACATTTGAATACGGTTTAGGTTACGTAGTTGTATTTCTATAGAAAAAAAGAAGCCATAGGCGGAGTTACGGAGTGTTTCGAATTGAGGAAACTTCATTGTTTTTTTTTTTCATTTATTTAAATTAATGCCAAATTAAAAAAAGTTAATAAGATCGTTAAAAGGAGACAAAACGACCGAAGAGTGACAAACACAAATTCATTGAAATCATAGCTAAAAAGATCTTCGATATTTAACTGCTTTTAAATAATTGCTGTTAAAAAAAAAAATCGCTACAATTCCGGTAACGAGTTGTAATTGGGGAATGTCTTTTTCCGAAACTAACAGCTTCAAGTGAAAACTATACGATCGACAATATGCGTCAAAGAAGACTCGACACACTGACGTTATACTTTTACTGTGGAAAAAAATTAACCGTTTCATTCGATATAAATGAAGTTATTGATGAATTCAAAGCAATTCAGCACCACAGTTAAAGACGCTTGTTATTATATATATATATATATATGTATATTAATAAATTATTTCAAGTTTTCAAATCCCTGTCTTTATTTTTCCTATCGACACGACGTATGTTATTTTAATAATACATAAACTCCGATATAAAATAAGTAAAAAAAAAAAACATTTTTCAAATCACCGTATTCATTAACAACCAAATAGATCTTTAAAATAAATCTCCTAATTCCTAGTTAACGGTTAGGACTGTTAGGTCATACGTTCTTGAAACGGAATATTTCACGTTAAAAAAGAAAAAGAAATTACGTTTAGTAAATTTCAAACACTCACCGCACTAAAATTGTTCGTGCCAGTTTGTTTGTTGTTGTGCGCTTTGGTGCACGCACAGCCGCCACTTTCAGCCTGAAACTCAGAGCTGTTAAAATTACACTCTCCGAGGTGACCGGTGGATTTCACTTCACCGCACTTCAAACTCCCTTTCGCATTGTACAATATCGAACGGTCGTTTATAATGGCACAGATCATCGCGTTAATTCTCAAATAAAACGAATATCGTTTTAGAATATTTTTTTTTGTCTCAATATATAACTAGCACGCGGCTATCTTAAAATGTTTGAAAACAATTCAATAATTACTTGTCCATAGCCATAAATATTATTGTGTAAATTGAAAACATGATTGCATACATATAATACGACAGATAGAGAGTGTTATGATGAGGATAGCTGGTATGAGTATGAACAAGAGATCGCATCTTTCGGAGGTGTAAGACTAGGGTGGCCGATCCTTATACACGTGTAGGGCGAAGTATAAGGAGAAGATTTAGCTAAAAACGAATACACTGTACATTAATGCGGGTATATTTAGGCGTTGTTAAAATGATTTTAATATTATTTAAATGTTTTATGTAAATATAATCGATACGTCGTGTATTGAGATTTAAAACAATTTCTCAACACCATATGACATTGTGTATGTATTCTAATTTTCATCGTTTTAGACACGTAAATATAAAATGTGTGTATAAGCGAATAATGTCGAGTGGCGATTTCATAATAGATAACTGTAAATCGTTGATTTATGTAAATCATTGTGATATTGATTTATCGGTTTGGATTTAACGGCGCGCATTTTTATTTGTTACCGATCAATTGAAATATTTGTACTTTAATTTAATAATTTCTAATAAATATTTACGCGGTAATATTGTAAACAATTTTAATGTAATTTTCGATTAACGACTATTCACAATTACACTTATTATTAAAAAAAAATTCAGTATCGATTATAGGTACTTAGCATGGAATAAAACAAAACATTTTACATGTGAAAATATTGTCTTGTTGCTATTAGGCGGAAAATTAAAAAAAAAGTCTAGTTCGGGGAAATATAATATGTGTTATAACAATATATTTGAAATGTTCAAAACGATGATTTTTTTTATTGTTTGATAAGTAAAACTGATGCAATACGACAGTGCTCTGTGCGTTATATACATATATCTCATTCGGTAGGTACTCGAAATAAAAATCTATTACTTTGACAAATACGTTTGGTTTGAAGAACGGGGAATCGTTTTTATTTATTAAACAAAAATATTACGTTTTACAGCGAGCAACGTACGTTTCGCACAAAATCGAAAATTAATTATAAAATAGATATAAACGAGAATATATCCAAAGACAGACGATGGCCTTAACCCTGGGGCCATATATTGTACGTCTACTCGCGTGTCGTCCACCAGAGTATATAAATTTATAACGCACAATAAATCTAATCCACGTGTATTGACACTGATTCTTATTACACATATGTGCCAATCGATATTGTCGCGTTAGTGATTATATAATATTATAGTGACTAATGCGTGTTGCAGAACGGCGGTTATTTAATTGACGCGCAGTTAGTGGGAGTGAATAAAAAAAAAAAAATGCCAACAATTTTATAATATAAACTCGATTATTTATACGTACGACGTGCTATACTCTATTCGGTTTAAGATTATACCGGAAAGCGCACGCTGAATGAACACCAAAGTGATGCTAGACCCCCCCCGCCCAGGCGGCTAGTAGCGGCTCTGTCATTGGCTGCGATTGTCGACGGCACACGACGGTTTCCGACAATCAGAATACCGATGAAACCTCGCCTGCGCGAACACGAATCAATCAATTCTCGTCCGTCGCCCGGTATAATCTTAAACTGAACAGAGTATAAAAGAACGAGACGCGATTTTCACATTTATTAATATTATTAATTGAAATTTAAGAGCTAACGAACAGTCGTCGTGTGCAGTATTCATATTATACAAAATTAAATTATACCGGCACTTTGATTGAAACGACTAAGTGGCAAACTTTTATAATCCGATAAATTCAATTCGAATACAATATTATTGTTGTTATTATTATTAAAACTAAAGGACAATAAGTTAGTTTTAAACTCGTTATCTGCGTTCCGAACGAACGCCGCCGCGAAATAATAAACCCTCGTCGATATTATACGCGTTTATTAAAAAAAAAAATGTTTCTCCCTTACGAAGAGTAAAAACGACAATTGTTTCAAATCGTTGCGGTAATATAATCCAACAAATTTTAACGTCTTTCTACAACCGAAACTGAAGAAAATGTTTTTATAAACATTTTAACTTATTTTCGGATAAAAAAAATCTCTGCGAATTCGCTCTTCGAAAATCATCGGTATTCATCTTACGGGCAATACGTATATTAATGAAAGAAAAAAAACAAATTCCAGTGTCATATAACGTGACAATTATTGTACAAACTAAATTTTCAGACGTATAATTTGATACGAATATATTAAACACCACAGTGAAACGTGCAATTATGGCCGGACGATTATTATTGTTCTTAATATAATTACAGTGAATTTATGAATCGTAAACGGTAAAATTAATAACAATTTGTTAGACGTTTTAAACGTGTTTTATTAAAGGAATAAAAACAACCGATGATCGTACGATTACGTACTGATTATTTCGACTGGACAGTATTGATTTGTGGTGAATTTTCTTTTCGCGAACGATTTCCCTGAAAAAATGTCTATAAGACAATTATATTTAAAATCGGACTGCATTAAAACTAATCTATATAAATGTTTAAAAATTTTTTCTCAGATTTCTTGGAAGAAAGAAGATGTATTCTAGAAAACGTGGGTCCGGACTTGCAGAACATGTACGATTCGACCGGCTTAGAGGTGAGTTTTTATTTAGGAATTTTAAATTACACCTGTGATGGAGAAAAAACAGCGGTTTTCGCTGTTAACGTGTACACAGTTTGAACGGGGGTAGCACTAACGATGGGGAAAACGGCACAAACCAGCATTAACGTAGCACAAACGAATGCGATAAAAACAATTTCCAAATTCCAATGTGGGGAGGCCAACTTAATGGAGCCCCGAAAATCGAGAAAATCGACGAATCCTCCACACTGTGCGAAGAGACATTTACTATGTTATAACGACGAGAGCGTGTCTGTCGAACAAAACGAAATAATGTACCAATGTGCACGTGAAGAATTGTCATTTTTTTTACTGCAGTGTCACGTAAAAACTGTGAAAAATTTATGCGAAAATATCATATTTTTCCATATACTTGTACCGAGAAACAATTGAAAACAAAATGTGAGATATTGTAATTTTTTTCTTTTGACTATAATATAATTAATATATACTTAAAGCGTTTTATTTTATAACGAGTCATTATATTTAACGAATGCCGTAATAAATAAAACAATTAAATTATAATATACAGTTAAAATTTACGACGTGAATTATATACGTTTTTTTTAAAAAAAATTAAAATTTAATTTTATACGCGTAAAACTTTTCTCTCGTAACATTTATATTATTATAAAGTGTTATAATTGTTTTTCGTTTTTTTTCTTTTATTGTTTCATTAAAATATGGTTAACTCTTTATGATTGACTTTACATTTAATATTTTAATATATTTATTTAAATGTACTCGAATAAATTATTATCGCTCTTGTTAATATTGTTAAATATTGCACATTATATAAACAAATGTTTTAAAAATATTCCGAACGTTCATACATTTTATAAATTATAGTAATGATAAAAAAAAAAAAAACGGGGCATTTATTTTCAATTTACCGCTGCCATTCTATTAAGACGAAAGCTTTTCGTATACGAAAAACGCGTACTCGTCAGCATTTAAAAATCGTTATAATAATATATAATTCGCACAATAAACAGTACGGTATAATCTCAGCTTTTAAAACAAGTAAATAATCAAGAGCTATTTAATATCCCGTTGCAGTCCATTTTCATACGTAAAATAATTGCTGTGTTCACAAAACTAGTGTTTTTTTCTCTCTTTCGATAAACCGTTTTCGATATTAAGAGTATTAAATTGTATTAAAGCGCCGACCGGTTCATCAATCACAGTAGTAATAACAATAGTAATATTTAAAAATCATCTTTCATAAAGTAATCTTATAAGAATATATTTTTACAGTTTTTCTATTTCAAAAAAACCTATAGACGTTTCGTGATTATGGCGCATTTTGTATATTCGGTATAATATATTGTTTTTTTTTTGCGATACACGTTAACAATATACATTTTATATACTATATATATTATATATATAAAAAGAACAGAAACTACAAAAACGGAATTTTTTTTTTTTTTTTGTAAATGAGCAATATATTTTGCAAAAATATTTACCGAATAATGAAATAATTTTTGTATGATTTAATTACGTTACGCGATATCAATGTGTAAAGAATTTTCGGAGTCTTAAACAAACGATTGTTTGTATCAAAAAACACGTCTTGCGTTTTATAATGAAAACCGAATACTGTTGGACTACATTTCGTGCAGGCGCGCGCACTAGCGTATTATCATCGCAAAACGAAACTCTCGTTATGGAAAAAAATATCAGTTCCTACTGTATGAAATCCGGCCCATTGTCCCAAACACACGATTGACATTTTTAAAGTCAAGGAATGATAAACGTACACAATAGAACTCCCGTTTGGACCCCGTTAAGATCTGCGTAGTAATACGTGATTTTTTTTTTCTTTAAATATTTTTTTTTTATTATTATTATTTCTCGGATTTTCGTGATTCCGCGTAGTTTTTTTTTTTTGTCTGCTGATCGGGTCTATTCAGGACGTCCGGTACACTGTAATATTACCGATGATTCGGCGAATATTTACATTTTCGTATCTGACGATATTAGTATATTATACTTTGTCGTTGTCGGATCTCGTTTCTGTGAATGTAAACGTACGAAACGGTTATATTATATTTTTATCTCGCACAGTTTCGGACGGAACGCGAAGGTAAAATTTGTTTGCGAGTCTACGACGTACGTGTATGGGCTAATATTATTCAATTATAAATGTTTAAAAATCCGGACTAAAACCCGGAATTAGAACATTTCACCTTGGATTGTTGACTGACCGCAATGTATTCATTTGTGTTTCGATAATGGTTTTTCATATGAATTCTTCACGACGTACGGCTTAAAGCCCACACAGGTGCTCAGTGATTACAGTTAGCATCGCGGCATACGCGAATGATATTGGAAATGAATGGAGAGACGATAATACAAAAATGGGAGAAAAACGTATTGAGCTGAGAAATGTAAGGCTCAGTATTAATGAAGAAAAGACCGAGTACGCGACGTTCACAACCGGACGAATGGTGATCAGGTATACAAGAAGAAAAATTAGTTCGAGTGGAACAACACGGGTTTAGTATAGAGTGGATCCGTTCAAATACGTCTCGGGTGGATTATAACCACAAACGGACACAACGTAAATACGAACAAGTAAATGTTTTTGTGGACAAGGAAAAATCCTTTGATCAAAGGCGTTCTCTAATAACTCAAAAGTCAGTAAGTGTTCAACGTTAATACGACCAACCGTCCTTTACGGAGCTGAAACACGGAGACACCGAGAGAAACCGAAGAACTATAAGGATGGCAGTGCAGACGCGTGAATGGAGGAAACCGCGACGTGCAAATCGTTTTTCATCGACCAGATAATATTATATAGTGAAGGAAATTAAAAGAAAAATATTGTTTTGCACAAGACACGCCTGGAGGAAGCTGTAAGTGTTTCGCCGCTAATAATAATCGAGGACGACCCGGGTAAGGAGACCGAGGTGGGAACAAGAGGGACGCAAAGCCAGTGGGATCAAAAATAACCATTGGAGGGAACAGAAATAGATGGCGGTATACATGTTTATTCAGCGGATTGGCGGAAGAAAAAAAAATGAGAAGAAGGATTTTCGACGAAACGAAATAAATAATCGTGTTTTTCTTTTTCTCCGTCCTTCCGAACCGAGTCTGAATTCTCGTTACCGCTGCAGTGCCGGAGAGAACGTGTCTCGTTGGACGTTATAATGTTATTGCGCGTAATGCGAAAGTATCGGAATGGGAGTTTATAACGTCGTCGGTGAATAATAATAATAATAATAATAATAATAATGGAATAAGCCTACGACGGAAACGCGTATTTATTAATAATTAAGTTAGGTAACCGTTGTTTCGGTCACGGGATTCTCTGGTGGGAACACGGAACGGCTTTTAACCGGGCGGCGTTCGCGCGCGTCTCACCCGCGTCCCACTGCGAAACTTCGCGCAGCGCGCTCGCCGGTGCGGTGATCGCGCCCTCGGCACGCCCGGGTCTCGCGAACCCTGCGCGACCACTTGCTCCACCGCCGCGTCGACGAATCCGTTCACCTCGTCAAACTCGGGGAGGTTTCGGATATTTTTCGGTCCGTCGCGGTACAAACCGGGTACATACCGACGACCCCGTGCCATCGACCGGAGTTCGGATAATAACAATCCGTGACGTTTGTGTGGTTATTGACAACACCGCGACCGATCGAGCATATATATTGTACGCATAAACGTCACGAACCCAGGGTTTTGAGGTCGAGCAGAGTTTTGGAAAAAAAAAAAGAAGAAATTTGCGGATTTTAAATCCCTTTCCCCCACAGGACAGAAAACTTTCGTTAAACGAAATGGAAAACGTATGTGGTAAGAGGCTGTAAAATTCCCTCGCGGTCACGAGAACGGATCTATAGTTTTGAACGGTATTTTTTTTTTCCCCCATAATAAGTAAAAATAATAAAAGTCTAAAAAACAAAATCCGCAAAAAAGAGAAACGGTTTTTAATTCGATTTTTACAATATTTCCCGGTTAAAACAGGTTAATAATGCGCTTCGCGCTACTACTCGGAACCCATTTCAATCACAATAATTCCTTTTTTTTATAATAATCAACCGTAATCGTCTGCACGTTCGAATTCGAATTTCTCCAGTTATTTCTACCAGAAATGTCAAAAATCTTTCGAATTTTACAGGGCTTCATATGTGTACTTTTTTTTATATATATATATATATATATATTCAATAAAAATTCGGCGATAATTGCAGAAATGCACGTATACGATTTGTCGGGATTAAATTGGAATAAATCGTCCACGAGGAGTCAATATAAGAACGGAACGTTTTTTTTTACATATAATTCTGTACTATGTTTTGAATTCACTATAACGAATTAACGTCAGGAATTCATTTCGCTCATTACAGAAAAAGATATAAAAAAAATTTGCCTGCATTAAACGCGATAAAATTATCCCCCCCCAAAAAAAGAACCTATACAAAACGTATTGTTTTGAACGGTTTTTGCTCGGTTAAATAGTAGACGATAATATATTATATTATCGATGGTATTATAAATAATTCAGAAACGTTTGCCGGGAAAAACAAAACGATTATTTTCGCCAAGCGTAGAAAAAAAAGTGTAACCTAGAAACACTACGAGACGTGTGTACAACAAGACGGAGTGTCTTTCGTAGCTATACTATACAGCCTACTATAATACACGCAGGGACTAGATCGCTCGAAAATAATATAAATTATAATATTAAGTTATATGAGAAATTGTATAAATATCCATCGCAATATACAGTCATATTTAAGAAAAAAATTTAAAAAATTATTTGATTTTTTTTTTGCCATTTTGGCATTTTTTAAATGTAATCGGAATTCCAAATTAGAGCGCACTTCTGAATACTGCAATGTCTTAGTAAAGATAGTCTACGAAAAATACTATTAAAAACGCCACGTTCCATTCTTAAAATTGATATGATATCCGTGTACTTTAAACTGGACGGCTGTCCAGTGAGCATTTTACACGGAATTTTCATCCCATGGCATTGAATAGAATTTGGTAGCAACATAAATTAATGGTAGTTTCAGATGAACATTAATTTTCCTACATTATCATTTTTATTTTTTATTGTTATTTCTTTTGACGAGCGTTACCTTAGCTACAGGATAAAAAAAAAAGGATTTTTACACAGAAAAATAATTTTTCGCTGTATCCCGCAACGTACAAAACCTACATACATAAAAAAGATTTTTTTCACTTGTAATTTCATCGTTAATTAATTACGGTATATAAAACACCGTTCACGTTAACAACATTATTATCAAATACATTGCACCGCGCGACCAATACTGTCGTTCTCGCGACTAATTTTCTAATATTTTAGTTTTAAAATCAACACCTCTATCGAGGCCAATTGATATTGATTACCAAGCGCGTACGCGCTGATTTTAGTATCTATAATATTGAATATTTTTTTTTCTTCTATTTGTGTACTCAACAGAACCCCTCCATCCCCGATACCTTCCGACCACGACGTTTACCCATTTCAAATCGATTGACAGCGTAGAACTTTTAGTTTTCATTTTTAAGTCACTATATAAACTTGGTATAGAAATATATAGGTCATAATAAAATGGTCTTTCGTTGTTTGTAATAATACATATATGTGTCTTATAGGACATTTTCCTTCCTTTCATTTAAAAAAAAAAAAATTATTATTATTATTATTATTATTATTATTGCGAACAAAAATCAACCACGCACTAAAGACTAAAATAATTGTGATAATAAAATTAATTTCATTTTAAATCGATTTAATAATCGATTTAAAATAGTTTCAACAGATTTGTACGTAATACTTTAAAATATCTCTTCTTCTTTTTTTAATTTCAATTTTTATACAATTTACGTTCCTAAGTGATATTATACAATATTTATTTTATTTTCCTCGTGTCCAATCGCCTATGTACGAGTACGTAGTATTGAAAAAACGTATAATCCTTACACAGGTGTATTTTAACATTCAATAAGACTTTTTTTTTCATTTAACTTTTTAATTTAAATTTAATTGAAACTAAATTTTAAATTAAACTAACAATTAAACATTCCCCATTATTATATTAAGTTAAATGAAAAAAAGTCCTGTTGATTTTTAAGTATATAATGTAATATATATGTATAATATATGTATAATAGAAATTTCTGGAAAATTAATGACACTACGCTATACGGTAAATCAATGGAAATTAAATTCCACAAACAAATTTGATCGACGCTTTGATACGATTCACCTCGGTCAAAGTATCTATTATTTAATCACAAAATGCATTGTATTTTTTACTTTCATTAACATAATAAAGCTATTCAATTTTACCTGCAATTGTAAAATTTCCATTTTTACATTTAGAATAAATTGCGACTAGAGTTATCGTATTAATTCAAAAAAATGTGTATAAATATTTGAGCGCGTGAATGTTGTAAATGCGATAAATTATGATAGCTTAAAAAAAGAAGTAATTTAAAAACGAAAAATTTTGAAATTTTAACAATAAACATATCAACGATCAGTTTATAATAACGAGTTATGAAAATCTATAAGTTGGTCTATAGAAATTGACGTGTCCACTTATTAATGTATATTTATATTTTGTTTATATTGGATAACATAATATAATCGTGTAAGAAAGTGCAATTTAAATTTTTAATTAACTGTGAAATACAGAAATAAATTGCCTATATAATTAGCATATATAAAGATTTTTTTTTTGTAACGAAAACTTTATATGTCTAATAATTAAACTTTATTTTAAACGCGAAACAATAACCTACCTCATTAATTGCTCAATTACTCTTTTGAAATTGGGTTTTTGAAACACTCGAAACGTTATATTAGGGGTTCGTTTATTATTTAATTACTTGTTGTCGTCGTGTTTTTCTGTTATGAGAAATTAAGTACACAGGAAAACAGAAAGAGGGGAAAATACAACAATTTCATTAATACGATGAAAGCACAAAGCTCTCTGGTCTGTTGAGTGCATAAATGTATTAAAAACTACCCACGAGAAAGGGTTAGTTAAAAAAAAAATTTTATTTAGACAAATACATTGGAACCTATGCGTGTAGAGAACAAAAAATCATAGTATCATATTATTATATATTAAAAAAGTTTATACGTTCGTATAATAATAATTTTCCATAAATATTATATTAAAATAAAAAATATTTTCTTTTGCCATCTATCGATTGAAATGCAGTTTTGTTTTAAATTATATAATCTTTTTTTTTTTTTTTTTAATTATTTACAAAAATTACTACCACGCGACGCATTAAATATTTATCGAGTCTATCGTTTTGTGTTTTTCGCGTAAAACCAAATCAATAGCTACAATAGAGACAACACTGTGCTGTTTTGGTATATTCAAACTATACAATATACATATAATATATATAAGCCTACGAAACAAAATTATAACGAATGTCGTCGTTGATATTAGTGCGTTAACGTGGTATTTTAATCGCGCCATCGTACCATTGGCAAAAATATATACTTAATAATATTTCTATTTTTTTTTTTCATTTTTAAGGCTTCAAATATATAATTCATAATGGCCTGCTGTTGGCTGTATACAGTGTTGTAATAATACGTATAGAGGCAACGCGCCTAATTTTACAATAGGTAAACGATACAAAAAAAGAATATTAAAAACGAAAACTATATATACAAACGATGTGAGTTCTGCCGCTTTTATAAAATTAATTATGTTTGTTTCTTGTCTGGATCCGGGAGCTTCTTTTAGCCGTGTTGGGTTGATGTTCGACGTTGTACGAGTTGAATGGAAAGTGAGACATTCGAGGAATATGTGTGTTCGACCGAGAGATTGCGGAGACATTTTTCGCATTTGAAGACAGATTCTTTACTCGTTAAATATTAATGAGTTAGTTTTGTATGACCTATACGTACTCTGGTGTAATATTTAGAACGGATCCGGAAAAATTTTACAATTAAAATGAAAACAGTCGAAATGAATACAAAATTTAAAATTCAATAGTTTTTCGTAATTGTAAGCATAGAACATATATATATATATATACGTTAGAAAACACGAAGCGAACGGAGTGGAAACCTCAATTACAGAACTCGTTCAAGTCGATTGCAGCAAAACGTATACGTTCAATCAAATATCAATTATTGTCATAGTGAAACTTCTCGATGTCTGTTTTCATTACGGTGTGTTTTGACTTTTGGTAAAGCGTCCGATACGTTTTACAAACGAAATTAGATTTCGATTGATTCGCTTCAATCGAATACGAACGATTAAAAGGAGAAAAAACATATATTTTACGATTATTATTATTAGTAAATCACACGTATACGCGTTTTGCGAGCTAATAAAATATAATATTATTTACGCGAAACATTAGTAGAAATCGTTTGGATTTTACAAGAGAGAACGCGATATCATAGGTGTTCTCGAAAACATAATATTCAAGTATATAATACGTGTACACAGAGAAGATAGTTAAATAAATTCTTCCAGTCATTAAGGGCCATTGAACGAGTATACTGCGAGGTTTGCTGGTGCGATTACACGATACCTATTAGTCGCAGGAAATACGTTGTTTTAAAGACTATGGAAGCGAGTGCTTACGTGTAGGAAGGCGTAAGCTTTTAAGTTGTTACGGCGCTGCAATTAAAAACCGATTTACGCTCAGATAATAATGTTTTCGAATACAAGTTTTTTTTCGGTAATATCCTTAAAATTTTAAACGCGTATTATTCGAAATTTACAATAACGGACGTGTGACGCGCGTCATTAAATGTAATAATTATAAAACTAAGTCGATTTCGGGTTTTGGAGATTTTCAATGTACGTATCGCATACGTACTCAATTATAAAAAGTGTAATTACGAATAAAAAAATACTCGCTTTGCAACCTTTTGCCGGATTTAATTGTATAAAGTTTTTTCTTTTTAAAGTACGGAAATTTCTGGTTTCATACTTTGAAAAAGTAACTATAAACTGAGTTAACCTTTAAAAAATATCAAAGTGTATAATGACACATAGTTTTCGGTTTGTCTAATATTTTCACTACAAAACGTACTGTGTCGATGCTTAGTAAAATAAACAATTAACGTTTTCTGTCAAGTTTTCACGTTTTCGTGTCAAGAGGCCATGGTTCAGCAATTAAAAAATTTCTAGAGTTAATATACAATCATTTTGTCGTCTGATGTCTGGTCATAATTTACTTCCTCTTCACACTTCCCGTTTATCGTTAAACTCCTCCCCTCTTAGACACGCTCAGGAAGCTGAGTGTAATGGCAATCACGTTTTGTTTGATTGTCCTGCCCTGACCGTCGAGAGAAGGCGTTGGCTTTTATCCCTCAGGAGTATTGGAGTTCCTTTGAACCTAGAAGGGATTCTAAGGTTTTCTTCTCCAAGAGTAATCACACCTATCCTGCAGTTTTTTGCCAAAGCTGATTTCCTTATTTAACAGTGTTAATATATATGTACCTATATGTATGTTATATGTATACTTTTGTATATGTATGTGTACTTAGGTGTATAAGTTTATGTATCTTCTTTTTTTTCTAGACCACCCCAATTGTTTATATTTGTCTGTTTTTCCCCCTTTTTCTTTTTGTCCTTTCTTTTTTGCTTCAAAAAAGTTTCGTTGACCATTAATATATATGTACGTTATAAATGTTGAGCCTCAATGCCGATTGGCCAAAGCTCATTTTTTTCTCAATAAAAAAAAAGCAACTAACGAAAGTGATTTCAATTTTATTTATTTTTATTTTTATGATACCCGATTTCTCGCACATAAATCCCGGGCCCCAGTAGTCGCCGCGCGTGTGAGCTCCCACCCGACCTGCACCACCTTCTCGGCGTTTCTTCGACAACTGCGGTGTTTGGTTTTTGCAGAGAGCAAGGATCGATCGACGAACAGCATCATTACTCGTGTACCACCACCACCACCACCATCTGTCTCCGCGATATAGGATGTGTGTAATAATAATAAACGTGTGCGCGAGGAAAAGGGATCCATTAGTCACGTGGAATTTTGGCAACGAAACGCTGCATATTCCCCGACCTCCGGCACCGGCGACAGGCCAAAGGGTTATGATATCATCGCGGGTGTAATGGCGAACGGGGAAATTCACTTCGAGACTATCTATACGCGCACTCGTATATACACATAACTCCCACGAGTTTCTAGTGTATTATTGTTTACGTCCCGTCGAAATTCAAACTGCAGCAGTAAACCATTTATAAACCTACTCCGCCCGTCTACTTACCACCGCCGCATCTCCTCCGCGCGCGCCAGTGCGTCAAATCCTCGAATACTCCGCGTGGCTAAAATATACACATTACGAATTCATGCGCAATATTATAATTTATAACGTATACTCGTATTGTATAACGAGCGCTAAATAAATATATGGATACGCGGTGGCAACACACAAAGTAACGGATACAAGATGGTCTTCGAAGTAAATTTCGTATTCGTTCGAATAACACGCGTAGGTCCTTAACCTTTTTCTGAATCATGAACCCGTTTCGAGTATAAAGCATAAATGCAGACCCCATCCCATCACAAAAAAATTAAGTAAACGAAATCTTTTATTTTTTTAATGATAATACTTAAGACTTAGTCAATACATTGTTGTGAATAAAACACGTTTTTAGGATACGTGCGAGTGATTTTTTTTTCAGTTCATTAAAGTTTTAGTGTAAAATTTGTAGTATTGTTCCGATTGCATTATTGCCTTGAAATTTTCGAAAAGAGCATATTATCATCTTCGATATCCAATCGGTTTCTTGATTTTGTTTTGATTACGAAAATAATAAATACACATTCAATAAAGTTCACAATAAGAATTTACATTATAAATATAACGGTTTCTACCTCGATCAGTGGAAGAATCAGAAATTAATTTCAAACAAATTTATTTTTGGATTATTTCAAAAAAAACTCACAGCCACTCCGCGGATCCCCCGAGTAACCTTCTATACGAACCACCTAGGGGTCCATTTAAATTTTAATTCAGAGATCTGCGTTCTTCTTATCGTGTTTTAAATTTATATATATATATATTTACAATATTTGCGTATACCGGTTTCTATATATTTATAATGAAACTCGTGATCGCGTGATGATTAATAATAAAAAATGACGGTTATTAAAACAACACAAAACGTGGTTCAGTTAAAACTTCTCGGTAAAAAGAAACTGAACAAAAATAATAAATCTATCAACGCGTAAGCGAAGTTGAGCCGATACATATTACATCTTAATAGTTATTAATATCCAAAATTTCTTTTGTCGTGTATATAAATTATAATTTAAAATATATTTTGCGCGCGTGAAAAACTTTTCTTTCTTATTTTCTTTTAATACACTATACGGAATATTAATTTTTAAATAATAAATGTAAAGAAAAGTAAAAGTTACCGAATTATTACAATATAGATAGAATATTCGAAAAAAACCGCATCGTTTCGTTTCCAATTTATATCAACGACTATAACAAGTCTATTTTAAAAATAATTTTTTTAACAAAATAATAAAAAAAAACCTAGTGAACGGTTTATATTTCGCGAAATATCGAAGTATAGACAATAATAATTGTAAATGAGTTTATTATTATTTCTATGTATAAAATCGGATAAACTGTTACAACTAATGCGCAATTGGTTCGGTAAAAACCATTATATTAATGGAAAATATTGTACTGTCTAACACGAAAAACGTTTTTCTTTACACGATTGTGTAACGTTTTCGTCTTGCATTACAATAATATAGTTTTGTGTGAAATTCCATTACACTCGTATGCGTGCGTTTGTACACTGTATACGACATAAACAGATAGAATAAGTGCAGGAGATGAAGAAAGAGATACACGCGTCTGCAGTGTATATAAGTTTTTATTATACAGGTTTCTACGGATGCTGGAAAAAATTGTTTCACTCGCCAAAGTTATTATTTTATTTCAGTTATCATAAATTTCTTTCGCGTGTATTCGAGAAAGTCGACAATTTTTTTTTCTCTCCTTCGGTAAACCGTTTATTCTCTTTTCGCCGCCGCGATACATCGTCCGTTATCGAGTTACAGAAGGCTAAACCAACGAGCAGAGATCCTTCAGGCTATCACTTCGGGAGGGGTAAAAAAAAAGGTAGCGTTTTAAAAAATTCTTATAACACTTTATGTGACGAACTTTTTCGCTATCAGCACACGAGATTTGGTTATTTCGAATTCGACGATGAGGCGGTACGACGCGTTTTCTCGATTAAAATAAAACTTTAACGAAGCGAAATGAAAAATGTGTACGCGTAAAATTTACACGGGTTATCATCAATTAAAATTAAAAATTAATCCGTATTTATTCATAGCACGCGCATGTTAGGTAGGTGGGCACCTACTTTAGTACTTTATTTATTATACCGACCAAAATCGTGGAACACGCCGATAAATTACAATAACTGAAATACGTTAATAAAATAGAATTAGTTTACAACGCGTGAGACTTGTAGAAAATAAAAATAAATTAATTAATTAACACATTATTATTTGCACCTCGGTGTGTTTAACGAGTGTTGAAAAATATTAACATTTGATTATAAATATGTATGTATCATGGTCGATTAAATTATTAACGATTTTTTTTTTTTAATATTTATTTACCATATTTTAATTTTTTATCTTATACGTACATTTCTCCTGCCGTAATAAATGCGAAACGTATCATCATTAATTCGGCTCGTATAGTGTTTTAATATTGTTCGTCAATTCAATTGCACAACCTTAATTATTACGATTGCCAGTTTGTTTGTAAAACTATTTTAATTTAAATGCGTTCAAACTTAACGAATAAATCTCGGATGACACATAAAGGATACGCGACCTGCAGGATAACGCGTTGAATACAATTTAAACTCTTAAAACGACTTTAAGTTTCACGTTTAAAGGGTGTGGGAGGGGAAAATGATTATTATCATAATGTTCATGAAATGATAATAATAATAATAATAATAGACGGTAACGTTTTCAAACTTATAATAATATCGATAATTACGATAATATTACACAATAAACTAAAAATCATACCATAAATATGGCGGTGCACGATTGGAAATTAATCGATATTATAATATCGTAAAGTAATTTTGAAAGTTGAAGAAACATTTTTGGCGGGCGGTGATTGCAGGGCCGGAAAACTATCATTTATAAAATAACGACGCTTTGACTCGGAGAAACTATATTATAATAAATTGTCCGCGTTACTTTACACGCAGCATAACAAAGTGTTTTTTTTTTTTTGTAAAATCCAGTTGGCCAAAAATTACATTTTAAACAATCGATCGGATACAATATATATATTATATAAATTCTATGTAATATCAATAACGTTTTGAATTTAACGAAATAAACGCGTACAATTTAGTTGGCCATAATACATATAATATGTATACCGAACGAGCATAGAAAACGTTTCCGTACCTCAGAAATCCGTCAGAATCCGAACAAACTTTTACGCGAATAAAATATCTTTAGCTGTTTAGTGAAGAATAAGAGAAAAAAAAAGGGATATTTCGGTAAAACTTTTTATCATATAAATATTTCCACGCAATAGAGAGAATCCGGTATAAAAGTTTCTACGTTATATGATATTTTTTTTAAATATATCTTTATACACGTGGTTTATTTCAAGAAGACGCGTACCATCGAAATTACGCATAAAAAAACCTTTATCAAATACTGTACACTGTATAATATGAAAAATGTGTTTCCTTAACAATATATATAGTTCAATTTCATAAAGTTTTTTTTTTAATTTTTGTATATTCGTATATAAAAATGCGGTTTGTTTCCAAACCCGTTTTGTCATGAAGACAGTACGTGCACCAGAATTAAGTATTGGCTATAGGTAAATAAAAAGTTTCGAATGATCAAAAAAAAAAAAAGTCTTATGCGTTGTTCGTATTGCCTTTGTAATTGCAAAAGTTTATATTAAAACATTTCTTTTGACGTGTACCGTCGTTAGTATTGTATTGCTTTTGATCCGATATGAACCGCGACAAAACGCGCGTGGTAAATAAAATTGAAAATATTTTAATTTTTGATGAACAAAAATTTAAACGTCGCTAACAATTTATTGGACGGAATTGTTCTTAATCGTTATTATTTCGGTTCGATGCAGCTCCTCAACACTATTGAAAATTGATATTCTTCGGAAATTTACAGTCATTTGTCGATTATCTAGTATTATCGTTATTATTCTTTTTAATAAATATCTATTTCCGGTATAAAAACAAAAATTTTTTTAATATTTTAATTCTTTTATTTATTTTTTCTTCTTATTACTGTAATATCGTAATGATTTATTCGTTATGCGTTCGTCGAATGTTGTAAGTTAATAAGTTGATAATCAAATACAAATATTCGGCTATAAAATATGCAAATTATTCAAACGAAGACATTGCTCAGTATTTCTTACAAAGCTAAAGGAATTATTGATTTTCGTTAAGAGTACCGCTTTTAAAAAAAACAAATTTTAAAATATTTAAATATATTACAACAAATTATTGGAAAATAATGCTGTACAAAGGGTATAAATATGTTAGTAGGTGGCAGCAAGCGATTGATGAAAAAAACAGAATCAAACGACAAGAAAACGTGTTCTCGCAATACAGGAAAAATTACGCATCAAATGATTTTAGAGATAAAACACTAATAAAAAATTACGCAGTTCTCAGAACTGAACAGTCGATCGGAAATAAATTGAAAATACAAATTGATAAAACTGCGTCGATTTAACTGTGCAGTTAAAACGTAGCGTGTGTAGACCAATCAGTACAAAACTGCTTTTTAGTTTCACTTTCGGTGAAGTAAAATTCCTTTGGTTTTTTTTTGTTTTCTTTTTCTTCTTTTTGTTTTGTTTTAATTATTAAAAATTAAATTTATTAATAAAGTATTAAATAGCGTCGTCTTGTCATGACAACATCTGTGGACGCAATGTTAGGTAGTTATGCCATACAGCTGACCACTTAAAAAAACGACTTCACTACGCGCTACGACTGTTTCTGTACTACGACTCCGTAAAATTTTTTCTGACTGTTCAGTCGAATCACTCAGTTTTGACCGAAGGTGTGTAGATCGCTTAACTCGGCTCGTTCGATGTCTGCAACTTTTATCGTTTTCATCGTACCGTGTACGTTTTTCACGGATAAAGTTTTTTTTTCTTTTCTTTTTAATTCGTGCTTAGGTGTGTTAGGTGCAAAAAATATACGCGAATTCGCACGAAGGTATACGATTCGATTATATAAAGCGCCGTGGCCGTGGGCATTAACGAGTTTAAAAGTTAAAATTGAGTTTAATCTTAATTGAGTTACTAACGCGTTCAAATTTTCGACAAATTAATTTTTAACCGAATAAGATATCGGTTTTTTTTTAACTCGACGTGTCACGTCATTTTTTACAAAAGTTTCTTCGTGATTGAAGTTGTATTATACGCATGGACTACGTATGTAATGCATGTAGTATTGAAGACAATACGCGTGTAAGACGTTGGAGAAGAATTAGAATTTTTTTTTTCTTAAAGCTTATTAGGAAATGTTTTTTGAAGTCAAAAAGAAAAATATAAATAATTTTGTTTATTTACCCAAACTTGTATTTTTTTTTTTATTTGACTGAACAAATTAGTTAACTCGCCGAACCTATTGACGAACGACTATATAGAGAATATGGTTTAATAATTCCCGACGATTCTCGCGTTGCAAGGGCGGGAAAAAATACGGAACCTGAAAATCGGTCGAGTATATAATACTGTCGCGGGGCGTTGTGGCGTGGCGGTGGTGTGATTCTCGGGGTGTGTGCTCGCGTGTTGGCAGTTCGCTTCTGTAAAAATGATAAATGATCGGCCGTGACCATAAAAACCATATTTCATATCCCTGGACAAGGTCGACTTCGCCCATTTAATGGAAGATAATGCGTGGGAACGGTAGCAAACGAAACCGAACACACCGCCTCCCCGCGGTTATTAAACGAGATCAATGGTCGTAATTTGTATATGCGAAGAAAGGAAAAAAAACTCGTAGTAAACAATTGTAAAGTACAAGTTTGACGATAAAGAAATTTTCACGTGACCAATACGATTGCGCGGAGTAGAGAATTTGAAGAAGACGCAATATTGAAATAAAAATTGAATATCGGAGTGCTGGTCGTCCGTTTAACAATATACGCATTATAACTATAATCTATGAAACTTCGATTCTTCATCGTATTATATATGTACCTAATAATATTGTGAATTTAGTTTTTCGATTGCAAGAAAAATAAAACTAAATTTTTAGAACAAGTTTCAACTGTCAAACGTTTCAAATATTATGACCAGCATCGATGGATCGCGGGATGCGGTTGTATCAAAAACAATAATCGAAAACGAGCGGTGCACTAATAGTAATTTTTTAATCCACACTTTATACAATATTGTCATTTAAATTAATTATTTTTACTTTTATTAAAACATATTTTTTTATTTATCCATATATCGTACCGAAAAATAATAATAATAATAAAAATAGATTTGTGCGCGTCACACGAATTTGAAGAATTTTCAAAAAAAAAAAACATGTGGCACATCTGTAAAACGTTTTGGACACTTCTTCCCTCCGTTCCAATGGACATTTCCTGCAGCGTATTTTATTGATCGGAAATGTTCGCGGTTAAACTCCCGTTTATTTGATAACAGATTAATTTCTTAAAGACAACAAATTAATATGATTATATCGTCATATATATATATATATATATATATATATATATAGAAGAAACACCATAAAAAATAATGAGAGCTGTGTAAAAACTTGGTCGACAAATAACTTTTACGACATTAAAAAAAAAAAAAAAAATGATTACGTTAAGTGAAACACGCTCTCCAAAAACGATAATAATTGATAAATACAAAACTAATCTGTTATAGCTGCTATAAGCAATAGAAGATGGATAACATAAAAATGTTATAAACGCCAACATTCCTCGTGGCCACACGCACCGCACGTCGTATTAAATTTTAAAGCGCGATTTTATCGTTCTGAAAACGATTCGGCGGGGCGGAGTTATTGTTTTCTCCGATATTTTTTCTCCTTTTTGAAGAGAGAAAAACACAGAAACAGAGGCAGTCTCGAAGCAATAAGCACTTCTGTCTTCCGAGAGTTATCAACCTCGGCCGAAACTTTCAAAGTTCAATAATTCGATTAAAATCTCGACCGCCTACAATATATATATATACGTGTATTATTATAACCACAAATTTATTTTAGCCGCTGTAGAAAAATATAATGAATTCGCACCACGATTCCACGGTAAATCAGGCTGTTTTCCAACTTTCTTTTCTCTCTCTCTCTCTCTCATAAAATAAAACAAATTCGTTAATCGTAAACTTACCTTTATCGGATTTTCAACCGATATTATATAGACAACGTAATACGGTAATGTAAAACTCTTACAACTCGTTTGCCGAAACGAGAAATAAAAAAAACGTACGTTTCACGTTTTAAAATTACCTAATTAAATTTCTTTTATTGCAGGTATGCGTATTATAATATATAATATACGAATAACAGTGCGACCGCAATAATAATTTTGCAAAAAATATAAACAAAAATGAAAATGTTTAATTAACAATACGTTTCCTTTGTCGTCGAAAACGTTCTGTTATCGCGGATTTTTTTTTTTTTTTGTTAAGGAAAATATGAGAATTTGTGTTATTGTAGTAAAATATTCAATATTGAAGACCCGGAATTATTACATGGAATTGAAAAATTATTTCAAATAAAATATATCGCGCTTTATTATACGTTTTTGTTATTTTTCTTTTCCGCTTAAATTGCCTTACTTTTTGTTGAAAACGATAAAAATATAAACTAATTTAATACAACGCAATTCCTATTTATTTATTTATTTTTCATAATATTTATTTGGCCCGATTGACACGTATTGTTATAAATCCGTGTACACGTGCAATTGAACGAATTTTGACTATCTTTCTATTAAATCAATGTTTGAGTTTTTGTTTTGTTCGACCATAATTCTGCGCTATATATATTGTAATAAATATATTTTCGATATAATTTTTGTAATCGTAAGGAAATCGAAAAATAATAAAATAAGGAATAATAATATAATAAGGAAATCAATAAATTATTGTTTGTTTTTTGTTTCTTTTAATCAAGGAAGATTGATTTGGTGCGAGTAATTTTTAGAAAAATTTTGGTGTTTAAAACGCTATTAATCGGGTTACGTATCGTTAAATTTTAATGCGCGTTCAATATTCGAGTATTTTTCAAATAAATCAATGTCGTTCAGTGTGGAAAAGCCTGCAAAATGCTTCGAACGACTAGACTCACTTTATACTGGCCGCCTTGTCTGGTGCATTCTCGCGTTCCTCGTAATATAATGATCATTGATGAAAGTAATATTGACATTTTCAACGAATTTAACAAAAATTGTAGAAAATCAATGGACTACGACCTTTAATATGAATTTCTAACAACAATTTTTTTTTCTTTTTTTAATAAATACGTACATCAACTTTATGAACTGTAAAAAAATTTAAAACTCAACACACTTTTATCGCGGAGTTCTATTAGGTACTAAAAAAAAAAACCATAAAAATGTAGGATGAAACGAAAGTCTATTGCGTTCGACAAATGTCCGCGGGACACGCTGTATAGTGTGTACACGACACATAAAATATTAAACAAAAATTTAATATATTAAACCAATAACATATTAAAAAGAAATTTTGTATTGTATCGGAAAGCTCGGAATTAAAAAGAAAAAACCGAATATCATTTTTATTTTTCGTGCATCGCCTTTTGTATATCACGTTTATGTCCAAATACACCGACCACCACGACGACTCGTGATGGTGAATATATACGTGTGTAATTTCGGGAGACCTAGTTAGAAATTCGAATTATCTATAGGTTTTCGAATTGGTGAGGTTTGTTGGAATTACCGAGGGAGAAAGAGAAGAAATTCGAAAATTAAAGTGAGTATTGAAAAAGTGTATTGCAGAAATACAAAAAAAATGTTTAAGCTTTATTAAAAAAAAAATCGGTTATTATCTTCTTTCGCAGGCATTCTTCTAGTCGAGAGTACACTCACCACTTTCTCCCTCGTCCTCGACGTGTACGATGACAATTCAGCGGTCCTTTTGTTCGAGTCGAGAGCCGGAATGCAGCCGAAACGTATAGGGCGACATCTCTTTTTTTCTTTCACCTCCTTCAACTGCCGCTTTTTATTACACCGGAGATCGTCGAAACGAACGGTACGCGTTTTCATAAAATCATTGCCGACAATTCCGATGCGAGAGAAAATTCCGTCCGACCGGCTACAAAGCAGGGAAAACAATATTTAATAATTTGTCGTTTTTATACGGTACAAAATCGATACGGATAACGGGCGTAACGTTCGAATTACTGAGATTCCGGTGTCAATCACACTTCGGTTTATGGAGAGGACCGACATACATTATAGTTCCCATCGAATCCTTGCGCAGAGGATTTCTCGGAAAACCGAGTGTTTAGTCCTGGAATCATGGAATTTTCGAATTATTAAGTTTTGAATTGGTCTATAGTGTAATGGAAAACGCATTACAATACCATTTCATACGTGAGACAGGGCGACGATGGACGTCTTAACGAAGCGCGAAAGCCGTCCGAGAGATTAATAAATACACGTCGTGCACGTCTGTAAGATGACATTCTTGTTTTTTCCACGGGTCCAATTTACGGAGCATATAAAGCAAATAATATGGAGAAAAACACGAGTCAAGCGAAATCTCGAGTTTTAAAAATTACATTAATTAAACGATCCTATATAACCCATTTTCTAATACGCATACTGTTCATTAGACCAGCAACGTTTCTTCGTGCACGTCTTCTGAAACGTGTTAGAATTCGTTCAATTGTCATACCCAAATCATTCTGAAGAAGTTTCTGCACAATTTGTACTATATATATATTATATATATATATATGTGTGTGGAAATACTTGTAAACTGCAACTATGTCAAATTCTTCATGAACGATGGCTGTAGGCGTTTTTCTGCAGTTCTCGTACACGTTTTTCACCAAATTCATAAGCCGTTAAGATATTAACGGTTTTTTTTTTGGTAACAGTCTATAAGACTGTAACGTTACCCCAACAAAATAATATTGAATTCGCGGCGAAAATTGTGTTGTACGATGGTTATTTTTTTATTCCTATTCCTCGTATATATTATGTAGTTGACCTTGTGTGTGTGTGTGTGTGTGTGTGTGTGTGTGTGTGTGTGTGTGTGTGTGGTACGCGTATGACTGCCGCAACTATACTGAGCGGTCTGCTGATTTCTGACCACTATTTATAGGCGTTTTCCTGCGTGTGCCACGCCCTCTATGTTGTGTCGTAACGCTATTCGGTGACTACTTTTTTCCGGTTTTATTTTTGTTCTTCCTTTTCCTACATCTTCATTTTTTTCTCGGTTCATTAATAGATCTTTCTTCTTGGTTATTACTCGTCGATGTGAATATTTCATTGGCAGAGGGGGTTGCCCCCAATAAAATCAATACATCGTGACGCACTTTCTTGACGAATTTTAAAAATGTGCACACAGCGAAAACATAGACCACTTCAAAAAACTACTCTTCTTTCAATAAATAGCGTTTAGTATACGGTTATATTTAGAATTAAAAATAAATATCTGAAGGATTTTAAAAGGAGCGCGAAGCCCTTTTATCTAGGGCATTGTGAGTCCTGAAGTTTGACTCTTAGCGTCAGTGAAAATTTTAAACCGAAACCACCACTGCTGTCACACCCTGTATATATATATATATATATATATAATATCCCACGTCCCTTCGGGTTGTCATTTTTTTTCGCTCTCGCGTGTCGTCCGAGTGATTTTCAAATGATAAATACGTATCGAAGAAACGTCTATTCGGCCGACCCCTTGGCGTTACGTGTGTTTGCCATCATTTTGGTGGCGAAAATTCGTGACGGAAAAAAAAATGTATACGCGTGAAGAGACTGGCCGCGCCTTCTGTCGAGGAGACACCCTTCTCCCGAAAACGACCCGTTTTATCCCTTTTCGGTCGAAATTAATTTTCTCCGCCGCCGCCGTTCACTTTCGCCCGCCACAAAAAAAAAAAAAAACGACAGAATGTAAAATTACAGGATTTTTTTTAAATTAATTATATAAACACGCTAATATCGCGTTTTATTATTATTATTTTTTTTTAAGTCTTTTTAATTCGTTGACCGAAAATATGGATGCGGGACGAACGCGTTATAGTGTCACGTGTTAATATGTGCGTTTCTCCGTTGTTTCTTATATACGGTCAATTCGCATAAACGTCACTTTAAAAATAAAACATATACCTAATTAATATGGAATGACACAGTGAAATTTCACCAGAAAAATGCGTTTTTCCGCGCGTGTGTGAGGTGACCATTTTAACTTTATACGTATTTATATATAGTGAGAGAAATTTTATGAAATGTTACAATAAAACGACATTGAATTTTTTCGCGTAAAGAATCGCGTTTACATCGTACCCGAACTCGGGGCGTAGTACTCGGAATACGTGTGTCACAAAATATATTCCAGTCGTTTTTTTTTCTTTTCTTCAGAATTTCATTTCAGAAATAATGCGTTAATTTGTGTTTCGTCGAATACACAAAAGCCGAGTAGGAACGAGATGAGAGACGGGTTAGAGAAACCCGGAGCAGCAGTCGAGCAGAAGTCAATTATATTACACAGTGTGGCCGGAGAGAAAGGGAACCGTATTATAATCGTGCGGAGAAACGTGGAATAATATAAGGATATTTCTATTGTGTGCGCAAAAAGAGAAGTATAATATAATATATACGTTTTAATGGAGTGTTTTTTTTTTTAATTATTCAACGTCATAATATTATTTTGAACGGATGACATAGTTTTTGTGATTTCAGTAGATTTTTTTTTTTAACGCCACATTAAATTTTTTTGAAAACAATTTTGTATTTTTCAAAAACGCCATAACGACGTCGGTGTTATCTACAATAAATATATTTTTTTTATAGAGAACGCGAAACGTGTCATCCAAATACGGTATAATACCGTGTGTGTAAAAAAAAAAAGTAAAATTTTATCGAACGCCGATTTTTCGAAAATAATTATCCACCGGACGACTTTTATTTTCGATTATTCAATGCGTTTATTGTGAATTTTATCCCGATCAATAAGCGTATATTTAACGTTCACTCGAGTATATTTTAATTCTATTTTAAATGTTCACGTCTCAATCGAGTCTCGGTATTCATATATTATCTCCGTTCGAATAAACGGTTTTTATTTTATTTTCACAGGACCGTCGACGCGTCGTGTGGCACATTATTGTAGCGCGTTCGTTTTTTCTTTTTTTTTTTCCATATCAGCTCCCGTGTTGTAAACGTTTATAGAAATCTCTCGCGATTTTCAAAACGTACCATCTCTATTTTCAATTTTTTTTCCCAATACCGTACTATATATTATCTGTTATATATTACGAGTATGTTACAATCCTTCGCCGCGATCTGTATACGCTTCGCAATAGGTTTTAAAATAACTATACAACGCAATAAAATATACGATCCTTTTTTTCCCGGTCTTCTCCGCGGACGACACGTAGTACCGAACCGTTCGAATCGAGAATATTTTTTTGCAGAAAGTTTGATTACACTATATATATATATATATGTTATTAGCAGACAACCGGAAAAATTATAACTAAAATCTGCGTAAATACTATATTAAAATATATTCGTATAAAATTCACAATACTCATATCGGAAATTTAAGTCGGATTGAACTTTTTTTTTGGGGGGGGGGAATAATATATACACGGATTTAAAGACTACTTATTTATTTTTTCGGAGGAGAAATCTAAAAAAAAAAAAAACGTATTGAGCTCTTTTTATAATATCGAACGGATAATTATAATTACAGATTTGAAAAAGGCGAAATAATCTCAACTCGACACTGTGTGTCCTGCGATCTGTATAAATATATATATATATATATAGTAACGCTCGCAAAAAAAATAAAATAACGAAATCCTTTAACGGAATACGAAATATCGGCCGAGACGAAACGAATTTCCCGGCTACGGCAGTTGTTTTTTTTTTTTTATTATTATTTGTTTATTGACTGAGTTTTAAAGTTATGTCGTTTAAAATCACGATAAACATAATTTTGGACTTAAAAATGGATTTATTCGTGAATTCGTATTATATATTCAGGCTTTTTCCCCCCCCATATATAATATTGCGCCGCGTGAACGAATTCGAACTTTTCTTTTAATTTCCGATTATAAATATTTCGCTTTTTTTATTATTATTATTATTATTTTATTTTATACAATATATATTTCACTGGCAAAGTCGGAATTCAATATATATTAGTATATATACAGTACACATATATCCGAATTTGAACTTTTCAAAACAACGAAACTTTTGTAAGCGAACGCGTGTAAACACACACGCACCGTGTATCTCAGTCCATTTATCTTAATTTATGGAACGATTCGAAGTGATTGCTATAGTCTCCGACGAAGGAACTTTCTGCAGTCGTTTGTATTAGAGAAATTCGTGATCGACCTTCGTTATGACCGAATAAGTGCGAGCCAATTAACCGTAATTTATCTTGATTAATTCATTAGTTCCTGGCACACTTAAAACTTCTCTGAAATTGTTCTAATTAAAACGGCCGATATAATACGCTCGATTCGTTTACATATAAAATCGATTCGTTTATATTCATTATTGTTGTCGGTCGTTTAAGCAATTTATCGATTATTGTCGTTTTTCAAAAAAATATATATATATTAACAGTTTTATAAAGATTCCACTAAAAATGAAAAAAAAAATTGGGGTCCGCTATATCCCAGTGTAAATCTTTGAGTAAAAAAAGAACTCATATATATATTATAATATTAATGAACTATTGGACGACGTAAATGTAATTTAATTTTACCAACTTCATGTGACGTTAACGAGACTACATAAATACTTAAATAGGTCGGACGTGACTATCCGAAGTGAACAATCATATCGGATTCTTAAAAAAAAAATTTTTTTTAAGAATAAAAATTAATACACTGCCTTTCGACTATAATACTCCGGGTGAATTATTTTTCTCTTCGGTCTCGTATACACGAATAATATTAACGACAATAAAAAAAGTAAAAAAAAAAAAGTATTATCGCGAGGAAAGCCGGTGGATCGGACCGAAATCATCCAAAATAATTTTATTATCTCGCTACAGGATATATATACGTATAATCTAATAAATTGTATGACGTTAAAAATAGTAAATTGTGAATAACGGCCCGACGGCCGGGAGTTTAAATTTTCAAAAGGTCATGTTCAATTCGAGTCCGTGTCACTCACTGTGACAGTTCCGAATACAAATTATGAGTGTATTATATTACTACTCGCCTTACTTATATATAAAATGTAAATCATATTAAAAATAATAAAAATATAATTGACTTGCATTTTTTTTTGTGCGTGTTTTTTTTTTTTTTTTTGTAACGCAATTATTCAAATAAAATTTAAATATATTATAATAAATTAATTTTAAAAAATTGTTTAATTTTTCAAGTGTCTACCAATGACAATTATCATTAAAATTCTATGTAAGTATACCTATGTTTTTAAAAATGATGCGGCAATATCATATTTTATTCCTTCCGAGTACCTATATATATATATGTACGCTAATATACATACTCACCGATATATTGGAAAAGGGTGCGTAAAATGATGATTAAATCATACAAAATGTAAAATAAAGTACATTTTAAAAATGTACATATATTTAATTTTTTATGGTAAATTATTTTTATACGCATTACGTGAACAAAAAAAAAACTTAAAGTTACCAATACATAAAATATACGCGTTTATCACGTTGTCGGCCGATAATTGATATGTGCAAAAATGAACATAAAATAAACGGGACGTGTCGTTTTATTGAAAATTCCGAACACATCAGACTTTTCGTCGTTACATATAAGTCTCTCGGTAACTTTGAATACCGGTTGTTGAAGAAAAGAAAATTAATAGCGTACCCATCACCTTCGAGCTGATATAAAATATTTATTTCTATCATTTTCGGTGTTACACTTTTGATACATATATTATTGCATCGTCCGTCCCATTAATTCGGCCAATAATAGAGTGATGTCAATACAGAAGGAGGTGGAAAGTACGGATTCGATCGAAAATATAATTTAATTTCAAAAAAATGAAATTAAAAATTCGAAGATCGCAATCTTTTTTTTTTACCTTCGGTCTGAAACATTTACGTACACATACATAATATATAATAGTCGTCATCACAAAAGTCGCAGAAAAAAAAAATTCGCTGATATCTCATCTACGTTCGTATTTTTTCCCCTAACATTCCTGTTTGTATTCCTGTTTACTTTTAATTTTGGACCGAAAACTAAGTGAATTATCGAATATTTATCAGGATCCGCGCATCTTATTATATAATAACATATATTTAGAGAAAATCGGAATGTCAAAGTCGGCATTATTGATTTTTATTGTGCGCGGCAGTTGTTGTATACATACTATGGAATAGCGAAAACGTGTTTTTTCGAGAGATAATAATGAAAATTAATATTACACGCATAAAATATATAAGTACAAGATTTCATTTATATACGACGTCGCATACGGCCCGAGTAAATATATGATACATCACGTGTCATATATGTTGAAAAATATAAATAATTTCTATACATCATATTATTTTATAATATATTCCTTATACCCGTCTGTCGGTTTAAAAGAAGATAAAATATTATCGTTCGTTCCGCGGTTCGAAAACAATTTTTAAAGTATATATATATATCTATCACGATCGACTTTCATATTAAAATGTTTATATTATATTAATTATACGGATAATAAATCAAAATCCCGTTATGAATATGGCTAGTAAACGCGCGTTTAATTCTATACGCAAATATTCGACAATATTCAAAAAAAAAAATTTTTATTTTATGTCTGACAATAAAATGCGAGATATTATTCTATACTTTTGTTCGCGTTATGAGCATACAATAAACATTCTTTTATACATAAAAATATACATATAATATGTATCATATATATTTTATAATAATATACTATAAAATATATTTTATTTGTATAATAAAATATTTTCATGCAGGCTATCATTTTCAGCGAATCTCCTCGACGTATTTTTTGTTTCCGTTGTTGTTTTTGTTTTGACTTTTTATTTCTGAATAGATACAGAGTAAACAATTTTAGTTTCTGAGCGGAGCGATTTGAATCTATTGTTTTTACAATGATGTTTATTTTTTTTTTCTATCCTGTGCACAGATTTTCGACCGGAAGGAGTGCTCCGATCTCTTCGGTCACAATTTGTTTCCGGCAGCAATTCGCATCTAGTTGGTACTTTAGAGAGGTGATTTTTCGATTTTCTCAAAAGCACCCAAAAATATAACTCAAAAACGCAATTTCGTCTTAATCGATTGTTGTTTTACAAAAAAACAATTCAAATATTTCAAACATTTTAAAAATAATGTAATTTTGAAACTAATAGTGATAGAAACCTGAAATTTTCACCAAATATGTAACTTTAGACTATATTTATACGAGAAAAGTAAGCTCCGCTCAGAATCGTTTTATCGAATGCAATGACTTATCATTGCGTTCAAATTTAAAGTAAAAACAAAACTCTAAAATCATTATCCGAGTAATTCACTTAAGCGAAATTCACAACACGCCGCGGCTCGTTACCTTTTTTTTTTTTTTAAAGTCTGCTAAATAAACATTTATATATTTGTATAAAATCGATAAATATTTCGACGTGTTGTATATATTATATTCGACGAGCCAATTAATTCGTCGTCAGAGACATTATAAAATAATAATATACGAACGTTCTCCCGAGTATATATTGTATAAAACATTAATGAACACGTTTAATAATACACAGCAGCGTAATCGTTTGTCGATTTTTTTTTTTTTTTTAAATTATTTATACTAATTGATACAACAGTGTTTCGGCCTATAATGATATCGTATTTTCGTCCGTTATTCTTGAACTACCAGAAAAATACATTTTTAATTATTTAATAATATAATACGTGCGAAAAACTCGGAGAAACATATTTAAACGCACCTACTCTGATCGTGTAACGTTTATACGAATAGTAACATAAATTCTTGTCAATATAAATTCTTCTACGGTTTTCCGACCAAACGATTTGGCACGTCGCGGAGTAATTGTTTTCAGATTCAAAGACGCGCCTTATAAATTATATTCAGCGTTGTTTGTATAAATCTCTGGAAAGAATATATTCCGTTTCCGCGCTCAATCACAGTGATTCGATTAAAAGACGAAAATATAAAAATATATTGCACAACGGTATACGTGCGTAATATCAAAAGAAACTTTATTAATTATTATTACAATATTATATACGCGAGTGAAAATAAAAATAACGATTTTTCGCCTCGGTTCGGTTTCAATAACGACACTATACTCGACCTTCGAATACTTTTGTTAAAATAATTTTTTCGGGCACCAAACGCGCGTTTATCGAAAAATCGAGCGGAAAAAAAAAGTTTTATTTACACACGTCACCTTTTCGACCGATATATCATTTATTTTAATATGATCTGCAGGCTAATGCGTATATTATTCGTATACGAATGCATTAAAATATATATTGCGCTCACGTACGAAATTTATTTGTCACTATATATATAAAACGAATGAAACAATATTATAGCACCGCGATCGATATAAATAATATACGCCATAATATTATTGTTAAATTATGATGTGGTATTATATAAAAAAAAAAGTCAATCGGCTTCGCATTTTACTGTGGACTATATCGCGCATTAATCATTCGAAAATACGGTGCAGAAATCGTTGCAAAACACTATACGTTGGAAAACGCTACTGCACACCGTATGAACACTAAACACTAAATATATACAATAAAATATATGCATGTAATTTACAATTTTTAATTTAATTTCAACCGTTTTAAGCGCGTATTTTTCGTTTTTCAAATACGCGACGAATTCCGAGCCGCAATCCAGCAAGTACACGGTAAATCCTATCCGATCCAATCGCTCTGCAAAAAAAAAGAATTCGAATAAAATACTCGGTCCAGTAATATCCGTGACTTTTTCAATCCGTCTCCGCGTTGCGTCATCGCGATGGTGTGTAAATCACATGTGGGAAAAGAGAAAACGCTTAGAGAATCCGCAAAAACGGGTCCCGTTGTCATTTTTATTATTATTATTATTATTAAGTGCCAATACGGAGCAGCGTATCGAGTTAATCAATCGAAAGTTAATAATTTGGGCACCTCTCGAGAATACAGCGAAGTTTTGCGTCGTATGTATAAGGTAAGGGCGTAGTCCAATTTATTCGTAGCGTAAAGTCCAAAACAGGTTCTATCCGAGTAAAAAAAAAAAAAATGTAACGCGTATCGGTAGGCTTGTCAATCGGACTCAAATAAAAGATTATCAGTGCGAATAATAATAAAAAAAAAAAAAACGTTCTTCATATACAAACGGTATGGGGGGACAAGAGAATATGGCTATACGAAGAGGTCAATTAAAGGCGGCCGTCACGAGATTCGGAAATTATTTGCGTTCAGAAAAGGTCGATCCAGTCGAGGTAAAGGCTCGACGAGAAAAAATCGAAGACGTATGGTTGGAGTACGAGCAAGTTCAAACGGCTATGGAAGCAGAGGATGACATTGACCTTGACGCGGAAAATAAATATAGAACGGAATTTGAGGACTTGTATTTTAAAAACGTTGCGTTAGCGGAGAAAATTATTACGCAGAATTACGCGACTTCGGAATCAAAAACGTTTCAAATCGGAAATAAAAACGAGCAAGCTAATACGACTCAAATGTATGAAAATAAAGTAGCACCGACTGTGAAATTAGCGGCGTTAAACGTACCTACATTTAGTGGGAATTATCATGAATGGGCGTCTTTCAGTGATATATTTTCGGCATTAGTTGACAAAATGTGGCGTTAAGTTCTATAGAAAAATTTTCTATTTACGAGCAGCACTATCGGGTGACGCATTAAGCTCAATAAAATGCCTAGAAACGACAGCGAATAATTACACGGTCGCATGGAAATCGCTCAACGCGCGGTATAATAATAAAAGGTTCTCGTTCAAGCGCATGTCAAAGCATTATACGATTTGGAGACGGTGAGTGGTGAATCGGCAATCAAACTGAGGCAATTTTCTGATGAACTCAGTGGACACATGCGTGCCTTAGAAGCCCTAGGTCAAGAACCAATTAAATGGGGACCGTTGTTGGCACATTTAATCGCAATAAAGCTCGATAAAACCACATTGAAAGAATGGGAATCGAAATCGTCGCACGACGAAATACCATCGGTGACAGAGTTGGTAGAATTCTTAGAAATGCGATTTAAAATACTAGAATCTGTAGAAAGCGCAAAAATATAAATACGCGAGGTGGTGGAATATCGATTTGGAAAAAGCCAGGCGAAAAGAAGTTCATCACATTCGTTTGCGTCAACGTCCGAGTTAAAGTGTTATATTTGTGGGCTGGCACATACGATTTATAAATGTCCCAAGTTTAGTGCATTAGCGGTACAAGAGAGAATAAAACGCATAACAGAACTCAAGCTTTGTAAAATTTGTCTTAGACAACACGAAAATAAAAAATGTAACTCGCGGTTTTGTTTTAAATGTGCAAAGCCACACAACACGTTATTACATCTGTCAGGCGATCGAAATATTTCTCCAACGAGCGAACATAAATCAATGGGGCAAGGTTCGATGACTAATATAACGACGGTAAGTGAAGTCGCAGAAGCATCCACGTCGGTAAATGCACATGTTTCAGCAATACCAGACGACAGAATTTTATTGTCGACGGCGATCGTATTGTTACGCGACGAACTAGGAAACTTTGTGCCGGGACGCGTATTATTGGACTCTGGGTCACAAAGTAACTTAATCACGGAGGATATGGTACAGACGTTAAAATTAAAAGGAAACGTGTTAATCATAAATTATGCGGTATCGGAAATGATAGTCAAAAAATTTCGTCAATGGTGGAAGCGATTGTGGCATCGAAGTATAACGACTTCATGTTAACGGCATCGTGTTTGGTCGTAACACGCATAACAAAAAATATACCGTCGAGATTGATAACCGGTAAGCTTTCCATTCCGAAGAACATAAAGTTAGCAGATCCTTGCTTCCAAACGCCTCAAAAAATTGATTTGCTTATTGGTGCAACTTACTTTTTTGATTTATTGCGTGCCGGACAGTTAAAACCGATAACAGATGGACCTGTATTTCAGGAGACTTATTTTGGATGGGTTGTATCTGGCCCCGTAAAGAATATAGAACCATCAATTATTAATGAAAATACGTCGAGTGCTGTTTATTGTTCAACGAATGAGAAACAAGAGACAGAATTAGAAAAATTAATCGCGAAGTTCTGGAGGTTGGAAGAATACGAAAAGAAAACGATATATACAAACGAAGAAAAATGTGTCAAGTTAATTTTGAGAAAATGTTAAACGGGATATTAATGGTAGATTTATTGTACATTTACCATTCAAAAACGACGTATCTAAATTGGGAAATTCGTATAATATAGCAAAACGTCGATTATTATTGTTAGAAAAGCGATTTCAAAAGGATCCTGAGCTTAAAGCAGACTACGTCAAATTTATGTCGGAGTACGAAGAGCTTGGTCACATGGAACAAGTGGACGAAGGTGTTGGTAAATCGTATTATATTCCGCACCACGCAGTACGTAACGAAAGCAGTACGACGACAAAATTGCGAGTCGTATTCGACGCGTCATGTAAGACGGATACAGGCGTTAGCCTTAATGACATCTTACTCAAAGGACCCGTAATTCAAGAAGAATTATTATACATATTATTACGCTTTCGAACATACACTTACGTATTAACAGCGGACATAGCAAAAATGTATCGCCAAATTCTAGTCGTTAATAGCCATCGTGATTATCAGCGGGTGTTATGGCGAACCGAGCCAACACAAGAAATCAAAATATATCGTCTTAATACGTTAACTTATGGTACCGTCCCAGCGTCTTTTTGGCAACAGCGTGTCTCGAAAATTGGCGGAATCGGCCTACAACGAATATCCAGATACATGTTCATCAATCGTAAACGACTTTTATATGGATGACTATATAGGTGGCGCAATGTCTAAGGTGAAGGCAAAGCAACTACGAGATAATCTTATTGATATTATGAATAGTGCTGGTCTGAAGCTGCGAAAATGGATGTCAAACGATAAAGACTGGGTAACCGATTTAGAGTCCGACACCGACATTACGCGTATGATAGGTGATTCATCAACGAAAATACTTGGTCTGCACTGGAATTCGGATGAAGATGTGTTAGTATACACAATGCGCCAATTAAACGACGACGTTGCTATAACAAAACGTAAAATATTATCCGAGATTGCGACTGTGTTTGATCCGTTGGGCTTACTTGGTCCGATCATAATAAAAGCAAAGATAATTATGCAAAATTTGTGGCACATAAGAGCTGACTGGGACGAGCCTTTACCACAAAATATTCGCAAAGAATGGCAAAGATATCGAAAAGGATTACAGTTGGTAAATGATATAGCAATACCTAGAAAAATAATTAGCGACGGGAAAATAATAACGTTTCAGGTGCATGGTTTTGCGGATGCATCGTTAAAGGCTTACGGCGCTTGTATATATCTAAGAAGTACCGACGAATATGGAAGTCACACAGTAAATCTAATTTGCGCGAAGTCAAAAGTAGCTCCGCTGAAAGTTGTGTCTCTACCGCGCTTAGAATTGTGCGCGGCGCTGTTATTAGCTCGATTGGCGTCTCGTGTAATACCAAAATTAAATTTAAATATAAATAAACGTAAATTTTGGAGTGATTCGAGTGTGGTATTATCTTGGATAGCAACTGTAGCAACCCGATGGAAAACGTTTGTAGCTCACAGGGTTGGCGAAATCCAGGAACTCACGGTGATTAGCGAATGGGCACATGTTGGTACAAAGGATAATCCCGCAGATATTATATCCCGTGGTTGCGACGTAGATACATTGAAGGAAAATCGAATTTGGTGGCACGGCCCCGAGTGGCTTAAAGAAGATATAAAAAATTGGCCAAACACGGAAAAGGAAGCGAGTATAATAGACTTCGAAAACCTGCCGGAAGCGAAAGTAAATACCACAGAAGTGTATAGTTTTATGTGTACAACGACCTTTGATTATCCTCTGTTATCCGCAAAATCGTCGTTAAAAAAGATTATACGTATAACTGCATATTGCCTACGTTGGCGGAATAATGGTTTAAAAGCGCATAATAATATTGTTGGATCATTACAAGTGGCTGAAATCGAATGTGCGAATATGGCATTGATTAAAATGGTGCAACGCGCGCATTTTAGTAAAGAAATAAAAGACCTAAAATCCGGTAAACTACAAGTTGCATCGACTAGCAAGTTATTTCGATTACGACCGTTTTGTGATAAAGACGAAGTCCTGCGTGTGGGAGGTCGATTAAAAAATGCAATGGAACTAAATATGTATCAAAGAAATCCAATAGTCTTACCAAGCGACAGCGTATATACCAACTTCTATTCCGTAACGAGCATATCGAGCTATTGCATAGTGGACCACAAGCGCTCATAGCTTCTATTCGACAAAGGTATTGGCCATTAAAAGCACGAAATCTCGCACGAAATACGGTTCATGGTTGTGTGACGTGTTTTAGATTGAAGCCAGTGATCGTCCAACCAATTATGGGAGATTTACCACGCGATCGAGTAACCGTAAGTCGACCGTTTTCGAAATGTGGCGTCGATTTTGCCGGTCCTATATGGATAAAAACCAGTTTACGTCGGAAAGCTCCTTGTACGAAAGGGTATATATGTTTGTTTGTATGCTTCGTAACAAAAGCGGTGCACATCGAAATCGTCAGTGATTTAACTACGAAAGCATTTTTACACGCTCTAAATCGATTTTTTGATCGTCGAGGTAAAAGCTCAACGATTTATTCAGATAACGCGACAAACTTCGTGGGCGCTCAAAGACATCTTCGAGAGATATATCAATCGTTGCAATCGGCGGATCATCAAAACGTGGTATCTGCAAATCTCGCTGACAAAGGAGTAGAGTGGAAATTTATACCGCCACGGTCACCTCATTTTGGCGGTTTGTGGGAGGCGGCGGTAAAATCCATGAAGAATTTATTATATAGGGTTTTAGGAGAAGCGCGCCTCACGTTTGAGGAATTAAGCAGTGTGTTGACTCGGGTAGAATCCTGTTTAAATTCACGTCCTATCACGCCCATGTCTTCCGATCCATCCGATCTTTCTTATTTAACGCCCGGCCATTTTTTGATTGGTGACGCATTGACTTCTGTACCGGAACGCGACGAGACAACCACACCTGATAACCGTTTGGATAGGTGGAGAAGGGTGACCAAGTACTCACAAACTTTGTGGAAGCGGTGGAATACGGAGTATCTTAGCCAACTACAGGAGCGAACCAGATGGGCTGGTAGTAAAGGACCGAGGATGGGAGTAGGATCAATCGTGTTAATTCGTGACTCGGGTTTACCACCATTACAATGGCGTCTTGGTCGAGTAGTCAAGGTCCAGGTTGGTAGTGATGGAGTGATACGTTCGGCATCAGTTCAAACCAAGGATGGTGAGCTTCAGAGAGCAGTGCGATTGCTTTGTCCTCTGCCATTTGAGGAAATAGAGTGCCAAAGTAAACGGAAATTATTATTATTATTATTATTATTATTATTATTATTATTATTATTATTATTATTATTATTATTATTATTATTATTATTATAATTGTTTCAATGCAAAAAAAAAAGGAAATGTATTTTTATTCTAAAATATCGCGCCGCCTTCGACGACAACAAATATTTTATATTATATTATTGTCCTAAGGGCGGACAGGATAAGTTTATTTGCCCGAGTAATGACGAGAAATAATTTTATTTCTGACACAAAGAAACAATGGTGACATACGTATATACATATATATACAATTTTTAATTTTTGTACTTTTTTATTTTATAACTTAAAAATCGTATAAAACGAGAAGTTATACGCGGCTCGATTTCACGGCGCTCCGTATAGGCAATTCCGAATAAAGTCACGCGTTGTGGGTCCTAATCATTGGTAAGAGAAACCTGAAAACATGGTACAATATTTCACACGATACTCGCATACCGGTCAATTTATTAAATTTGAAAAAAAAAATGGAAAACGACATTAATTAATTTTATATATTTGCGTTGTTGTGTTGCGAAGAGAACGTCTAGTTCTACTCGTGTAACAGTGTAAAAACGTAAGGAAATTCGAGGAAAAATCACTTTTTTTTTGTATATTTAATAATTATTATTGAGGAGACGTTCTCTACACGAGCCAGCTGTGAGCGCGGAGAGAGCGTTGCAAATTTTACCTCGACCCGGAATTTCTTTTTTCGGACGATCTACAATAAGTGATAATTCGCGGGTAATCTGCAGTACGGAAATACGCATATAACCAGTGCTAGAGATCAATAAAAAAAAAATAAAAAATAGTTGTTGGCTGTATTTTCATTATCGAGATAATAACGATTTCGAAATGTCCACGTCGATAATACTGATCGATTACTGAAAACGTATCAAAATGTTCCATTCACCGAGTATTATTGTAAATTTTACACCGTTGAATAGTGTTTTATATATATGATTTTCCCGACGACATCAGAGACGATGATTTCGAGACGTTATTCGAGACAGGAAACACAAATTGTTCATCAACAACACGCGTTAGGATTTCGGTCCAAGTGTGCAGTCGCGAACGGTTAAAGAAGTGCGTGAGTGAATTACGACGATGACCCGTACCGAATGATGAATTCGATCGAACGATCTAGATAATTAAAACGACTTGGACTCGCAACGATCAATTTTAGTGTTAAATAATAAATATCAATAACATCATCTCGCACGCTAGCCGATAATAATTTCGCGTTGTGTTAACTCGAAAACAAAACATGGCCAATCAGAGCTGCAGACGATTTATTACGGGTCTCCGCAACAATGTACGTGCGGTATGTTTATATGCCGACGAGGAACGCGAAATAAGTAGAAAATGGTATTTATGTAAGCCAGCGGATAACGTTCGTTTTCAACGCGGAGAACGATAAATTTCTCGAAACCGCGACAACGCGATCGTGGCTGGAGGAGTGTCACGTCGTGATTAACGCGCGCCGAACACGCTCGTATACGTGTATAATTATTAATAAATTAATATAAAAAAAAAAAAACACTGTAAGTTAATACTCGTAATTAATAAAAAATATATATATATTAATAAAATGTCATACTCGTAATGAAGCCAAAGAGTATTTTTTTTTTAAATATACGGTTGTATAAAATTTGTTTTTTTCTACGTACATCCTTGTTCGTTTTTAATTTTTGTTGTTGTATTTTCTCTTTCACTTCGCACCTGGTTTTTAGTCGAAACCCGCACGTAGTAAATATAAATATCATTTTACACACCAATGGGGTGCCTGGTTCAGCAATTTTCAAATGTACACGTAACTGCGGAAAATGTCGGTCAGTTATCGAGCAGCAGAAACCCGAAAAACTCCATTTCAAATACGTTTTTTTTTTTCAACATTTGGGAAATCGAAAGTAATTTTAATCGTCTCCGGAACAATAAGCCGACATCGAAAAAATGTCCTCGCACCCGCCCCGGAACTTCTGATTTAATTAATTTAATCAATCGACGCGTGCGTGTGTGTGTGTGTGTATTTGATGTGGCGCGCGACGGGTAAAGCAAACACACAGTGGCCCAACGGGTCGCGGCTTCCTCCTCCGAACCGAACAGAACGCGCGCGCGGTAATAGAAATTTATTATCGAGTCGGCGGACGGGATCGATGCGGCTCGCTGTGCTCCCGTCATCCTCTCTCGCACTTACACGCTAGATCGTTCTCCATATATATATATATCGCTCTTCCGATACGTATAAATAAATCATTTAGGCACCGCTAGAGGTCGTCGTGTTGAGGAGACGAGGACCGATCCTCGTCAATGCACCGTCTAGTCGTGTAATAATCGTGTAATAAACATACACGATTTATAATAATTACGAGGACAACGCCATTACTCCGAGGTCGCAGTGTTAAGTCATCGAATCCCGTCCATTGCGAAGCTTAACAATCGACATATAACCATGCGGCTACTATATTCTGTCCCGTTCGCGTTGTAATTATTAGATTCTTATGGTTGAAAGACATCGGCAAGCCGTTGCGAATTCACAGCCGCAGCGCCGGCGGAAGGGCAGGGCAGAAGGGGCAGCTGCCCAGGGCCCCGCTATTTGAGGGGCGCCGCACTATTCGTGGGATTTAACGATTTTTAAACTTAAAATTAAATAACAAGTACTGTCTGTCACAAGAAAATTTGTATGGTATTTTAATCTTTAAATTTAATATTATATATTTATTATAGTCGGTTTCTAATTAAAACTTTTATTTAGTGTAAACAATTACATTATACATTTTATTTTAAAATGAAAATTGTATCTTACGCAATAGACGAGCAAAATAGATGCAATAAATAAATAATATAGCAATAAATGGCGTGCGGTGAAGTTTAAGGTGAAAAAATTATTTCGGCCAGAATCGGAGAACGAGCGGAAACACACCACTTCTTCACGCGCAAAAAATAAAAACCAAAGTCATTGCATATGCTTGAAAAATGATGCTCGCGTTTTTCTTTGATAATAATCAAGGCGTTGTTTATTCAGAATTTATGCCATAATGTTCGACAATCAACTCGACCGCGTACTGTGTGCGACCGTAAAAAAAATTGAGAAAGGCGAGTGAATATCGACGACCAGGGAAACCGACGAAAGGGAATTGTGCTCTTCCATGACGATGCAACTCCGCGTTCGGCGAACGTCACGAATGATCTTGTTAAAAAAATTCAAACGGGATTTATCACCATGTGATTTTCATGTATTCGTGCCCATGGAATACGGACCATTGAAGACCCGGTACCACTCAGACAACGAAGTAAAAGACACCGCAACCGAGTGGTGTTCACTATGACTGGACGGGAGATTTTTCAACAAGGAATTTTGTAAACTCGTATAGATATATTAAAAGTGTAAAAACTCGTTTGGCGATTGTGTAGAAAAATAATTTATTACGTGTACTTTTTAATAAACGTCGTCTTTTTTTTCTTTTGAATCGTAGTACTTTTGGATTTATGACACAGTGCAACTTACTTTTTGATTGACCCTCGTATATTTTAGTAGTAAAAATAATTTATAAAGTATGAAAAAATACGATTTATTAGTACGTCGAATATGAATTCGGTGCGCTCGATTATTATTCTTGATGACCTGCACCAACGTCCACATCGGTGACGATTAATTTCGCGATGTTTGACAGTTGAGAATTTGTTCGAGAATTAAATTTTTTATTGCGACCGTCACGCGAAAACCTTACCTCACAATTATTATACGAACAATTGAACGGAAAGCAGCGCGTTATTTATGCATAACTTTAGCGTGAAATTTGTTGGTTAGCTGACTCGAACAAACAACCGGAACTCTATTAAATATTTACGGTTGAAACTCATTTTTGATGAAACGTCTTCAAATAATAATATTCTCTACTTCAGCTCGTATTCGTTACTCCTTCACGAGCCATCAAAAACGTTACAGTGACCTACAGTTTGGGAACGTTAGCTGTACGACCCGCGGCGTCATATTACTATTACGAGCTCGGCACTCGTAAAGTTTATTTAAGCCCGCTGATTTATAGATTATACAAAAAAAAAAAAATTCTAATCATACTGACTTAACCTTGATCGTGGCGCGAACACATTTTCATCTATATACTATATATACGCGTAGGTTTCATGAAATTAATTATCAAAAATGTCGTCTGCTTACTTCTGTTGACGACTACTCACTCGCTCGGACACCTCCACTCGCACAGAAAACCACCTCGGATAAGTCACAAGTCCTATAATCATCATTAAAAAAAAATTGTTTGCATTTTTACTGGATTCGAACCCGCGCGGCTTAAACGCTTTCAAACCCTTACACACTCACCGTCAACGCGGACTTGAAAAACTGGGTATATTCATAAACTATAATCCACCAGTCAACGCGCCGAGCGACTCGGCGGGTAAGTGTTGGGGGTTGAAGTTATTAATGGTTTTCGTCGATTATTATGGGACACGGTTTGACACGCGGATTGACTGCTTCTGTTGTAATCTGACCGTATTAAAGTGGCTCCGGCCATTTCTCATCAGCTCGCCAAACGACACGCGGTGGTAATTTTCATTTCATTTACAGCTCGGCCGTTGCAGGCGAGAGAGAGAGAAAAAAGGCGCGCACGTCAATCAACGACCGTAGCGCGAGAGCTCCTCCGGTTTCCCTGTGCCCGGGACAGATTTTCGTACCGCGCCTATCCAAAATAAACAGAAAAAAAAAGAATTTCTCATCGCTTAATCTCTTTTCCGACATTTCATTCGTTTCGCACGCTTATTGACTACGGGGAAGATACACTGCAGTGCTCGAGAAATCCCGAGTGGGACGTAAAATTGCTTTCCAAAACACTGGGAAATCGTTTGTGAACGCGCGCGAGGAAGACTTTGCCCCGTCCACCCGTAACCGACGATTTTCATAACGCGATCAAAAAATCGATTCTTAAAAAAAACCCGATTAAACGATAAAAACCGTAAACCCATATGACCCGATTGATTTCGACGACGTATAACCCAAAACCGAAATTAAATTCCTGTTTTAACCCGTATACAAAAAAAAAATGTTCGAGTGGCACATGAATTCGTACGTACACATTTCATGTAGAATTCAGTTTTTCGTATAATTGGGGACACTTTGTGTATCGATTGTATGACAAGTGATAATAATCGTTTTGTTTGAACATATTGTACTTATAATTTATATTTTATACGATTTATTCAAGCCTAAAGTTCATTGCATCCACATTATAAGGAATAATTTATAAATAAATAATCGTATTCATAATCGAAACCGAGTTTTCTTCAATAATTAAATTAATTGAATTATTATTTCGTCGTTAAAAATTCAATAATATCGTCTTTACTGTATTAGTGTACTGAAAAGTCGATTGTGTAGCGTTATACTTTGCTCGATTATATTTGGCACTTTAAGCGCACAACATATTTGACACATCATTCGATTTTAAATAACCCGAATAAATATCTATCGGCTAAACGTAACCCGTAAATGAAAAAAACCTGAAACCACAACGCGGCTACTTTTCTTTTAAGCACCTGAAACCATAACCCGAATAAATCATTTCAAAAACCTTGCTTTTTTCTATAAAATTACGTATTTTTTTTCTAATAGAAGTTTTGTTTTCACATTATACTTCAAAAATTACTATAAAATATAATAAAAGAATACAAAAAAAACCCCCATTTAAAATATTACAATAATCGGTATATACAATTTAGCGATAAATATACTAAACTAAAAAAACAAGAAGAACAAATAAAATTTGATATGAGTTCTACAAGTAATGGGGTAAAAACATTATTGACAAGAACGTGAATTTCTTCGAGGGACTTAAAAACCAGGACCTTTCTTTGCGGTAGCTATGGAGTGGGACACGAAAACGACAAACGAATAAGGTCACGCTTTTGTGGGTTGATAATAATATGTAGAATACACATCATAGGCGGAAATTAGGGGGGCTTAGGGGAGCTAAGCCCCCCAAATATCTTATAATTTGTATGTATTTTGGATATTTGACCGATTATGACTGAGGTTAAAAATGTTACCCCCAGAAAATTTAATAGATTTTCGCCTATGGTACACATAGGAGAGTTGTCGAGCGAATGGAGATATGCACCAGCCGGAAGGAGGTCGTGTCCAAGACGAAGTACGGTAAATTGCACAATTCCGAGCCCTAGGTAGATCCCTGCACAGTAACTAAACCGAGGGCGGCGGTGAGTAATAGGAACAAAACGTATTTTATTATAGAGCGTATTCTCGTATAGTGGAACGTTAAAAACATTAAAACGTGACGCGTCGGAAACCTTCGCTCGTTCCGAACTCGTAATAACGACGACGCCGCACAGTGGGCCAGAATTCTTTTCAAGCGGCCAAAAATATAATTTTTTTCCTTATCACTTGATAACAGTACTTTGAAACATGGGACCAAGGGCATTTTCGTTTTTAGTAATACACATTCACATTTGACTAATTTTTTTATGTAGAATTTTTTCATTATTGTGTAAATTTTAATTAATTTTTTTAATTTTACAAAATATAGGTGATTGTTCGTAAACATTTTTACTAATTTATTTATGTCTAATATAACATTATAAAAACATATTACTCAATACTTTAAACATAACGCATAGGTCTTAACTAATCAGAATTCGAAATTGTATCACCTTCAGATGACTGTATATCTTGATATCTCGGTATTCGTTTTTCTAAAAACAAATATTCATTATTTGAAAAGGGGCAATTAGGGGCAGACAAAACCACCAATATTTTATAAAATAAAAGTTAAATAATGAAATAGAATGTACACCAAAGGTCTAAAAACCACTAAAAATTTTTAATAGAATTTTAAATTACGATAAACGTATTTTGTCATGAAAATTACGATTATTTATTTATAATATACTTCTTAAATAAGTTTTAAAACATACCTGCAGTCTTTATAGTATAGTCTTCGTATAAGTAAAAGCAATTCGCAAAACTAAAATACCTACGTACGATCACGATCGAGCTACGTATTCATAGAAACGTTCAAATACAAACCTACTCGGTTTTCAATAATACAGCCAAATTTTAGACAATGAAATATCATCTGTATGCTTATAATTGGATTATAATCGGTTATATTGACAGTTCACAAACAGAACTATAAAGTATTGTTAGAATCTACAACTAATAATATTGAATGTAATCATCTTGGTCTTATATCTTATTGTGAATATTAGAAAACCCTATTTTTGGCCGCTTAGAATCGAATTCTGGCCCACTGTGCGCCGTGTCGAAAATTCGAGTGCCACGCGCGGCGGCTCCTCCGGCTCCGTACGTATACACACGGCCGCAAAACGCAATCCAATCCGCGTGTAAGACCCCGCGCGCGCGCGCGCTCTTCGCACCGAGCTGTGCGGGACGGGCGGCGCGACGCGCGCTGCTGACCTCGAGGGAAATAACGAACTTTTGGACGCCGCGTCCGACGACAAATGGCATTTTTTTTTCCCTCCGCCCGGCACCCCGAGGAGCGCACGTTCCGGTTTAATTTTTGTTTTTCTTTCGCACATAATCACCCGATCGCTCGTTTAAATTGCAAAATGTAATTTTCTAAACGGTCGAAAATCGAATTTTGTAATTTACGAAGTAACGAAAAACATCCGGTGTGCGACGCGCGTTTTCGTTGGGGGTCGGTGGTGAAACTTCCGGGCGACACTAGCTGTCCGTCCTGCAGTTCCGCGCGCAGACGAAATCACACGTATTATCGTAGCAAACGATTATGGCGATTGGAATATTTTTATTTTTCCGACGGAAAATTCAAAACTTCCTCGTTCCACACTTTCTCGTCAAATTTCTATTCTGTATTTTTTTTTTTTTACTGCGTAAAAAATTTCAATTATTAATATACGTGACCGTGTCATGTTTATAATATTCGCGCGTGAGCATAAAATACTATTTTTTTTTTTTCTTAAGTGGCGACCACCTACCGTTTTGATTGTGAATTAATTCCTTCGTATTTTTTTTTTTTCTAATGAATTTTATTACTGGTAAAATCGACTTTTTAAGTAAAAAAAAAAAATTCCCCGAATTACTGCGGTCGTTTGAAATTCGAAAATATCGATTGCTCTCTATACAGAATTTCGAACAGCTCGGTCGATTTCGTGTTTAAACGAAACGACTGGAACGAAAAAACGTTTTCCGTCCAAATACGTCGTCGAAAATAGAATACAAATAAAAATTTTGTCGGAGAAAAAAATGTTTAGTTAGTATATATTATATGGCAAAAAAAATTTTTTTTTAAATGGCGACCTAAATCAAATGAAATAAACGTACAATTTAGTTTAAGCCAAAAGTACAGAATTCGTTTGTGACGAATCTGCACTGTACACATACGTATATATATAGGAATTTCAACCGCACATAACCGCATTTCGATTTCCAAAACCGCATAAACTATATTATAATAATATATGACGATTGGCGCGATGTCAGTATATCAAACGCGATAGGCGAACGATAAACAATATTCGGTTGATACACGAGAAATGTATAAATCGTATCTGTATAATATAATAATATAATGTTACACTATGTGCTCTGTAGAACAAAGAGTAAAATCCCATGATGCGCCGTTCGCAATAACGTCAAACACATTTCTGAAATCAAACCCGAATGGAAATAATCCGTTAAAACATTGTTTGTAATAATTATTATTAGGAGCTGGTAAATGCAGCGCATAATACAAACGCCACTCGCCGCCGACTTTAATTAGTTAAGTAACTAATGTCGAGCACAATAAACATTTCACACACACGCAGCTGCAAATGAATAAAATTTTACTATACTCATTACGCGTACTACTGCAGCGCGTAATATTTTGTCAAAACACATTTTCCACGAGCAATCTTGTTGTTATACAGTAACCGCATAACGAACCGAAAGCGTATTCGTAATAATATTTCCACGCCAAATAATTTTTAAAATATTATTGTTATTAAATTTAACGTTTTCTCTCTTTTTCTTTTTTTTTATTCGCCATTTCCAGTAATTTATTATATATTTTGTTTTGAAAATATTATTATATACTCGTATTTACACAAACTTACATTTTATAGTGAAATCGAACAAAGTGAAAGGGTTTTTATGTAAAAGGCGGCAGAAATGATACGTCATGATAGGGGCGAGACAAACCGGACGTAATACGGAATATGAATAATAAATGAGGTTCGGATGTAAAAAAAAAAAAAAAAAAAACCACGTGTGACAAACCCGTGTCATTACGTTGAATACTTTGCAAAAATAAATAAATGTATAACCTCTCGTCGGGTCAGCTCAACAAACATCGTGGATGACAGGAACTTAAAATATTATTGCGTATATATAAAGTTATTTATTATTTTCAGCAACGATTTTCGAACGAATAACCACAAACCTGCAAAATGTGAAAAACGTCCCCGAAGCCTTTGAAAATTCAACAGAGAACTGATATCGAAACACGTCGACCACATATTATATGGCACACACGCGGTCGATGGCGTGTTGTGCCCCGGTATTATGTATAATTAATTAAATGGACTGAGGTCGCGCTGTGTACCTCCTATAAATACGAATTTATTAGATTCGAACATTTTGAGAGAAGGAAAAATTACCGAATTTTCCTGCAGTATAATCGATAAAAATCGACCGCTGAAACAGTCAGCTTATGGAAAGTTCGTAGAAGTGAAAAGCAGTAGATTCACAAGTGGTCATAGTGGAAGATCACTGTCTGAAAACCCTCCGAAATTAAAAATTACATTAAAATAAAAAAAGCGCAAATCGCGCCGCGAACTGTATCGCGTTAAATCGAATAGCTCGAGGAAAAATTAATAAAATGTATTTTGTGGAAATATAGTGTAGTATTATGCGCGTTATATAAAAATTAATAAACGTAAACCGTTTCATTTTGAGTTTGAAAATTGTACTTAAACACACGAATACTTTACACTTTTTTAACTGCCAGTGCGATACATCTGCTGTGTATATATATATAATATATAAATTAACGAAACGTGTATCTCTTAAAGTATATATTATATATATATATATATTAGCCTATATCATAAGCGTTTACCATATTACCAGTGTCATTTACATATTTTTAGATAACGATATGAATATACGGCGATAACTGCTGCATTAGTGTCTTCTAACTCGGGACTTCGGCTTTTTTCCGGTAATTACCGCGTTTAATATATAGAAAGTCTGTTCATTTTGAGTTTGAAAATTGTACTTAAACACACGAATACTTTACACTTTTTTAACTGCCAGTGCGATACATCTGCTGTGTATATATATATAATATATAAATTAACGAAACGTGTATCTCTTAAAGTATATATTATATATATATATATATTAGCCTATATCATAAGCGTTTACCATATTACCAGTACGGCGCCGGAAAGTACAGGAAAAAAATATTCGTTTTCTCAGTTTTCACATCGTACATTTGTTAGCAGTGTTGATGACGTCTGCTGTAGAGAGTTATTTTTTATAAAAAAATATTATATTACATAATAATTATTTTTAATTCACTCTAATTATGTGTTTTTATATTTCACATTCATTTTAAAAGTAAACGAATTTGATTTTCCGTGAACAGTAGGTACTCACCTTATTAATAAGTTTAACATCAACCTATTTTACCCGCGCCTAACTTATATATATATATATATACATTTAAATTAATATTAGACGTCTACAGTATGTACGTATTATTTTTATGGAAATTTAACGGCGAATTATTTATTTTTAAATAATAAATTCGTAAAACGGGTTGCCGAATACACTGCATTTTTCCACAACAACGATTCTTTTAAATAATTTTTTAATAAAAAACAAAAAAAAAATTAGCTTCCCGTCACAGCAGCAACAGCGTAAAAATAAATATTATAATTGATAAAGGTTTAAAACGTCAGTGCGCGATTTATAATAATTAACTAAGTTTATATTCGTTTGTTACATTTTTGACAATATCCAATGGATGAGCCTGCAGTGACATATCCTCCCTTCAAAATGTATTTTTTTATTATTTTGATACCGCGGCTTTGTTGGGTCATTCTGTGTTTTAATCGTTTATACGTCGATTATTATATCATTGTTTCGCATTTGTGTGCTTTGGGCGGTTTATATAATTTTTACATCTCTACTGCAGATGTTTTTTTTAATTTTTCATTGGCGATTAATGTAATAATAATTGTTTTATACGCAAACACAATCGAAAATTTGGAAATATAAAATCCTGTGACTATATTCGTTTAACGCAGTGCAGGTTCCCGACTCAACTCACGCTGGGGACAACGTTTGCAATTTTCAACCACCGCGGACCACTACCATAATATAGTATCCCCTGTCGCCCTACATACTGAATAATAACTATAGAAAATAGGTAATTAAATGAACTGTACAGTAAATAATATCGAGGAAAAATATTTTTAACAGTTATTTATTTGAAATATTTATTTATTTACAGCTACAGCGCGACACTGTTTATTCTTAAATATTTAACTTTTTCAAATCACAACATTGACGCAAACGGAAAAAAAAAAACTTTAACACCGCGGACCGTCTGAGATAAGTCCACTGACCACCAGTCGGAATCCACCGGTTTAACACGACCTATGCGCTTTTCTAAAATCTATTCGTGGTTTTAACAATTCATAATTCCGAATTACTCGGCGGTATCTCTTTTATAAAATAATTCGTTTTGTTTATCTCAATTTATTTATAATAAAGCTACTCTTATATTGTATGAGAGTATATATATGTACGAGTGAAATTAATGTAACTATAATTATGACGCGTATAACAGAAGATCGCGTCATTCATTTATAACTATTTAAAAAAAAGTATTTACAATGATATCTTCACATTTTCATTTTAACCGTTGTCATTTTTTCAAAAGTCAACGTGTATACGCTGAAAACATTTTGGATTATTTAAAACACTCGTCCTTATATACGTACATATATGCATGATTCGAGTACCATCAAATATCATCGTAACACGCGAGTACCGTTTTTTTTTTATCATACGGCGAAAAACAGCGATCGTTAAATGTTACAACGTTTTAACAAAAAAAACGGGGATGGGAAAGAGTTCTCCGATATATTTTTTTGATGTCAAAGCATATATATATGTGTATAATATTACAGTAATCCGAAAAAGAAAACTATATTATATAATCTATTCGTTATATATATATATATATAAAGCTCCGTTCGAAAAACGAAAAAAAGAAAATTGATTTTGAATTTATTTTTACGATATTTTCATCGAATAACAAGATATTATAATAGGTATTCGACGTCGTAAATTCAATAATTTCGTAAATATTTTAGACGGCGTCTCGTATATATATATATATAATATACGCAGTTGTGATACATAACTGTCACGAAGGAAAATAAACCAGTACTTATAATAATAATAATAATAATAATAATAATAATAATAATAATAATAATCGTAATATCGTTATATGTAACACGGTCCGTACCTACCTATATTGACGAAATGGATATAAAATTATTTTAGCGTGTTTAGTAATAAAATATTACGGTTAACGTAGAACGCTGTTGAATTATTAATAACCGTTGAAAACGTTATATTGAACCTATACAATATTTAAGGCGTTACGGACGACTAAAAGTTTTGACATGCGTACATATTCAAGTAAAGAAATATTCTAAACTAGAAAAAAAAATAAATAGATATAATTATTCTTCTCTCTCACTCGTCGTCTCCGTTACGATTAACCCTGTCGCGCAATTTTATTCGTTTTCCCGAAGACACATCCTCGCGCGAATTAACGGGTCGACGAAAATGTACCAGTGGTCTTGAATATTTTTGCGATTCGAGGTAGCTACAAAAAAAATAAAAGTCCATCATTTTTCATTCCGTTCGGGGTGCACGACGAAAAGCGAAAAATAACATTGTTATGATGGAAATCGGCCGCGTTATTTTCTCTCTTGAAATTTCATTCAGTGTTTGACGAATGTGTATAATATGGTGTTTAAAATATCTGAAACGAAATCCCACCGCGTCACTGAAAGCTATAAGGCCGTTTGACATTAAAATAAACGATCGTCATTTATCTTTATTTTTTTTTTTTTATGCGCAACGAAACAGTTTAAGTACAAAAGCGTTTATTGGAATTTTTAATCCGATCGTTTGTTTTTTTTTCTTTCATTTCAAATACAGCGTATAATAAACGTCGCAGAATTTAACGCGTTTAAAATATTTACTCGGTTCCCCGACAACGGCATAGATTTTTCCTTTTATATTATTATCTTACTAGTGTGTTTATAGTCATTGTGTACACAAACCGGTAGTAACAATAGTATTATTGTTTGTATCTATCTAAAAGGAAAACGTGACTGACTGACTGATCTATCAACGCACGGCTCAAACCACTGGACCGGATCGGGCCGAAATTCGGCAAGGCGTTTTAAAGACGAGGAGCGGACTATCATATTATATAATTCAATCTCTTATTCAACTCCACATATTTACTGCCCTTCAAAACAATACAGATTTTATGCAATATATATATATTAATTGTAATCAACCAAATAATAACTAAATAAATATTTCGGGTAATTTAAACGATTGTAAAGAGTTTTTTTGTGTTTTTAGATTATAAATTAATTTTTTTTTTTTTTTAAGAGTATTTTTATAGGTTTTAGGACGGGTTTTTTTGTATTTTTTTAGGTCATAAATGCGTTTTTATTGCGGCATTTTTATGTATATGCAGGGTTTTTAGGGCGTCAACCAATCCGGACCTTTAATTATTATTATTAATATGATGTACTACGCGCGACACAAGCGCGTATGAAATAAGCGCGCGACAAACGATTGCACATAAAATCCGCTGCAAAAATCCAGACACTTATAATAATTTATATACATATATACACACGCTTACTGGAGAAATTTTGAAAGCAGTTTGAAAACTTACAATGAGTAATAATAATCAATGTTTCAGAGAAGTTTTCGCCCGTTTTTCGGGCTGCGGCGGCGTATACTGCAATAATAAGAGTGAGCTGTGAATTTAAATTAAACGCCGTCGGCGGCGGGCGGCGGCTGGTCGTCATATTTTATTTTTGTTTTCGACTTTGTCATAATATTTTTGCGTCATCGACCAACGATGTTTAACAATAACGTCACGACTGGAAATCCGTAATTTTTTAACTGTTCGGAGAAATATGTTTTTTTTTTTTTTTTGGCCGATAAAACAACGCGAGTTGAATTTTAATATTCGCCGCTAGATGGCACTCGTGTCGTTTTTGCACCTTCAAGCGGTACCAGCGGGGTATACGGACCCCGTCGAAATTGTTTAAATACTCGTTGACCGAGAACAACTGATTATATTAATAAAAAATAAAAAAAAATGTACTTACAGATTATGACGTGTACTAAATTTACTAATTATAGTAATCGGAAACCAATAAAAATTTACCGTAAAATGTATTTAGTATATTATGTAACAACTCAATGCCTGAGATCAATAGAGATCACTTTTTTTATTCTCCCCCCCCCCTTCTAAATAAAATCCTGGATACGCGAGTATTCTATAATTGTTATTGAACTCGAGCATTAAAAAATTGATCTATAATGCAGGTTATGTGGAGATGCAAAAGCGAAATTTCGTCAGAAAAAAAAACGAAAAACGCGCGTTTTTATGGTTTATTTTTTAACTTTGTATATTTAAATCCGCGCGTTCTACAAAAACGAAATATTGTACAATTAATTTTACTCAGATATAAATATTTTATATATATAGTTTCGAGTATCAATTATAACTTTTGAACAAATCGTATTTTCATCGTTATATAATATCCATTATGACTGGTTTTTTTTTTTACAGTTTATTTGAATATCTGATTGCTCGACACGTGAAATAAAAACAAAAAAAGTAAAAGAATATCACAATACACAATGACGCCGTAATACGTATAATATATAGCTGCCTTAGTACATTCCAAGTCGTTTCGCTCATTATCGTTTTCTTTTTTCTCATTAACTGCGCGCTTAATTAATATAGTTTTTTACGCGCGGGGATGTTTTGTAATTTAAATCGCGCAACAATGGAAATCTTAACAATATTACAATATTGTCCCAGAAACGGCAATATATTATTATAAAACTATGATTCAGTGTCAGTCACACGAACACACAAACGAAAGCATATACAATATACGATTTTTATGCTACCTTTACATATTATAAAATATATATATATCTGTATGATAATAATTGTATATATATAATATAATATTATATACAATACGCGCTTATGTATCGAATTTTCTAAAATTAATTCGAACCGATATTCGAGTAAAAAACCTCGTGTCTTATCGTTATGATGTATATTGTCATTAGCACACACGTGCGCGTGCGCACTTGACGTTGAAAAAAAAACTCCGAATAAAAATCCAATCCTAGAAATAGATTCTTAAACCCCAATTTAAATTCGAAGTTTAAACCGGCCGGATTTAACCTCCGAACTCCCTCTTCACCATTGTCATCCGTTCATTGATGAGAGGGTTTATTTGGAACTTAATCTAGATCAAGTGAATATGGTGTTTTTTCGTTATACTTTATACGTTTTTACCGAAGAGGAAAATAAGTGACAAGAGACGAGGTTTTATTCGGCATTATAAACCCGAAAGAAGATTTATCATTATTATTTATATGTTATTATTATTATTTATATGTTATTATTATTATTATTATTATTATTATTATTATTATTATTATTATTATTATTATTATTATTATTATTATTATTATTATTATTATTATTATTATTATTATTATTATTATTATTATTATTATTATTATTATTATTATTATTATTATTATTATTATTATTATTATTATTATTATTATTATTATTATTATTATTATTATTATTATTATTATTATTATTATTATTATTATTATTATTATCATTAATTATATAATAACTACGTTAGCTAATGGCTATTGTTTTTAAAAAACTAAATGTTAAAAAAAAGAATTAATAACGATAATAATAAATTGATTGTGTGTCTGTTATTATTATACCGTTATAATTAATTCGCGTACATACGAGTATATTATAATAATAATATTATTATATAACGTTCAGTATACGTGTGTAGATAGAGGGAGAGACGACGGATAATGTATGACGCCGCCACCAGCTTGCGAGTGACGTCTGATCGATCGATCGCAAACACCAAACTCGGAACGGGATTTCGCTTATTTGACCCCGCGGAACACGCGATATAATAATATATTAATATAATACGATTATAACGCGATTATATCGATAATAATTATTATTTGTGTACGAGCGATGAAATCATTATTGTCGTCATCGATTTCTTCAGAGCACGGCCGACCGCTGTACGTGCTGTGCGCAATAAACAAACCGTCGACGAAGACACTGCAGCGCCAAAAATCCAAAATAACCGTTTTTTCGCGACAATCCGAATTTATCAATTATTCAATCAATAATTTATACGATTTAATACAATTAATCTTGTGCTTTCCTTAAAGTACAATAATAATAATACGCGTACTGTGGAAACATTAATTTTATAACACGCCGGGACCGAATGTAAAGGAGGAATGAATTAAGTCCTGCAAAGGTCCACAAAAATGTTAGGACTTCCGCACTTTTTTTAATTATCTTGTAATCGTGATAACGAATTGCAGCAGTGAAAAATCCGTTTTCTAATTTAGAACACATAGAAAAATAATTTACCTGAGTATACTTCAGCGGCAGGAGGTCGACTTACCGCAACTCGCTATAATGAACTCCGTGCGTGATATTTTAAGAAGAGTTGATTTTCCACATGTAATAACCGATGATTTCTTGCGGTAAATAAAAAACAAGACAATTTTTAGGCTTACGAAATTAAATATAATTTTCGTTGTATATATTTGCTAATTAAATGAAATGAGTACTAAAAATAAGATACATTTTCGTGTATACGAATGAAAAAATATATGCTTTGCCTATTTATGATGTGGGCCCCCACATACCTGAATCCTGTCCTGTAACTCATTGTATATATATATATTATTGATATTAAAACTGAAAAAGATTGAAATAATACGTGAGTTTAACGCGCGAACGACTATAGATCGAGGAAAATAAATCTCAAGTCCGCTTCGAATGTATTAAAAAAAAAAAAAAATGCATTCATCTATTTATCTGAATTATCTCCGCAACGGTTTGACTTTTAAACAATATAATAATATTGTAACATTTTTTTTTTTATTTGTAACGTGTTTTTTATTTTCGAACAAATAAATCTGATATGGCACCGGTGAGCGGAAAAGTCTGACGTTTCATATACCAATCGCGTTTTTTATATAATTCAAAATAACTAAAGTATTTTTTTTTTTTTGTTTACAGGTAGAATTCGTCGACATGCATTACGGCAGCGAATTGGATCCGATGAAAAATCCGTTTTTGTTCGCTGACCATTTGGACGAAATAAAAAATTGTCAAAGGGTTTCCCGAGGATGTTTCTTTTTGGTGAGTATACATTTTATAACAGGATAATGCGTAGGACGCGTATTGAAGATTATTTTAATTCGGCGACTTTACTGGAAAACGCGTTGAAAAATTACGCGTACAAATAACGGTTTCGCGAACCCCGAAGGGCTGTTATTTTATAACCAAAGTAGAAAAGTTTACGTTTTTGAGAGAAATTTAAATGATCCGGTTTGCACGGCCACGGCCGGCGGGCATTATTTTAAGTATATTCTTCAGTCTGCACGCTTTCTTCTTCTCCTTTTTTTCTTGCAGCGGCGACCCTCCGCGATCCTTATAAATCCTTAAGTCGGATTTGCATAGGAAATTGTCTCGGGAGTTTTTGTGCCTTCGGGACTGTACGCAGTAATTCGAGTCGCGCACAAAATACCTACAAAGGGATTTTGATTTTCGTTCGTATATGTATATGCACTAACTATAAATTACAATAACCTGCACGCGGTAATATAATATATATATCGTTTTATCATAATTCCCGTTTTGAATAAAAGTAATCGTTTCTTTTGTAACCGTCGTCGGCCGCAGCATTAAGTCAATCAGTATTCTTATTGTTTTCTTTCTTTTTTTTCCTCTCCATTCGACGACACAATGACAACGATAAAAACGTTAAAACGATATTTATTCGCGTTTTATTGTTAATATATATATATATATATATACATTATGCTATTGGAATATTGTAAATTAACTAAATATTTTATTTGAAATCCGTTTCGTAATGATTATTGTTTAAATTAACGTGGACGACGACAAATAATAGAGTACTGCAGGCTCCGATATTCTCGCAATTGTACTAACTGATTAACTAACTAATTAAAATTATATACCGACGCGTAATACGCAGTATGCGCGTTGCAATCATTTAAACTGAAACTATAGTTGAAAAGTTTATGAAATCCATCGTATTCAATCACTGAAATATTATTAGAAATGACATTTCGTATCGTTTCATTTCATAAACTCTGTAAAATATTAAGAAACTCCTGTTTTCTATAATTAAACTATTCGAGTATTTAACAATGCGTGGTACGTTTTTTCAAGCAATTTATATAGTAATCATTATATAAGTCTTTTGACTATACGTGCGTTGATTTGGGGGTATTGGCTGACGGGCGAAATTTCCATTTTTGGACAAAATGTCTAATCACGTTAAAATACATTGCGATCGTAATTTCTAAAGATAAAATAAAATCTGAAAAAAAAAAAACGTTTTTAAGATATATATTAACCGTTTTTACCGCCGTTACGTCACTGCAGCGTAACATCAGTATAGAAAATTAAACTCGTTAAAGGACGCCATTGTCCTCTGTAATAATAATAATAATAATTATATACGCATTATATTGTAAAAAATATATATATAAAAAATAACCCAGTTCTATTGTGAGACGAGTATATATTATATTTTATGTTTTCGCCATGTTATTTTTAAATTAAAAAAAAAAATTATAAGACAAATTAATCCGATTGTTCAACAACAATAAATAATAATAATAATAATTTTCTTTCGTGGAATATGTAATATAGGCCGTCGTTATTTTCACACTGTAAACGAAAACTCGTAAATTTTTCGAATAAAATTTAGATTACTTTTTGTAACGTTCTAAATATAATAATTTAGAAGTTTTCCCCGAGTCTGTTCGTAATACATCATATCAAAGAAAATGCACTAAAAAAAAAAAGTTTTTGTTTTCATATAATAAAATAGAAATTTGTTTTTCGCTTGATAAAATAATAATACGCGAACGATTTTCTCGTACGAAAAAAAATATATATATTTTATTCGGTAAAAGTTCTTGAATCGAAATAACAAGTTAAAAAGGCAATTTTTTTTTTTTACTTTCATTGATTTTCGCATTCTCTATACGTACGCGTGATCTCATCGATCTCGTTTCATTTGTTATGCGATCCACTTTAATAATATCCAAATTTAAAGAAAAATTTTTTTAAAAAAGCACAATCGGATTTGGTAAACTTTTTCCGTCTACTGCAGGACTCGTCCTTCTTAATCCAATAATTCGATATTTTCGTTTTTTTTTTTTTGCAAAGTGTTTGGTTGGCGACGAACACCAGCCGTGTCCCGCGCCCGTAAACATAGCCGAGGACGCGTACGAGCAGCTGAAGGACGCGGCGCAGGAATTGAACTTGGATTGGTCGGCCGTAGAAGTCGCTTACGAACTGGTCCAGTCAAACAACCACTATTCGCTGCTAAAACCGTGAGTACCCGTAGTTTTCCGCTCTTTTTTCCTCCTCTCGACAGTAAAAAAAAAAAAGAAAACACAGAGTGAGTCCAAGTGGAAACAATAGAAAATTTCACTCGGAAGCGAACCGAAAAAGAGACCACGAGTGTCACAGCATCGTCACTCGGTCGTCCCCTCGACTCTCTCGACAACGCGTCCTTCATATATATTATGAAAAGACTTTGAAACTACAGTGGCGGATATCTGGGAGGGGGGCGATAGGTGGATCCCTCTCTTGCATTATATTTTAGTATATTTTGATACTTTTATACATATTTTAAATGGTGAAATACCTATCCTAAACTTTTGACAAAAGGGCAGGATTTGAATACAGTCCTGTTCAAAAAGTGTCAGCGGAAGAGTATGTGGGTCGTTTTTTTTTCATTTAAAATATCCAAAATATCCGTAATTGATTTGAGTCATAAACTTCTAATACTGATAATGCGGGGAGGTGGCGGAGGTTGAACTCGATGATCGAGGAGAAGGTCGTTAGCTCACCAATGAGTTTGAGTTCGCTCCCACCCCCCTCAAGACTTTGATATAACTACCACTGCGAAACTATACGTATAGCACATATTGTATCGTCGTTTTTATAGTTTGTATTTAATTTACATTATACCAACACACGTTATAAAAAAAAGAAAATATAAATTGTACGCATTTATGAAACTTAAGGGTCATGCCTGACTGAATAATTTTCTTAAATAGAACTTTTAAACGATTTAAATGATCCGAAAATGAATTCGTCGATACTAATAAATCGTCGACATAAACGTGTAAGTCTTGTAAACCAGTATCACCGTGTTCATTTATTTGACTATTGAGCACTGCCTCCAAAGCCTGTTGAAACGCAGTATTGGCTATATTTAATCCAAATGGAACAACGCAAAATTGGTAGGTTCGTCCATTGTAAACGAATGCAGTAAATTTACGTACACTATGATGCAAAGGAACCTGCCAATAACCGGAGGTGAAATCTAAACTGGTAAATAATGATTTACCTCCAAATTGAGCCAATAACTCGTCCAATGGAGGTGACGAATCTCTCATTGGCAATATAATTCGGTTTATTCGACGAGCGTCTAGGCATAAACGTACGGAACCGTCAGCTTTTCCAATACACAAAATAGGATTAGCGTAAGGTGATGAACATCTTTCGATAACCCCCCAGTTAATCATACGTCGAAGTTCTTCGTCAACTGCGGGGCGACATGCAAATGGTATTGGATATGGACGAATTTTAAATGGAACGTCTTCAGATACATTAAAACGACATGTGTACAAATTGTTTAATCCAGGGCGTGTTCGAAATAATAAATGGTTTTCACGTAATAGATCAATAAGTTGTTCTATTTGATATACTGACAATGATGGTATAGATGAAATACACTCGAATATTTTCAAATGGTTCTAAATCTTCATCGGAATGGATATGCATACTCGAAATTGCCTTATCATTGAGTGCAGTAGGAGATAATTTCTGAAACACGGATTCTACGCTAGCAATACACTGATCCGGTATAGACAATGTATAATCTTGAGGGGATAATAAGACTGAAAAAACTGTAGGTGTATTGTGAAATTCAACCGTAGTATTTCGAGCAAAAGGCATAGAGACATCCCATTCAGGAAAATAAATCGTTTGTAAAGAATAGTCTAAACGAATTTTATGTTGTGTGAGCCAATCGTCTCCAAGAATAATAGACGTAGCGAGGTGAGGTACTACTAGAAAAATACAATCAGTGATATGATTTGATATACAAAGAGGTACTAAGATCTGAGCAGTTACTTTTCGACTTCGACCTTTTACCGCCGTAGATATAGTGATCCCGGTTACTGGTAAAACAGAAATTTTCTTACCTCAGGTACGATACGTTTAATAGATGCATATGTTTGTTCAGACATAGCTGATACAGATGCGCCTGAATCTAAGAGAGCGTTAAATGATACATTATAAATAGAAAGTTCGAGTTCTGGACGTTTATCGGTATTGAACTCAGTAATATTAGATGTAAGTGGTGGCGTAGTACAATTAATTAATTGCGAGGCTTCGTCACGTGTTGTACTCACGGACGGGCCTCTTCGGCGTTTCCCGAGGTGTTGATCTGATGAACTGGATTTGGTACGGAATTGGCAGGTTGGTTTAGTTGTGATGAACGATTATTGTAACCACCGCGATACCCTTGACCTCTTCTTTCGTTGAAATTACGTGGACGATTATCATTGGGTCCTGGCGGAGCTGTAGAGTTTTCGTGTACGATAATTCGGTGTATCACAGAATGAAGTTGATTCTTCAAACTCTGTTAGGATGGACAATAATTCATTAGTGGAGCGGGGACTTCGCCCTCGGATGGCCATACCTAATGTAGATGGATAGTGTTGAATTATCACACCTACTAAATCAAACTGATCAATAGAAGGTGTAAGATATTTTGCTTTTGCAATCCATTCCATAGCGTGGTTAGCAATACCAACAGATGACTTATATTGAAAAGGTCGAAAAATTTCATTTCTAATCTTTCGCTGTGTTGCTAATGACCAAAACTGTTGACGAAAAGTTCCTTGAGTTCTCCGTACGTAGTCGGCACCGGCATCAAGGAATCAAACCAGACACGCGGACTTCCAGTTAAACGACGTTGGAATAAATCAACACGTTGTCCTTCGGATTGGCAGTTATATTGAAAATATTGATCGAGTTGACACAGAAATTTCTCCGGATGAAGGTCTTGGCGTTTTCCGTTGAATTCATCTACAACATCCACAAATCGTTCTGTTTGACTTAATGACGACAACATAGTGGTATGTGCGGGTATTGGATTTATTGAACGATGAACATCATTGTTTGTGCTAGTGGAATTGGAAGTCGGTTGAAAATGGGATTAATTGTTGACGATGTAGCTCCATTTAAATCTAGACGTTTTACTGTTTCCTTAAGTGCTTCAACATCAGCAGTTAGATTAATAATCGTTTCATTTGTACGATTATTAATAATTTGTTGGTCGGTATGACCTTGATTTAAGACAACAATATTTTTTCTAATTTATTTACTTGAGTATCAATATTGACAAATCGGTTATTCATGGTATGGAATTGTTCTTCTAGTCGATCAAATCGATGTTTATTATCTTCAATAATTTTTCTTAATTCTTTTCGATTTTCCTCATCTCGTTTCCGATTTTCCATTCGGGTTTCTTCAGAGTTTCGAGTTATTATTTTATAAGATCAGAAATTGAAGGTTCTGATTTTTGGTAGCTTCTTTGCTTTCATCTCCGGTTGTAGACATAGTTCTGGGTTTGTTTTATTAGGTGGTATAATATTGTCGATTAGACGGTTGGGTGGACGGGTGATCCGTTGACCAGCACTCTCCATACAATTTTACAATTCAGATAATACAAGACAAAACCAGAAATAAACGCGTATTCAGAAAGTATTCAAAAAAATGAAGAACTAGAATTCAAGTAAAAAAAAAAAATATTAGAAAATAATGATGACAAATAAAAAAAATTTATAAAAGACAACTCCAGGAAAATACTCAAATCAAAATTCAAATGGAAATAATTGAACAAATAAATAAATAAATAAAACTAAATAAATCAAAAATAATGATAATAATTGAAATATATATATAAATAGAAAATATGAAAAATAATTCACACTCACGGCGTTGAATGAGCAAATCGCTATGATGACATTCAATAAATCAATTAAGATAAATAACTAAAAAAAAAATAAATTCAAGATTACAAATTCCAAGGGATATAAAAAAAATGTAATGCAAAACCATAGGATAAAAATTCAATTTTTAGAACGCTAATCAATGTGATTGAGAAAAAAAATCAAAACAACAAAATTGACTACCAAAATAAATAAATATATAAATCTCGATAAATATCGAAGAAAAGTGCCGGATAGACAACAAAATAACGGAATAATTCAAATATAATACGATTATGGAATATAAATTTCAATCAAATCTCTCCCAGCGATGATAAAAGACTGAGCAAGATAATGTATAAACGGGCATAATCCTTGGCCGGGAATATTATAGAGAAGAAAAAAAAAATTAACGAGTTTCACAGAAAATATCACAGACGATTCCTACAAAAATTTAACCTATGCAGTATACGTACTACCCAATATAATAATGTCGTGCGCCTAATTCCACGGTATAATTTTTGTATGCTTAAACTAATACGCAAATGTATACGGACCTAACATGGACGATTAATAGTGCCACATATCACTCAAACAATTAAAATAAATTCACATACACAAACGTATCAATTTATGATATGAACTAAAGAGTGATGAACGATGAGCGGATATACACATCTGATCGTGCGGAATGGACATCGTCACGAAGATGGTATTCGGCCCAAACGATAAATCACGTATTAAAATTTAATAATTATTACATCGAGTAAAGCTCGGAAAAAAAAAATGTAAGTACTCGTAATGCGGTCGCCCGGAAACACATCGAAACTGACACGCATCCGAGTAATAAATATAATATTGTTGAGCGATATGTGAGCCGTAAAAAAAAAATTAGTAGTCGTACGATTATGCTGCGACATAACGTAACGACATAAAAGGAAAATAAACGACAATAATACAGGCACACACATTTGCGTGTACAAAACAAACTTAACAATTATCCGTTGATAAGACATCGCGGTACCGCACGACGTAATCAGCAACTGGCGTGGCCTCTGGAACGGCGAAGACGACGACGCTGCAGCATGACGTCACTTGATGGAATCACAATATCTGGTGGCTGGTAACTCGGCAATCAGCGGTGAGCGGCAATCCGACAATAGCCACCCCCCATTAACGCGTTGACCGATTTTACACATACACCGATTATAATGACCACGATTACAGTGGATTTATTTCTGAAATTAACTCAAACAGTACGTATGCACACAGTATATTATATTGGCCGGTATTTATATAAAGAGAAAAATATTAAACAGATTACATAATGATTATTATATCGTATATTTTAATTACTGAGCAAACTATATCGGTTTATTTTAATTAACATAAAATCGTTTCATTTTGTGTTCATTATGTTGGACCGTTTTCGTAATTAAGATTTTCGTATTAACGTTTTATTTTCATGGCGTGATTCCCAATATGTACGATTCTTTCGTTTCATAGAAATATTTTAATATAGTACATATATACTCGTATATTTTATATTTTAATTACCACGAGTAAATTTTATATTCGTTTTTTTTTTTTTTTTTTTTTTCGTATGCATATGTACGCAATTTAAGTAATACGTATCCTGGCAGGGTCGCCATCTGTAACCTTTCGGTTACTGACGCCCTATATATCCTATATATTTAGCCGGGTCGCCAACCTACATCCGGATATCACCGTACTGGTGACGGAGATGTAGGATTTTTCGTTGATAAAAAGAAAAAAAAAGGATTTTGTACGTTTTGGGTACGTTTATTATTTTTCAGACGTTTTAACGATTAACATTATAACAACAACAAAAAAATGAATCGATTTAAATAATAATTTAGTAATGAAATAATAATGACGCAATTATGGAAATATTAATAACACTATATAAAAAAAAAATAAATAAATATTACTTTAGGTACCGGCCAAGGTTTAATAAAAAAAAAATAACATACCCGTTTATACAATTATCTTGCCTGTGTCGCATCGTGGGAGAGATCCCGGAGGATCTACTCCATATTTCTGACAAACATTATTAACGAACAAAAACAAAAAAAAACGAATATAAAATAAAGAGACGCTCACAAGCGAGTCGTCTACAAGGAAGTGCAACGATTTAAATATAATTGGCCTGGCCGGCAACTTCTCGTATCAACGCATTCTGGGGTGGTGGCTATCGGTTGCGCTTTGAACTGTGTTGTTCCGAAAATATACGTCGTCGGTACGTCGCGTGTGTCATTTTAGACGCACGACAATATTTTTGAGACGTTACAGAAACCCCCCTGTTGAAATTAATTCTGAACAAAAATTGACTTCAACATAAAATTGAAAATAACGTCGATCAAGCAAATAAATAACGAAATAAATAAAAAATACAATTTAAACAAGACAGTGTTGCTCTACGCATAACGAATATCTTTCTTTAATAGATCAATAAGTGGACTTATTAATGAAGCATGATTCTCGGCGAATTTCCTATAAAAATTGCAAAAACCAACAAAAGATTGCAAATCCTTTTTATTACGTGGTGGAGGAAATTCATGAATTGCTTTTAACTTTGAAGCATCCATAGCCATACCAGATGGAGTAATGATATGTCCTAAAAACTTTATCTCTTGTCGAAGAAACACGCATTTATGAAACTTAAGGGTCATGCCTGACTGAATAATTTTCTTAAATAGAACTTTTAAACGATTTAAATGATCCGAAAATGAATTCGTCGATACTAATAAATCGTCGACATAAACGTGTAAGTCTTGTAAACCAGTATCACCGTGTTCATTTATTTGACTATTGAGCACTGCCTCCAAAGCCTGTTGAAACGCAGTATTGGCTATATTTAATCCAAATGGAACAACGCAAAATTGGTAGGTTCGTCCATTGTAAACGAATGCAGTAAATTTACGTACACTATGATGCAAAGGAACCTGCCAATAACCGGAGGTGAAATCTAAACTGGTAAATAATGATTTACCTCAAATTGAGCCAATAACTCGTCCAATGGAGGTGACGAATCTCTCATTGGCAATATAATTCGGTTTATTCGACGAGCGTCTAGGCATAAACGTACGGAACCGTCAGCTTTTCCAATACACAAAATAGGATTAGCGTAAGGTGATGAACATCTTTCGATAACCCCCCAGTTAATCATACGTCGAAGTTCTTCGTCAACTGCGGGGCGACATGCAAATGGTATTGGATATGGACGAATTTTAAATGGAACGTCTTCAGATACATTAAAACGACATGTGTACAAATTGTTTAATCCAGGGCGTGTTCGAAATAATAAATGGTTTTCACGTAATAGATCAATAAGTTGTTCTATTTGATATCCTGACAATGATGGTATAGATGAAATACACTCTCGAATATTTTCAAATGGTTCTAAATCTTCATCGGAATGGATATGCATACTCGAAATTGCCTTATCATTGAGTGCAGTAGGAGATAATTTCTGAAACACGGATTCTACGCTAGCAATACACTGATCCGGTATAGACAATGTATAATCTTGAGGGATAATAAGACTGAAAAACTGTAGGTGTATTGTGAAATTCAACCGTAGTATTTCGAGCAAAAGGCATAGAGACATCCCATTCAGGAAAATAAATCGTTTGTAAAGAATAGTCTAAACGAATTTTATGTTGTGTGAGCCAATCGTCTCCAAGAATAATAGACGTAGCGAGGTGAGGTACTACTAGAAAAATACAATCAGTGATATGATTTGATATACAAAGAGGTACTAAGATCTGAGCAGTTACTTTTCGACTTCGACCTTTTACCGCCGTAGATATAGTGATCCCGGTTACTGGTAAAACAGAAATTTTCTTACCCTCAGGTACGATACGTTTAATAGATGCATATGTTTGTTCAGACATAGCTGATACAGATGCGCCTGAATCTAAGAGAGCGTTAAATGATACATTATAAATAGAAAGTTCGAGTTCTGGACGTTTATCGGTATTGAACTCAGTAATATTAGATGTAAGTGGTGGCGTAGTACAATTAATTAATTGCGAGGCTTCGTCACGTGTTGTACTCACGGACGGGCCTCTTCGGCGTTTCCCGAGGTGTTGATCTGATGAACTGGATTTGGTACGGAATTGGCAGGTTGGTTTAGTTGTGATGAACGATTATTGTAACCACCGCGATACCCTTGACCTCTTCTTTCGTTGAAATTACGTGGACGATTATCATTGGTCCTGGCGGAGCTGTAGAGTTTTCGTGTGTACGATAATTCGGTGTATCACAGAATGAAGTTGATTCTTCAAACTCTGTTAGGATGGACAATAATTCATTAGTGGAGCGGGACTTCGCCCTCGGATGGCCATACCTAATGTAGATGGATAGTGTTGAATTATCACACCTACTAAATCAAACTGATCAATAGAAGGTGTAAGATATTTTGCTTTTGCAATCCATTCCATAGCGTGGTTAGCAATACCAACAGATGACTTATATTGAAAAGGTCGAAAATTTCATTTCTAATCTTTCGCTGTGTTGCTAATGACCAAAACTGTTGACGAAAAGTTCCTTGAGTTCTCCGTACGTAGTCGGCACCGGCATCAAGGAATCAAACCAGACACGCGGACTTCCAGTTAAACGACGTTGGAATAAATCAACACGTTGTCCTTCGGATTGGCAGTTATATTGAAAATATTGATCGAGTTGACACAGAAATTTCTCCGGATGAAGGTCTTGGCGTTTTCCGTTGAATTCATCTACAACATCCACAAATCGTTCTGTTTGACTTAATGACGACAACATAGTGGTATGTGCGGGTATTGGATTTATTGAACGATGAACATCATTGTTTGTGCTAGTGGAATTGGAAGTCGGTTGAAAAATGGGATTAATTGTTGACGATGTAGCTCCATTTAAATCTAGACGTTTTACTGTTTCCTTAAGTGCTTCAACATCAGCAGTTAGATTAATAATCGTTTCATTTGTACGATTATTAATAATTTGTTGGTCGGTATGACCTTGATTTAAGACAACAATATTTTTTTCTAATTTATTTACTTGAGTATCAATATTGACAAATCGGTTATTCATGGTATGGAATTGTTCTTCTAGTCGATCAAATCGATGTTTATTATCTTCAATAATTTTTCTTAATTCTTTTCGATTTTCCTCATCTCGTTTCCGATTTTCCATTCGGGTTTCTTCAGAGTTTCGAGTTATTATTTTTATAAGATCAGAAATTGAAGGTTCTGATTTTTTGGTAGCTTCTTTGCTTTCATCTCCGGTTGTAGACATAGTTCTGGGTTTGTTTTTATTAGGTGGTATAATATTGTCGATTAGACGGTTGGGTGGACGGGTGATCCGTTGACCAGCACTCTCCATACAATTTTACAATTCAGATAATACAAGACAAAACCAGAAATAAACGCGTATTCAGAAAGTATTCAAAAAAATGAAGAACTAGAATTCAAGTAAAAAAAATATTAGAAAATAATGATGACAAATAAAAAATTTATAAAAGACAACTCAGGAAAATACTCAAATCAAAATTCAAATGGAAATAATTGAACAAATAAATAAATAAATAAAACTAAATAAATCAAAAATAATGATAATAATTGAAATATATATATAAATAGAAAATATGAAAAATAATTCACACTCACGGCGTTGAATGAGCAAATCGCTATGATGACATTCAATAAATCAATTAAGATAAATAACTAAAAAAAAAATAAATTCAAGATTACAAATTCCAAGGGATATAAAAAAATGTAATGCAAAACCATAGGATAAAAATTCAATTTTTAGAACGCTAATCAATGTGATTGAGAAAAAAAATCAAAACAACAAAATTGACTACCAAAATAAATAAATATATAAATCTCGATAAATATCGAAGAAAAGTGCCGGATAGACAACAAAATAACGGAATAATTCAAATATAATACGATTATGGAATATAAATTTCAATCAAATCTCTCCCAGCGATGATAAAAGACTGAGCAAGATAATGTATAAACGGGCATAATCCTTGGCCGGGAATATTATAGAGAAGAAAAAAAAAAATTAACGAGTTTCCACAGAAAATATCACAGACGATTCCTACAAAAATTTAACCTATGCAGTATACGTACTACCCAATATAATAATGTCGTGCGCCTAATTCCACGGTATAATTTTTTGTATGCTTAAACTAATACGCAAATGTGTATACGGACCTAACATGGACGATTAATAGTGCCACATATCACTCAAACAATTAAAATAAATTCACATACACAAACGTATCAATTTATGATATGAACTAAAGAGTGATGAACGATGAGCGGATATACACATCTGATCGTGCGGAATGGACATCGTCACGAAGATGGTATTCGGCCCAAACGATAAATCACGTATTAAAATTTAATAATTATTACATCGAGTAAAGCTCGGAAAAAAAAAATGTAAGTACTCGTAATGCGGTCGCCCGGAAACACATCGAAACTGACACGCATCCGAGTAATAAATATAATATTGTTGAGCGATATGTGAGCCGTAAAAAATTAGTAGTCGTACGATTATGCTGCGACATAACGTAACGACATAAAGGGAAAATAAACGACAATAATACAGGCACACACATTTGCGTGTACAAAACAAACTTAACAATTATCCGTTGATAAGACATCGCGGTACCGCACGACGTAATCAGCAACTGGCGTGGCCTCTGGAACGGCGAAGACGACGACGCTGCAGCATGACGTCACTTGATGGAATCACAATATCTGGTGGCTGGTAACTCGGCAATCAGCGGTGAGCGGCAATCCGACAATAGCCACCCCCCATTAACGCGTTGACCGATTTTACACATACACCGATTATAATGACCACGATTACAGTGGATTTATTTCTGAAATTAACTCAAACAGTACGTATGCACACACAGTATATTATATTGGCCGGTATTTATATAAAGAGAAAAAATATTAAACAGATTACATAATGATTATTATATCGTATATTTTAATTACTGAGCAAACTATATCGGTTTATTTTAATTAACATAAAATCGTTTCATTTTTGTGTTCATTATGTTGGACCGTTTTTCGTAATTAAGATTTTTCGTATTAACGTTTTATTTTTCATGGCGTGATTCCCAATATGTACGATTCTTTCGTTTCATAGAAATATTTTAATATAGTACATATATACTCGTATATTTTATATTTTAATTACCACGAGTAAATTTTATATTCGTTTTTTTTTTTTTTTTTTTTTTTTCGTATGCATATGTACGCAATTTAAGTAATACGTATCCTGGCAGGGTCGCCATCTGTAACCTTTCGGTTACTGACGCCCTATATATCCTATATATTTAGCCGGGTCGCCAACCTACATCCGGATATCACCGTACTGGTGACGGAGATGTAGGATTTTTCGTTGATAAAAAGAAAAAAAAAGGATTTTGTACGTTTTGGGTACGTTTATTATTTTTCAGACGTTTTAACGATTAACATTATAACAACAACAAAAAAAATGAATCGATTTAAATAATAATTTAGTAATGAAATAATAAATTGTTTTGCTTTTCTCAGTCGTCACGAATAATAACTCGGAAAATCTTATTGGTCTCTCCCTTCGGTTTTCGTACGTCTTCGTCATACGAAAAACGTCACCGCAGGTGTCGGAATATGACGAATTGATACGAATTACGTACAATATAAGAGCGTCTCAAAATAAAAATTTATTTTAGATTTTATGAAAAAAATCTAAAATATATCACGGGAAAACGAGTAAATAAACTCTGTTATTTCTTTTTGTTTCTCTGTATTTCGATCCGTCGGTAATCCCTAGCGAATTGTAATAATATAAACGGAAATATTTTCTGCCGGAAATTGTAGAAAAAAATTACGAAATAAATATATATTATACATAGAAACTAAAGTAACAGAAATTTTCATTAGAAATTATATTGCGTTGCGATATATTATTATATACACATCGTTTAATACAGCCGTCACATTTAAAAAAATATTAATTATTATTTACTTTAAACTAACACGCGTAAAAACGTTTTTATTACTAATATTTATTATTTTTAATTTCATTAATATTGTTTAGCTATTCGCGCAGCTAAACACACACACGCACTAAAACATTATATAAATAAATGTAGATTAAATTTTTTTTATATAAATAAAGCCGATATGAGTGTTATAAAAAATATACGTATATATACAATAACAGTTTTATTAAATTAGTTCATGTTTATTATACTGCGGTTTCGATTAAAAGCCATCGCGGTCAGATATTACAAGTGAAACCCGACGATGATTTCCAGTCGAAACCGGTAGTACATTAACGAAAAAGTTTAGTACAACATAACTCTTATATTTCGTTGTTTTGTTTCTATACAGTACTCGTTGGCTTTATTTATTTATATGCGTATACAAAAACAAACAAAAAAAAAAATGTTTTTTTAATTATACGCGTATTATAATTCATAGTTTTCTTTTATATATTTTATTAAATATAAAACCATTTTTCCAGAACGCGCCGTGTTGCATTTATTGTTGTTATTTCGTGTTTTTTACATCGCTATACGTACGCCAGCGGCGTAATATATATAGGTATATTAGCATACGCGTTCGCTTCTGTTGCAGAGTGTATAGGTACACCGTAAAGATTGATTAAAATGTAGATATCAGTTGGTACATAAAACTTTAAAAAACCGTCGTGAATAATTTCAGAAATTTAAAATAAAAAATCAAATCTTACGACGTTGTTTGTCTCGTAATTAATATTAATAATTATATATTACGTATATACGTATAAAATATGTAATCAAATAAATTATTTAACAAAAAATAAATAAATATTTAACGTTCAATATTAAAATTGAAAAAAAAAAAAAAGAACCTGCCCATCGGAAAATCTTTTCACAATATTATATATATATATATAAGAAATGCGTCGAAATGATAAATTATACTGCGGAAATCGAACCGATACGCGTGTCTGTCTGGAGAACACATTTTTCCGCGCGTATACTACACGTTTCGACCCATGTCTGGGTTCACCGTCCGTTTTACGAACGTATATTATTTTATAAGTCGCTTGAAGTTTGTAACATAAATCGGTACGAATTCAACAGCAAGTCTTTCGAATAATTTATTGCCACACGGCCCACACGATTATATGTATACATATTATATTGTATTACACACGAATATAATATATAAGAACACGGTACGGTTCGTCGTACACAATACAGTGCGCAGTTTGATTTATATAATACATATTATACAAGGAAATATATTGCAGACGTTATTCTGTCGCGTTAGGTTAGGTTAGGTTTAGGTTTAAATTATCGTAGGTTTAGGTATACGTTGTCGCCTTGTCGGTCTCGTCATTATAATACACGATATACAGTGGCCGAAGTGGGAGGATAAGGAGGGATTCCGCATCCCTCCACATCCTTTAGTTAGCATATTCCATCCACCACTTATTTTTTTTTAATTGTTCATCCCTCTTGGATTTAAAAAAACATTTATTTTTTTTATAATTTGTAATTGTTATATGTTGCCTAATTTTTTTTAGACAAAAATATCTTTGAACCAATTTTTTTATTCTTTGTGAGAAGTATTTCGTTTTCTAAAATTTTAACATTCAATATATCTAAACGTCACTTAATCACAATCATAAAAATATAGTTCACCATCAAAGTATTAACGGGGCCGGTGTTAGAGACTTTTGTTAAAAAAAGACTTTTTTGTTTTTGCTTATTTTTCAACAATATGGACCGTTCACAGTTTTGCCCCCCACCCCCCTCCAATTTCAAAACTTGAAATGACGACACTGCTTCCATCCCCCCACTTATTTTGATTCACTTCGATCACTGACAATTAACTAAATTATACAATGTATATCGTTTAATGTGAAAATCAACGAGTGCCTAATTATTTTCGGATCGAAGAATTTATCGTTTTCTTCCGTCTCTCGCGCCTCGTCGAACTCCGCAAAATTAAGTACCTACTCGATAGAGCGAATTCCACAGGATTACATGGTTTATTTTCTCTCCGCTCGTCGTTCGTGGACGAGTGACGCTGACGAGGTGCAATGCAGCCCACGAAGGCGGACGGTCGGGAAGTTGACGCGCGGTGTCTATTTCGCAATTAGCCGACGTTAGTGCGTATAAGTCTATTTAAGTAGTGCGCAATAAGAAATCGCGCACACGTCAAATCGTAACAATTATCAGTGTAAGAGAGTACAATTTTTTTTTTTTATTTTACATTTTTATTCGAATTTTACACTGAACTCGTATTGCGCGGAAGACCGGTAAAGATACCGAAGTATCCGTTCAGAACGATATAGTTTTGCGTGCACGAGATCTTTTTACCGTGTTCGGTTTTATCTCTGTTGCACTTCTTCTCGAATAAGATCGTGAATGATTTTTAAAGATTTATAAAAGTTATGCAAGCGCACAAGAAGGAGAACTCGTTGCTCTTTGAAAAACGACATGTTGTCAATCGACAAATCAACGATAGTCCTATATATAGCGCAGGCACCGGAATGCTATCTATGATCGTATTATGGTATGTCATCCGAAAAAAATTAATCATTGTCGAAGTGTGCGATTTTTGGATCTCACTGCCGTACACACACGTAGTAAAAGGTACAAAAGAAAACTATTGTAATCCAAACACAGATGTGCGTATCATGTCTCACCGGTGAGTTCTTTTGGATTCCATAACACTGCAGGATACTTTTCGGTTATTCGTTCAATTAAATTTAAACACATTTGATCATTCCATTTTCACAATAATACAAACATAAAACCTATTCGAATTATACCTGCTCTGATTTTACAAATAGTACGATGATGTTCTTGAGGTTCGTGAGGTTCGTGACTCGTATCGCTTATGTTGTTTACCGTCCGAATTGACATCGCGCGCGTGTCGATTTCCTTCACGAGCAGACCGACGACAGTCAACATGGATGGACTGCGCGATTTGAATTCGCTCATTTTACACGTCTGCGCACAAATTCGCAAAGTGAACGAAATGAGCGCATAAGATCGGCCTGAATGTGGTGTTTGACAGAATCCCGCGAGCCTGAAAAACGAAACTATACAGACCCAATTCTATTCCATCGCCAAACACCTCCGGACAAGTAAATGTCACAATTTTTTACGCGCTCTATCAACACAAACGCACATAAGTATAATACCATCCACGGCCGTCTATAATAACAAAAAAGAACCGAACATACGTGTACTTCCACGATAATCCAGTTGTGCACGTTATCCAGTTGGTGTGGTGATCGGAACGCGGTTTTTTTGCCGATTTCTCGAAATTTTTTAAAAACCAAAATATTTTATACGTAACTCGTGTTCGTCAGAGATAATAAATAATTTTTTTTTCTTTAAATATCAATAAACGAATAAGAAATTTATATCAACTAGGCTCGTTGCGATTTCAATTGAAATCAACACCGATCCGTCTTGCGGTTTAATCGGATAGAGTACCTGCAGCAATTGTACATTATCTATCTGTATACGAGTGGTGAAAGAAAAAAAACAATTACATAAAACACGACGAGTAAAATATCAAATTGGTATGAAACTACTTAGTACGGATGAAGGTTACACGTATTTTATTTTTCGTCTTTATTTTTCTATTAAATCCGTTATATAAATGCGAGTAACGTATGTTATACCGTTTTCCGACCGAAAGAATTGAAAAACGTGAAGACGGTGAGCGATGTTGTATAATATTTCAACCGTAAACGCGCGCGCACGTGGAAAAACTTTAAATGTGTGATAGCGAAAGATAAATCAAAACGTGACTTATTTTTATGCGGAACGCACGAATCGATTAATCGGAGATATTCAGCGTATATAATATATAATACAAATGAACGATTGACGGTCAATAAAAAAAAAATGTTTTACTTTAAAGATAAACAGTATTATTATATAAAAAAAATATATATATATATTATTGTAAAATTGACGACGGATAACATAAATGTTATTTTCTAATAACGTACGAGTTCAGTAACGATTCGCGTATTTAATAATTACACCGTATCTCTTCTCAATGGTTTCAACCCGAAGACTGGTTTGCAACTGATTTCCACTCTTCTCTATTATCCGCTTTTCTTTTCATTTTCACATATGAATCCACATCCTTAGTCCCCCTTATTAACTGATGGATATACTCTAATCTCGGCCTTCGTCTGTGATTCTTTTCTTCCACACGTCCTTCTATAATTAGTTTTATAGTAATCCTTCATGCCGAATTATATGTCCCAGCCATTCATTCCGTCTTTTTACTATACTTTTCCGTAGTAGCTTTCTTCCGAAATTCTTTCAAGAACCTCCTTATTAATTATTCTATCAATCCAGCTTATTTTTAACATCCTCCTATAACCCCACACCGTATATAATATTATAAATTAATAGTAATGTTCGTGCGCGGAACACAAAAACGGTATAGAAAACAATTTTCAAAGGTGTCAAAAGCTCTTGCAGGATTATTATATTTAGGTACTATTAATTATGTAGATGACCTTATAAATTATGCAAAAACATTCGATGAATTACTAGAAGTTCTTGAAAAATTATTACGAAGGATAAGAGAAACAGGATTTAAACTTAAAGCAAAAATGCAAATTTGGATATTTTGAACTTAAAATTTTAGGACAATTAGTTAATCAAAATGGAGTCAAACCAAATCATGATGGTTTAATGGCTATTCAAAATTTCCTACGCCTACAACAATTAAACAAACACGGAGGTTTTTAGGTTTATGTAATTTTTAGAAAATTTATTCCACGTTTTGCGGAATTAATTTCACCAATTACTGATTTGACCAGAGGTCACTATCCATCTAAAATTCACCAGTAAAATGGCAAAAATCCATCAGGAAACATTCGAAAAACTAAAGAACATTTAGTCAACCCCCCTTATTAAAACATTTTAACCCAAATTTTTAATAATAATCTGGACAGATGCAAGTAAAATTGGGATAGCTGGGACCCTTCTACAAAGAGATGATGATCAACAGTTACACCAGTTTCATATATTTCAGAAGGTTAACTAATACAGAAGAAAGATATAGCGCAATAGAATTGGAGTTATTAGCGATAGTTTATGCATTAGAAACTTTCCGTCCATATGTACGGAGTTCATATAGAAATATGGACAGATCACGCTCCACTTAAATATCTTGAAAATATTAAATAAAATATTGGAAGTGAAATACACAGACGTTTCTATTAAAAACATATATATACATTCTTTTTTTTTTTTTTTTTTACAAATCATTGTCGATTTGTTTTGACGACACACTGTCACTGTTTGTATATCAATTTGATTACGTCGCAACGTGCGAAATATAAGAAATAAATTACAAAATCCATGTACGTATACGTCATATAGAACGTCACGGGAAACGTGATAATATTGAACGAGGTTTTATCAAAAGAAATTCCTCCGTCTGAGATTTTGAATTAGAAAATTTAACGATACATTGCGGAATTTAACGGGTATGAAAATGCGATTTTTATCGGTACAGCGGAGTTTCGATGTGCACTGAATTGTGGTAAATCCTTTGAAATAGTGTATTGTAATAATACTGGAACTCGGGAATCAACTGCGAGATCGTTAAAACCGTATACCTGCGTATATATATATATATATATATATATATATATATAAACGACATAAAAATGTTAGAAATCATATATTAAGTTTTTATTATCCTATTGCTTTAACGTTACGCGCTGTTATATATTATGGAACAAACATTAACGACGCACAGTGTGGGTCGGTATCGGAAATTGGCTTGCCCGAATACAATATTTTATTTTGATAATATTGTGTCGAATATGAAATTCAAAATTTAATTCGTGTAGACTCTGTAATGTTTATCAAAGCTCATATTATAATACGTCTATTATAAACCTTTTTATACACACACACACACAATTATAAAATGTATAAAACAATAAAACTGAGTTTTTTGCTGCGCGCGTTTCATTTTTTTTTTTCTATGTTACTGCAGGTAATTTCAATTTTTTTTTCCTTCAAATATACATGTATATAAATTATCGATGGTACTAAACAAATTATACAAGTGTATTATTATTAATTAAAAGTATAATAATAAGCAATTAATAATTTTACTTTTAATGATATACAAATATATTATTATTTTTTCATATAAAATACGAAACACTAATAATAATATCCATTTCAACGTTTTAACAATACGTATACTTACATAATATTATTGTGTAAATATAAAGCTATTTAATCCAATAATTTTTTTTTTCGTTTACTTGCACCTGAACCTAAAAATAATTGCGTTTTCTAGGGACTACAGTAATTACTGGTTTATATAGTATTATGAAATGATCCATCGAGTACTTAAGATGCATTATGTAGTATTACACAAAGAATCGTACCTATATAATAATATGGCGAACGGACGTATATTATTCGCTGAATACCTACTTTATTTAAACAATTTAATTAAATTTTACAACATTTTAACAATATATAATTACTTTAAAGCCTTAAAGAAATTATACTTATAGTTTTAATTAACACTTAAATATCAAAAATAAATCCTATCGCCCTGAAAACATATAAATTTTTTGTAAATTTACAACACTGACATTTATGAAAAAAAAAAAATTAGGCAAGCTAATTTCAAATTCTGACCACTGTGCGACGTATATATATTTTTAAAATATAAAAATTGAACGATTTCTCTCCGAGTTCAATAACGTAATTACGTAAAATTATTTTAATTTTGAAATATATTGTTTTTTTTTAATTAAAAACGTATAATTATATACTAAACTCGATACTTGCGTATATTACACATTTACCCCCGTCTATATTGTGTAGCGGGCAAAATAATATCGAATATCATAATTGTAGTGTAATTTCTTTATAATATAGTCTTCAATAATAATAATGTATTCGATTAAAAATATATTAATTATTAATATATTATTATATTATTATTTTACGTTTTTTTTATTTTTTGTTTGTAAGACATTATTCATTAGTCAGCCATGTAACGATAATAGTTAATGGTTTTCGTAGGTAATATTATATTCATTATTTATATAATATTTATGTAAACGTCGAAAATTGTTATACGTTCGACTAAACAATCTCAGCGGTTCAATCTAAATTACACAACAATCAATATATTTAATGTAGGACTTGAGAGATAACGCGAATTTTTTCGTAGGGAAAAAAATCTCTCGTACTTACCGCGGTAATGTTTTGTGGGATTTTTTTTTTACATCAAGTGCTTAACAATTCACGGAACCATTTTTGTTTTAGCCTTTTTGGAAGGATTTCCTGGCATTTAGCGAGGCGAGATTTTTTTTTTTTACAACAATGTTGAACGGTTTAAAAGTGAATTATGATAGTGGTTGTATGAAAGTGTACTTTTTTCACGAGTAAACCTATATATATATATTGAGTTTGAAAAAAAAAGCATTAGTGATAAGACAGAAAAACGTTTTCTAGATAGTTTTTTTTTTCTCGTCTAACTCCGGATTTTAAAACCATAGGTAGTCCGCATATGGCTTTTTATTAGAAGCTTATACGGTTTTAACATTATGTGTACCAAAGATAATTTCTATAAGATTTAAAAATCGTTTTAATGGTTGCGCAAGCGGTGATCAAGAGCATTTTTTGTCCGTTTAATCTAAACGTATTCAATCAAAACGCGTATTTTGTGTTTTGAGAAATTCAATTAATATAAACGTAACACCTTTTGATTTGCCCTAGTTCCGTTCACGTGTTTTTTTTTTTTATTAGTTGACCATTAGTTGACATAATATGTTGTTGACTGTTTGAAGTCATTAGAAATGGTTATTATTACTGGATTTTTGTGGTTAATTAAACGACACGGTTGCCATCAGAATATCTGCTAATTATATATGTTACGTGGTGTTCGGCGGAGACAGTTGATCAGTTAAAAATATTATATTACAGAGCCGAGGTTTATGTACGAGCAGTCACTGGGATTTCTCAAAGTATTCTCGTTTTTCAAAGTTGTACGAATAATAAGCCTATATTTGTAAACGCATAAAATAAAATATATGATATCGGAAAAAAAATGAACTTTTTTCGTCTTTCAGTGACGAAAAGGATCAAGAAAAATTACGGTCTTGGTTCGAAAACAACGAAAAAGCTTTGGCGGTAATACAGGAAGCGTCGCAGGAACTACTGAGTAGAGGTCTGATTGTCGACCCACAAATATTTCATTCGGCCGTTCAACATCAAACTCTACACGCTCTGGGTGAGCAGCAACAATAGCTAAATCACACGTCCAAAACAACAATACACAGTCGCGGTTCTTTTTTCTTTTAGATTTGGATAAAGATCACATGGTCGTGTACAACAGAGAATTCACCGGACGGCGTGATTTTGAGGGCGGCGGAGTCGACGAGACGATCGGTTCGTTCAAAAACTTCTTAAAGGACACGGTGTCTTCGGACAACCTAATCGAACTCAGGTAAGGAGAACGTAACGAAGTGACACGCCCTTGGTTGTGTAACGTCCGAACTTTTATTTTTGTTTTCTTGCTTTATCTCGCGCGACTTTCAGCGTGGAATGGAAACCCGGTGGCGTGGACGGCGAGCATCCCGAACACGACATGTACCTGACTATATTCCAAGAAGCGGTCATGTCCAAGATGCAGAGCATGATCAACGCCAGTATCGAGCAGAAACCCGAGCTGAACGCCCGGAACAAGACGATCCAGGAGGTGCTCAAGGAGGCGGTGGTGCACACGGCGCACTGCCGGGAACTGATCGGTGGCCTGTCGGCGACGGCGGCGGCCGATCACCAGGTGGTTAAGAAAGCGGTCGGCGAGATACACAGGATGATGACGATGACGGCGGCTGCGGCAGGGAAGTCGACATCGGCCAAACACGGGCCGATCATCGTGCGCGGAGGATTGGGCTCGGGCAAGACGTCCATACTGACCACGGTGTACCGGGAATGCAACGCGTGGTTCGACCGGCGTCCGGTGCGGATAGCGAGATTCTCGGGCGTCACGCCCCGGGCCTCGTACAATCTGGAACTGTTGCGGATCATCTGCGAGCAGCTGACTTGCGTGCTCCAGCCGAACGGATTGTGCGTGCCACTGGACGCGTCGTTCGACCCGCTGTACGTGAGCGACTGGTTCCAGACGCTGTTGAAACGGTTCGAAGACGAGTGTCGAACGTCCACGCTGGTGCTGTTCATCGACGATCTGCACAGGCTGAACCCGCTAGACTCGGACATCGTGGCCGGGTTGTCTTGGCTGCCGACGGTGCTGCCATCCAACGTGCACATCGTCTGCACGACACTGTACGTACCGGACGAGTTGAAAATGACGCCGTTGCAAAAGGACCGTTTCAGGAATTCCGAGTTTTACGTAGAACTACCGGATGCAGATATAGGTACGTCATACCATGTATACTGTTGCAAGCGATTTCTTAATTGAGAACAAAATAACCAGTGTTCTTTCATCCCCCAACCCGCACAGGGACAATCAAGGCGAACATCGAGAACGTGTTGGACGAATACGAACGGCTGTACGGTTTGAAAGCCGTCTCGAGATTAGCTTCGTACATATCGGTGTCGGAATTCGGTTTGACTGAAACCGAACTGCTCGAGCTGCTCATGCCGACCACCGGCGATTTCGGAGCTCCGTTGAACTTAAAAGACGGGAATTTCAATTTTTCCACATTTTGTACCGCCAAAAAGACTATAAGTGAGCAAAATAATATAATATTTGACCTATATTAATAATACTTATTATTTATATTAATATATAATATATACTAAATTTTATATTTATATATTATTACTTATTACTTATATTAATATGTACATATTTTTTTTACTGTAATAATAATTGTCGTTAATCTCGTGCCTATTCGCCATGTGTTTAAGTGCCGCTCCTATTCGAAAAGTTCATGAGCGGACGTATATTGTTATGTTGGAAACACAAAATCACATACGACGTGGTCAGGCAAAGGTACCTGACCTCGAAGATACATCAAAGGACTCTGCACACGGATATTGGAAACTTGTTCTTCAGCGAATTCTCCAAAGACGAATCGGAATCAAAGAATGACGGTTGTGAGTATACTACTCCGCTATATAAAATCGAATATGCCCGGTATTATTTTAAATGCGTTGTAGACAAATCACAAATAATACGAATCTAAAATGTATAGGATATTATGTAACGATTTCTGTGTAAAAAAAAAATTATCGCGTTTTATCGAATATCGTGATTATTTATTTATTTTTTACGCCTAAGCAGGCATTAGTTCAATTCAAATTACAGTACGGTATAAACGTAGTAATAGTAAATTTAATAACAGATTAGTGAGGTAAGGATTGATAGTTAAGACGGCGTAACTTCCTATGTAAGGATGATTGTGCCCGTAAGCGTAGAAGCTTATAAAGGGAGTGATTTCTTGTGTTGCGAGAGGGGAATACGGAAGGAAATAGAAGAAAGGAGATCAGGCGCATCAAGAGTGCCATTGAGTAGGAATGTGATAAAACAAAGGTCGGCTTGAATTCGCCGAAAGATACAAGTGATTGATTTTTAATTAGGACAGAAACCTATTTTGCAATCGCTTCATACGCAGAATATTATAACGTAATGAATACATTGATTTTCATAATATAGCGACGAGTAAAGACGGAGAAACAATAATACAAAACGATATGACATACAGTTTGAGACACGTCGAGGAATCTTGGATTCATCTTTTGAAAGCAGGTCAGTTATTATAGCTTCCTATAATACCTAGCTTAATCACCCAATTCCTTTTTCGCGACATTTGACACTATACGTATTGAACGTTTACAGGCGACAACACTAGACTAAAAGAGCTGACGTTATGCAATTTCGACTTTTTATTGGCGGCCGTGCGAACCATATCCGTCAGTTACCTCCGTTCGATACTCGAACACGCTCGATGTTATGTATTGGACAGAGACGTCGAATTGGTTTACTACACTGTGAGAAAATCGAGTGACGTGCTTACAAGAGACACTCTGCAACTCGGTGCACAAATTATAAGCTGGCTACGGCCCGTGGCGGGTAAGCGAAAATCTTAACGTTTTTAAATTCTGACAAATTTGTTTTGTTTTTAATCGCGCGCAACACACCGTTTTACAGACAGCAGCAAATTAATGCACAGGATCATAAGATGTTCAGTGTCATGGTGCGACGGTTTTACCGATCCGTTGTTGGTGCCGCACACAAGTTGGCTACAGCCGCCTTTACCCCTTCATATCAAATGTAATCGTTTTTAAATTTTAACAAAAATGTATACACAATAATAATACTTACCTATCTATGCTTCTTCGTTCGTGGCTTACAGGCGTGAACTGCGGTATACCGATTCGTTATATAGCCCCCACGCCTTCGGCGCAACATGTAGTCGTCATACCGAAAGAAGGAGACGCTCAACTCTGGCACACCATGGCCAATACAAGAGTACAAACGTTCCAAGGACATCAGAAACCGATCAAGTGTTTGAACGTAAACAAAAACCCTCAACTATTGGTCACTGGTTCCGAAGATCATAGCGTTCTAGTTTGGGATCTGAACACGTATGCTTTGGTAGCGAAATACACGTGAGTCATTTGTTTTTATTTGTCGCCCGCGGTATACATCAAAATACACTGCACGTGTGCGTCATTATAATCTGATCACGGGTTTTTTTTTACATGATACAGAGAACTAGAATCTCTAGTATTAAGTCTTTGCGTAGCGACGATCAACGACGGTGGCAACAAAGAACTCGGCGTGGTTTTGGGCTGTGAAAACAGTAAAATACTTCTGTTCACGCTAAAAGGTAAAATGGTAAAAAAAATCGAATATCACAAAGGGTCTATTACGGCCGTTCAATTGACATCGCAAGACGTCCTAGTCACAGGTACGTATACTTAAAAAGTATACTCAACCGATTACGTAATCTATTTAACCCCCTTGAACCGAATTTATACACACTTATGAACTCAATATATTGTATGACACTGTGTCAATTAACTCCTCTTTTCTCGCATTTCGTGACGGTTTTCGGCGTATGATTCCAACGACGTCTATTTCGGTTCTTTTTTTTGCGTATCCGATCATTATAGTAACTAAGTTACACTACATTATAGGCTCGTCTGACTGCATGGTGTGTCTCTGGGAAATGGACACGCTCGACCTCCTCAACACTATCGCGCTGCCCGGTCCCGTGCACATGTTAGACATATCTATAGACTCGATGTTCTTGTTGGTACTTTGCGAGGGAAACCAACTCTGGCTGCACGCGCTCGCCACCGGCACCCTCATACACAACCTGAAGGGCTATTGTTCCAAAGTGATGTCGATCGCGTTGGCCGAGGACTGTCAGCGGGCCGTGGTGGCCGGCGTCGACTCCAGAGTATACATTTACGACATACACTCGGGTGATTTGGACCTGATGCCCATATCCACTTCGCCACACCACAAAGAAGTCATCGCCGTGAAGATCACCAACAACGACGATTTTCTCGTCACCGCCGGTAAGATGAGATTATAATATATTAGGGATGTTTTCCCCCGTATTTCCTACTCTTGACCCGCAGCGTTTTTGTGTCAAAACACCAATTTTTATTTTTCGGATTTTAAATTAGGTATATGAAAAAATAATAATAATAAATTACTTCAAATTGTAAATTCGTGTAATGTTGTCGAAATAATGACGTGCTTAAACGACGACCGTGCTGATTTGACAAGTAAATAGGAATGAAATCCTATCGTTGATCGCAAATACTTCTGTTCGCGCGTTTTACGGATCCGTTGACGACCGGGCGTGTTATAAATTTACGAATTTGAACAGGGAACGGGAAGATCGCGTATTGGAATTTCAGAAAGATGGGAAGCGCGCAGGCGATCAACAAACACCCGTCGTCGTTGTCCAGAAAACCGCACACCATGGCCATCACCTGTCTGGACATATCGCGCGACGGGACCATGGCCGTCACGGGTAAACATAAACAATTGTTTTTTCGTACATTTAAAACTGTTTCGGCAATATTAATAACACTGTTCGTGTTTAATCGAAAACGCGCCTGCGCGTTAGGTGGCCTCGATAGTCTGGTCAACGTCTGGCACCTGAACGTGGAGAGTTTGGAAAACGTTTATCAGCTGAACAACAACGAACTGCACTCGACCATGCACGGTCACACGGCCGCCATAACCTGTCTGGCCATCGCTTCGAACGGGTTGTTCGCCGTGTCCGGTTCGGAAGACAAACTCGTGCTGGTCTGGGGCTTGACCGTTGGAAGCGCCGTGTTCACGTTCAGCGTAAGTATATGAAAACGATCGTTGCTCGGTACTTTTATAGTAAAAAGTTAGATTCCGTTTAACAGGTAAGTATACACTTTAAATTGTCTTAAAAATACGGTTAAAAACGATTGATTTAGTCGATTTGTGCGTAATGATTTTCTTATTTCGATCGACTACAGGGACATCAGTCAGCCATCACCGCAGTGGAAGTGACGTCGGACAGCGAAAAGGTCGTGTCCAGTGACAAGGCGGGCGTCATAGCTGTTTGGCTATCAGACAACGGGACGTTACTGAACTCCGTCATTTGCCCGGCCACCAACCTGTCGGTGACCAACAACATGAAATATCTTGTCAGCGGCGACGGGCATTTTTCGTAAGACGAAATTTACTTTTTGTAACCTAATAGAATATATGAAATTCGAATTAATTCTTTCTTTTTTTTTTGCAAAAAAAAAAAAGAAAAGAAATTCTATTTTAATAAGAAATTCGATGTTTTAATTTAATTTAATATAATTGTATAGTCTATAAGCAAAATCGTACGACAATATATTGTGTATTAACAGGTTACACATTTGGCCGTTGTCCGTGAAAAACGAAGGAGGCCCGTGGACGGAAAAATGGCCGGTCAGTCATACGGAAGAAATCACTTGTTTCGTGATCACGTACGACTCGTTGCAAATAATCACCGGATCCAAAGACATGTCGTTAAAAGTGTGGCAAATCAACGGTGGCAAATTGTCGCAGGTACGATTTCCATCGAAAATCGAGAAGTCCATCCTTCGCGGGTCTGTATTAAGTGACTGTCGCGAGTTACCCCGGGAGGAAGGGGGAGAAACGCAGTCTAATTACGCGTATTTCTTAATACTGTATGTAATATTTAATTAATAAACAGGTGAATTCGCAAAAACCCTAAACCGAGTAAAAACGAAAATTATCGATATTTCCTTAAAAAAAAAAAAGAAAAGTGTGTTTTACCGTTTTCAGAAATTTCGACATTCTCAAAATACCATCAACTACATAACTGTCTGCAGTAAACGAATCGAAAAACTTTTTAAATAGACTTTTATCGACCTAAATATAAATAATAATACTTTGAAAATCCCAAATCACCGGTTTTAAAACAAAATTTACATATTCTTCTTTCCGTAAACGAAACACAGTTTAGTAATAATAATAATATGCGCAAGTGAACTGCAAGTTTTTATAAAAAAATATTTAATGAGAACAGAGACCAAAAAATTAACGAAAAAATTAGGTATAAAACGTCTGGTTCTTTTTACACGCGCGCTGTAGGTGTTGGTCGGACACGAAGACCAAGTGACGTGCGTGGCCGTGGCCATCAGCGACAAGTCGATCGTCGTGTCCGGATCTTGGGACGCCAACTTGATCATATGGGATATCCACACGGGCGACGACAGACACCTGCTGACCGGTCACTTGGGCCACGTGACGTGCGTGAAGCTCAGCGGCGACGGGTCGGTGGCCCTGTCCGGCTCCGACGACAAGCGCATAATCGTGTGGGACACGAAACGCGGCGTGCCGCTCACGTCGCTGCAGTTGCACCTGCCCATACTGGGCCTGTCAATGTCCACGGACGTGACCAGGGTCGTGGTACACCTGTACGAGAGCCAATACTTACCGATCACGCAGCTGATGAATACGCCGGCGCAATACGTCAAAGTCCCGGTGTTCATCAACCGAGGTAAGCGACTAGCACTGCAGTACTCCTAGGGCAAGGCTTTGGCAACCGCATACGCAGGGCCGACCTGGGTGGGTGACGAGGGTGACAAGGCGAAAATTGTTGTCCAAAAGTCCGTGGGCGGCATTTCAGACCTATGCGAGTACCCGGGAATTTCGAAACGTAGTTCAATTTTCAATGAAATGTCTATTACAAACATTAGTTAAATGGTTATAAATATACGCAATCCAGCAACACGAATAATAAAAAAATATTATTTTATATCATTAATTAAAAAAAAAAAAAAAAAGTAGAAAATTTTAATTATAATAATTTTATTTCGACTTATTATACCGGAAAGTTTGGTTTACGTGAATTTGGTTTTTCCACGTCGTTTAAAAATATTTTAATTATCAAAATTATTGATATTTTTGCGATACGCGAATTTTTTTCATTGCTGTTATTTAAATAGGTAAAACCTGTATTATTTATAGGGATCGAGACTGTTGCTTTTCGAGGAGACATTTTTTTTTTTATGTATTATAATATTAAATTATTAGTATACAACGTTTTTATGAATAAAAAATGAATGAATTCGGAGGACAAGTAAATTTACAACGTACGCCGTTTTAATAGGGCGGCATTTATTCAATTCAGCTCAGGGCGACAAAATGTGTAGCGCCGGCTTTGCGCATATGCGGTAAACCCATAGTACCCAAAAAAATTCCTCGAAAACTCTCCTCTACAAACAACACCCGCAGACAACCCTAGCAGTCTGCGGAATGACGTAGAACCCGAATAAAACCATAACCCGAAAAGAATAACGGTTTTAACCCGAATACATATTTTAATCCAAAAAAAATGAATCGACTCTTATTTCAATTGTATGCATTTGACGATGATCGTTTTTCTGATAGGAACATCTACAACGCCGCACAACCTGCAAACGCGTGCGCAGGATTTCATCTACAACAGCTGGTGGGGTTCTCGAGACAACTAAAAAAAAAAATTCGCTTCTTTGTCTAAGATGAACATTTAACTAAGTACACAACAACGTGTTTATTGACATCCAAATCGTCACCACGTTTTTAAGTAAAATTTGCGTCGATTTTTATAACTGTTACCATTGACTATAACATATCACCATAGTGATATATAATCAACAATGTTATACAAGTCATATTTACATTATATTTTATTATTTCATTTTTCCCCTTTTTTTCTTACAACAAGAGTATAATGTTGTATATCTTATATACGTATTTGTAATTATCCAAATCTTTCGTTATCCTTAAGTAACCCGAATAATAACGATTTTAAGAAGAACCCATATAAACATTTTCGATTTTTTTTTTTATTTGAAATTTTGCGTCGCAATTCATTTCAACGATTAAATACAATTTACAAAAAAGTGTTAACGGCAATAAAAAGACAAAATAAATAGGTACCTAGTATATGAAAATTTAGTACAACAATAAAATATTAAATGACAAAACCAGCTTCCTGCAGAATATAAGAAATAATTTTAACAATAACGCATTCACTTTTACAATATTGAGTATAGAAGGGAGGTCTAGAGATATGTTTTGTGATTTTAAAAAGAAAAACAAGATGGAACGTTCATGGGATAATGGAGGACAATGAAATAGAATATGAGAAAGAACACAAACACGTTCGTTGGGATGAAGAGTGCAAAGAGGAGAATTATTTAGCGACAGTTTATATGAACGGGAAGGCATTTTCGCTATTTTCAAATAGCGGTTTTTAAACACACGAATGTAATGCAAAACAAGTGAAAACCGAAAACCGAATAAAAAAACTATATTATAGTCGGTGCGTATATTACGCGATATTCCGCGTAACTTTCTAAAAAGCGAGTACCGGTGAATTCACGAAAACTAAAACGTCATTCCCGACCCCTCCCCCAAAAAAAAAAACGAACCATTACATATAGGTACGCTTGTGACTGTCGAAATGTGTATACATATAAGTATTATTTTTTTATGCGTTTAAAAAAATTTAAACGAAGATAAAACTTACGTCGTTAAAAAAAAACTTTAAGAATACAACCGTTTAATTAATTATACGTATTACAAAACGAGTTTCTATACGTTTAAAATATATATATATAGTCGCTGAAGGCACTCGCCGTGAAATTCGTCCTTATTATTATAGGAACGATTTCAAAAGAAACTTTTCCATAGTCGTGAACTGTTTTATACGCTTAAAAGCATAAAGCCAGTAATAATATTGTCGAGTATATATTATAATTAGGTTTTGTATATGATATGTAGGTACTACCGTGACATTTTTCCCGGCGACAATGAATTAATACGTTTTAATATTAAAACTATCATTCGTTTCCGAATTTTATATACACGCGCAATTTTATTGTGTTTTTCGTTGCTATTTTAAACGCGGCTAATAATCTATATCGTATAGCTACAGTGACAATAATAGGTAATATTAATAAATAATTGTTGAAAATCGGTTTATTCGAGTACAGATACTAAAACGAATAATATTCTCAAGTACTTGTACCATTAACGTATATATGGTTTTTTCCGTTGGCGGTCTTTGGGGCGGATAAAAATGATTTATACATTTCATTAGAGGTCTAAAATTGTATAGTGTGAAAAGTGGACATATTATATTACTATATTGATTACACTTGCCGAGAAAATCGTAAATCGTATTATAATATTATGGCGCGCGCGTACAGCGATCAAATAAGAGAGAAAAAAAATATTATAAAAATGTCAAACCGCGTATCTTTCGAACCTCCGACGTTCTCCTTATTCATTCCGTTTTAAATTTTTTCCTTTCTGAGGGTTTTGTGTCGTAACTTCTTTTTTTTTTTTTTTTTTTTTTAATTTATTATTTTTATATTTAATTTATTATTTTTATTTTATTATTTATAAGTGTATATAATTGTTATCACTATAAACTTGAAAGCAATGATAAATCGTTGCATTCGATAAAACGATACTGATCCGGTGTAATATTTTAGGTATAAACTAAGTCATTTTATGAATTATTAAATACCTCGAAACCTTTAATATTGCTATAAAATAGTTCAAAATTAAAAGAATGTTCTCGGACATTCTGTTTTTCCTAAACACAATAAACATTTACGTATTTGATGAATATTTCAAATTTCTGTATGTACCCATTAGTTTCAAAAATTACAAAGAAATAATCGATTCCGCGACGAAATCGCGTTTTTTTTTTTGTAATTTTTCGGTAGTTTTTCAGTTATGTTTTCGCGCGCTTTTGAGATAATCGAAGAGAGATAACCTCTCTCTAAAGTACCAACTGGATGTAAATTTTCTACCGGAAACAAACTGTGACTGTAAAGATCGGAGCACTCCTACCGGTAGAACTTTTGAGTGCAGACACAAAGAAAAAAAACACAGTTTTGTAAAACCAAGAGATTCCTCGTTCCGCTCATAAACTAAAAAAAAATTGTCCTTTTATTTCCTCTCTCGTTTTGTCGTTCCGACTATAACATATACGTATATCCTTATAATAAGTAATACGTATTACAAAGGTCCGCGTACAACGCTGCACGCCGTTGCAGTATATGTACTATATAATATATTCGCGGATGGAAATTTTCCCGGAAAATTACATCACGTTTTGGGTACTCGCGGTTTGTGCACACAAAACACGTATATATAATATAAGAACACAGCGAGTTATACTTATGATTCGACTTTTTTCTCTTTGCTCGAACAAACGGCTGCAGCTCCGCGACCCCGTCTGCGCGTCGTCTCTTCCCCATATTATATATCATATAACATTGACTTTTATCATTTTTTTTTTTTTTAAATACTCACTCGTATATAACTTATTCGCGCGAGTCCTTTGAAGTGCGCATACACGAGCACGTATTACGATTTCGGTCAGTTATTCTGCAACGGAGCGCGCTATATCGCAAAAGCGAAGAAAACACGAGAACAAACACACTTATGTCCGCGTGCGTATATATATATAGGTACCCCACTTCACTCACATATTATTATATTATTTGACCTCGTCACGTTGAAAAAACACTTTGTAAATGTGTAAGCCCGAGCACAATGAAAATATATATATATATATATATACGTGGTGAGTGTATAACCGCACCGAGTCTGTGTATAGGTACGATCGTTTTTTAAACACTGTTCTGGAGATATAGACTCTGTACCCATCCAGAGTCCAGCAGAAGCTTTAGAGCGTATTTATAAGATCATTATACTTTGTATGCGCGAAACACCGCAAATCCTATATAAATGCCGCACGGTATATAAAATCGGGAAAAATTATTATTCTCTCTCTCTCTGTCTCTCTCTCGTGATTATATATAAATAAATAAGGGGTTTACATATAGGAAAAAAAAAACCTTCGGATCCGTTATATTTTGAGAGATCAAAATCGAACTCGAAATTCGTTATGATTTCCCCTACGAAATGAAACGATAGAAAAACTTTTTTTTTTATATAACTATTTCATATAAATAAGTGCGGACCGAGACGTCCTACCTGGATATTCACGCGTAACATAATACGTTTTCGTTCACAACACGTCGGTCACGACAAATGTATAAATAATGTGTCACGCGCATTACAGAACACAGATCGCTGGCGGCCAAAAAACCCATGAGAAGGATGTTGATAAAGGAATACTCGTTGGACTCGTACACGTGGCAGAGGAAGTACGCGCACTTGACTTCGTCGATAACGCGGGCGGCCGTGGACGAGAAGTTGCGCAGGTTTTCCGTTTCGGCCAGCATGGAAGAGATATCGAAACAGGCCAACAACAACGAGAACATGGGATCGCAGGTACGTGCCCGGAATTTTCGAATACTTATACATACAGCACATATATAAGTGGTGGCGCGTGTCGTAAAAGGGTTGGTGGTGGGGTTAAGCTTCGAAAAACTAAAAACCAATGAGGTTTTGTTTCCCTCGCTTTTAATATACAATCATTATTATTATTATTAAACGTATAATTGTTTTTATTAAAACGTTAATAATAATCAAACGCGTAATGGAATATTTACGCGTGTATATACCTAATTGAAGATTTATTATTACTATTAATACGTAACAATACCGTAGACCAGTGGTTCTTAACGGAGGGCGGTACCGCCCCCTTGAGGGCATTTCGGTCTCTCCGGGGGGCGATAGTTTTGAAGGGAGCGTTGAGGGGGCGGTTAGCTTTTTCAAACTCGGAGATTAAAAATAATACAATTTATAAAATATTATTAATTTTCATGAAAATTTGATTTTTCATGAGGGGGGCGTTAGCAGTTAGTTATTACGATAAAGGGGCGCTGAACCAAAAAGGTTACTGCCGTAGACGATCTTCAGCTGCTGCAAATATTTTTTCTCGTAACAGGTTTTCCGTTTTTTTCTTTTTTGAAGACTAATATAATATTTTCGAATTAAACGGGAAAACGAGACGATCATTATATTTTATACTCATATTTTGTCAGTACGCAATTGACAATATTTTTATACTATTTTATCGACTTCCTGCACTTATTTTTTTCAATTTTTCACAAAACAAATTTTTTTTTTTTTTTTAATTTACATATTTTTAATGAAATTCGTAGATTCGTTTTTCGAATGTTTTTGTTACGTTTTCGACATTTACGTGTAAACACCCTTTCAAATGTCGTAAAATTCAAATATTAATCGGATATAGTATTGTTTCAGTGTTTTTTTTTTTAATTAAACTGTACACAAGAGATTTTCGAACGATTTCGAATATTTTGAGGGGAAAAAACAAAAAAATTTTCGTCGATTTCGTTGAGAGGTTACACACATATAAATATAGTAGGCACTATGAAAATATCGTCCGTTCACGACGATATATATAATATAATCTACGCTGATGTCTGATTACTTCCTCGAAAATTAAAATTTAAACGAACTCGGTCGAACTGTTTTTCCAGAACCTGGGACCCGAACAGGCAGCGTTGGCGCAATCGCAACACTTTGACCAGTTGATCGCCGAATGGAATAACAAACGGTCGCCTTCCAAATCGACGAGCCGGCAGAACGTGGTGAGCGTATATCATATCTACTTCTGTGAAGTTTGTTTTTTCCTGTGTTTTCTATTTTTTTTTCAAATTGTCGACACTTTACTTACTACTCGTAGACGAAAAATTTAGCGTTTAGTAGGTATACTTATTGAATTTAATTTATACAACGCAATTTAAAATTAAAATAATATAAAAAAAAACTATATAGATACAATATAATATTAAAACGCGTATAAACCTTGGAAAACATCGCCGCTCGGATTTCGTTATTCTAGCAAGCCGGTCAAGTATACACGTGATCCGATTTTTTTTTCTATGCGTTTTAAATTAGAAAACGATCTTTCAATATGTGTGCTATATACAAATGTATTTATTAAACGAATTCAATGTAATTTCATTCGCTACTTACCGTTAAATAATTGCGAAATTGTGATGGCCTCTCGGCCCCATCGTCCGTGTTAGATCAGCCATTATGGAAAGGACCACCTTAGAACAAACAACCTTTTCGGCTACTATAAGGGACGGACGTTTGGGATTAGACGTTTTATTTACCGCACCGCGTACCTACCTATAGGTATATTTGAAAATTATTTCGGTGAAATTAACGCTTAATATGCTAAATTATCGCTTGTGTTCATAACCGGCTACAATTCGTTCGTTCGTATACCTATCCTATCTGGGGCGTTTATTCATTGTAATTATTATACAACGACCGGCCGAAACGTCGTGTATTTGTGTAACGTTCACCATTGCAGCTGATATAATATTATGCAACGAAAAATAATAATTCGCGTGCCGGCGATACCCAGCGGCGGTAACAATAATAATTATATTTATACAGGCGCATAAGCGAAATCAGGCAATTTTATTAGGACAGACCGAATGATAAATATGAAAATAAATATTCTAATTACAACTCTATATATATATATATACAATAAAATTTACTTTTTTTTTTCCAACGTAATGTAATTTTTTTTTACAATTCAAGAAATTAATATTAAATAAAAAATAAATATAAATAAGTACGTTTATAATAATAGGCGACGATTAAAACGGTACCAATTTTTGGTACAAGTTGTATATAAATATATTTATTTGAACAGAACATTGTTAGCGTTTCAGATGCGTAAATTAAGTTTTCAATTTTAAATTCTATTTAGTCAATATAGGTTTTCCAATCAGTATTAGATCAGGCCACGTCCTGACCCGTAGTTTCGCCTATGCTTAGGCGATTACCAGACGTCCTGGTTTTTGGCAAAAGACCGTCCGATTATTTCGATAATCTTATCCCTGTAAGTCCATGCGAGTTAAGAAAACGTCTTTTGAAAACTTACATTTCCAATAGGTTTTGTGCGGCTATTTTATACGCCGCACATAAATGTTTTTATACTAAGAACCGTCGATTAACACAACGACGACTGTCTGAACTCGAGAGATAATGACAAAATTACTTTTATTTTTCAAAAAGCGAAAAGTGCCTTGTGATCGGGCTCTAAAGAGTTATGCGGTAACCCTATAATTATTACACTATACTCGCGTTCGCAACACTAGGTATTTATGTTTCTTTAAATTTTTTTTTTTTTTTCAGTTTTTGTCGAAACAGAACTCGAGATCGAGCAGACAGCATTCGGCCGACGACGAAAGTCACGGTAGTGACGGTAAGTATATAATAGCAGTGGTCGAAGTGGGGGGGGATTCCATCCCTCCACTTTTTTTTAGTTGACATATTCCATCCCCCCACTTATTTGGTTTAAAATTATTCATCCCTCTTGGATTTTTAAAAACTAATTTTTTTTATAATTTGTAGTTGTTATGTTGCCTAATTGTTTTTAGTAAAATATCTTTGAATCGTTTTTTTTCCCTTTGTAAGAACTATTTCGTTCTCTAAAATTGTAACCTTCAGTATGCATATCTAAACGTCACTTATAATCATAAAAATTATATAGTTCACCATCAAGGTTAATAGGGCCGGTGTTAGAGCCTTTTGTAAAAAAAGACTTTTTTTTTTTGCTTATTTTTCAACAATATGGACCTTTCACAACTTTGTCTCCCCCCTTTAAAACTCGAAATGACGACACTGCTTTCATCCCCCAATTATTTTGATCCACTTCGACCACTATATATAAGTACCTATTGATTTCTTCGAGAAAATAATATTTCACCCATTTACAATAAAGATACGTATAATTATTTTAAATAAATCGTACCGTATTAATAAAGACGAAAACTAAAAATTATAAAATAATTACCTAATACTCATTGTATATATAGAACATTTAATTCATTTTATGTTTGCAACGGATTTATATATAACATTAAATATTTCGCGGTAGCCAACTCAAATTTTTTTTTTTTTAATCTTAAAAGAAGTACGGTTCGTTTAAAATATGTCTTGCATATAGTATTTTTATAAAACATAAATATTTAATTTCGGACAGGGACACCGGCCCTGCTCGGAGAACACGTGACGCACGTTTTTACCATGTTAGATCCCTTGGCCGATACCGACACACGGCATAACATAAAGTACATCGCGGTACACTGCCCGCCGCACCATGTGTCCAAGGACATATACCTCGAAAACATTCCTGCGCAGGATGCAGCTGGCAATATTTCTCGGCTTAAAACTCAGAGAACACGTGTCTCTCCGTGGTCACTTGAACTCCTCTCCTGTTTCTCTATAAGAATTTGCTTCCCCCCCCCGCCCCCAATAAAAATGTATTTTTCACACACTTTTATTCTGTTTGGTCTTCTCGGGGGCTGGCTGTTCGAGACGATATAAATATTCGAAGGAAGAAAACTCGATGAAACGGAAACATTTTTTTTTTTACACTTTACACCGAGACTGGAGACAAGTTACTTTTTATTTCTAACCATACTTTAAGTCGGGTTAATTCAAAAAAATTAATCGACTTGGTTAAAAATTACTTTTGTAAATTGAGAAAAACCTAACTTCGTCGAGTTATTAAAAAAAGTAAAAAAATTAATAATTTCAGTTAAAAAGTTTGTAAGAAAACGTAAAATATTTTACAAGCGTTTCTAGTGAACTACTTTATTATAATTTATATCGAGTCGTTGCGTACCTAAACATAACGTAACACGGTTTTTATTACAATAGAATGACAAGGAAAACATATGAAAAAGTTCATAAACTTTGACAACACGTAACTTTTCCAAGGGACTTTGTAATTTCGAAGGAAAATGACTCGTGAAGTTCAGTGTTTGCGTTACACCGATGCAAAAAGTAACCCGTTAAATGAAATGTCATGAAAAATAATAACTTTTCAAATATACATAATACGCAATACGATCCACTCAATATTTTGCGTAAAAAAAAAAAAAATCATTAAACATTGAACACAAAAAATATCTTGTTCACTATTTGACAGCCCGTATACTTTGTGGAAGAACTTTACTTAGGAGGAACTCGATTTGGTTTTATATTTGTTTCAGATTATATATGATGAACCAATGAAGTTTATCGCACATTCGCCGGATCACGCCCTAGACAAATCCTACTTCATTCACCATAATTGCAACCTAATTGTGATCAAACATTCAATCATTCTTCTTATTATATACCTAGTAATATTTATTATATTATAATGTTTTTAAAATTACGAAAAAGTAAATTTTAAGTCTGTGCAATAAATACCTTATTGTAATGTTAAGTAAATAACATGGTATAGCTGCTATTGTTGACCATTTTTTTCCTAGTCATTTCGAGATTGTAGTCTAGTTTAAGATTGTTAGATCGAGTATAATAATATTTTTCACACACTAAATGTCGCTAATAAAACTATGTATTTATTATTAACGTTATTACTATTTTTATTCAATGCCAAATCAAAAACATAATATTTCCAAGAATTTTCATTCACTGTATAACAACATTTGAACCCGAAATTGTCATCGAAAACGTTACTCTCATTGAAACCATCATATTACATTAATCGTTAAATTGATTATTTTTACCGATTAATTGTAGAAGAAAACACTAATAATCATGAAAGGTATTTATTAAATCGTAAATATATATGGAAAACGATTGTTAATTTGTGTTTGTTACAACTGTATTAAATATAATATATGCCTGAATTGATATTTTGGTATCTTGAGTTAACGAAAATACATACCAACTTGTAAATTTAACTAGAAAATTCGAAATAAACTGTTAAAAATAATATTATTCTACTTATCGTTTACAGATATATATTTTAGATTAAATTGTGTTTTGAAGTAATAGTTATTAATTATTATAATTTATTTGAATGTTTTAAGTGTTAAAAATTCCATTTTCGTTTTATATTGTGTATTATAAATTAGTCTACTCTTTTAATATGATCATATATTGAATTGTAAGCTAATATACTAATATAAAATAATAAACTTCAAATGTACACAAATTGTATTACTTTAATATCATTAATACAACTACTAAAATATCTCTAAATAGATTATTTACAATGTTTAATCAACATTTAACACAACATTTTATCTTTGGAACGGCATGTAATCCAAACCGGTGTTGAACTGTACTTTCTTTCTTGCTTCCTTTTCACGTTTTCTTTTACCTATGGCAATCATCTCTTTGACTTCAGACCTAACAAAATTAAAAATAAGAAATACATACACGATAAATAATAATAATAATTATTATTATAAATTTAATAACGTGTATTACTTACCTATATGCAGGTGGTTTAAGCTCTTCGTGGAGTGTGCAAGCTGGTTGAGGTTCATTTTCAGGAACTCGAAATATTGTACGTTTGATTATGTCAATGTCTCTCGATAAATAATTATTGAATGGAGCCAATGCTGAACTGGGTGCGTCAAACTCAACGATGAAATAACTGGCCTGTTTGTGTATTAAGTCATGTGAACTGATCTTCCAGGGGGTATTTGCTGTTCCCAAGTTGTCAATGCGGCGTATAAAACCACCAGATTCAAAGATTTTACTGGCCGTTCGCTTTAGACACTGTGTTATTTCAGGCTGAAAAACAATATTTCAGTACTTTTTAATATACTTGTATAATATTATTATAGTAATATCCGAAAACAAGGAGGCAAATTATCTGAGAGGTGAAAATGTAAAATATCTAATTGCCCTACGCTTTCTTAAGTACAGTAGAAGTATAATCTAGTTTCTAATAAAAACACTCATAAAATGTGCTTATCAATTGTTGCATGGGCATTGTTTAAAAATAATAATAACGATAAATAGTTAAAAGTTGTTTGCTTAATTGATATACTTAGCAACAAATATGTTCATAATTATTGTTTGCATTTTTTTCTTTCGTATTGTTATTTGTTAAAAGGTAATTTAATAATTATACAATTTACGTAAAAAAATTATTTTAAATTTACTTATTATTAATACTTTTTAAATAGAAAATGACTTAGTTTGACATTTTTTTTTTTATTTACGGAAAAAATTACATATAGGTAACCAACACAATACAATAGAAAGGTTCTAAATGTATCTACTTCACAATTGCTTTGAAATAAATTTTATAACAATGATTGGTACAACGATTGTTGACAGTATAGTGCTCAAAACCTCGGTAATAGTAAATACACAAAAGATAATAATTTTCTAAAGGTAAAAATATATATTATACCAAGTGAGAAACATTTTGACAAGCCACTTAGTACTGTTTGAGGTATTATTATTATTATGTAACTGTATGACCCGAACTCGCTAGTATGAACATAAACCTATTCTAAGCTTTCAGCTTAAAGTACCTAATAAGATTATAAAACAACAAATTTGAAGTATATATAGTTATGTGAAATATGACACAAAATTAATAATTCATTTTAAATAGGTATAATACAATACTATATGCATAAATTAATCTTTAATATATAAAATTTAAGTCGAGGTTAAGTAACATATAAAGTTACAACTGTATTACAAAATGGTTTGTTTCAAGAACAAAAGAATAAAATTGTTTTTTTTTCAGTTCAAAATCACATTATGAGTTTACGCGTTTAGTTGTCATTAGCGCAAAATACGTTATTTTACTTGTGAACATTTAACCGATTAAAATGTTTATTAATATTAATTAAAAGACTTCACTGTTTATAAAACACGAGTCAAACTGTTTCGAATTCAAACTTGAAATTACTTTATAACCAAATTCTATGGGTTCGAAATTAAAAAATATAATTAATTTGTCATTTATCCATAACTTATAGTTTTGTGGTTTTATATTATACACATAGACTAGAATACAGACCATAATATATCATTATTATAAACTTTTAAAATAATAATTATAATGTATAGAAACTGTATCGTTCTATAAGGGGCGTTAACAGTTTTTCTAATGTCTTTGCTGGCTTTAGTAGTTTTAACAGTTGTACATTAAAGTTTAAAATTAAAGCCCGGAACCTGTGAACCTATCTAAACCGTGCAGTCTATAAAAAAAAAAACATTTATTTATACTTATATTTAATTATCATAAAAACGGTGTACTGAAGACATTGTAAAATATATTTGTAAAAAGTAACAAACGTTTTAATTTAGAAATATACAGAGATTTCGGCTCAATTCCACACGTGACTGACAACAAACTTATGAACAAACTTTAACATTTAGTTCCGGATAAAATCGTACTAAACCGATTACACTGATAGAAAATTATAACATATTCTCTGAACGGGCATAAACTAGACAATCGACTATACGAGCAGTTCTGTGGGGCCAATGTGTGGTCGGAAACGAATACGTATAATTACCCTTGGCAACACTTTGAACAGCAAACACAATTCGTAGCTGGGCATGTCGATAACTATTGAAATCCTTCGTCGTACAACGGGATTCGAAACGAATTATATATCGGAGTAGAAGAAAACGCTTCACGTTTCCCGACAAATACCTTCGGCGGCCGGTAGTCACTCGCGAGTCGGAGCAAAACGTTTCGTTTATCAGGAGGCGATAACAGACGCACCGTGATAACGGACATTCGGAGCCCCCCCCGGGCTGAATGCCATAATATTAATCTGTTCTGTGATAATATCGTGTGAGGGACGGAAAACGGTGGGAAAAATAAACGAAAATTTTCGAATTCAAAATAATATTGTAAAAAAAACGACTTTTCTCCGACAGCCGACGCGTATTTTTACGCTCAACTGCCGTATTACAAGGGGGGGAGGGCGAAAAAAAAATTCGAAACGAGTAAATTGCAACAAATTATATAATATGTACCCGTACGATATATGACGTATCCATATTTGGTTTTGTAACCCATAAAAATCGTACCGAGAATATCTACGCGGCGTGACTGACCATCGATTAGAGAGGTAAACCTCGTCTTTGTAACAATAGTCGTTGAAAATTTCTAAAACAAACCGTGTATTTATCGGAAAAACGTTTTGTAACCCGTATTTATTCGTAGGTTTTTTTTCCACTGGTCATCATCGATTCGACGCCTTCAATTTTCAAAACGGCGTACGTTTATAACATTATAGTGATCATAGCCGTCAATCGTAAAAAATCGATAAATGGAAAATCGTTTTTCAACTAAACGCCAATATTATTTATTGTAACACAAACAGTGTAATATGCTGTTCCAACTGCGTTTCGAAATAAGGTCATCGTGCGCGATAATTTGTTTTATTGTTTATTAATTATTATTATTATTATTACGTACACCATAATATATAATACGCGGCGAAGTCGTCTGACCGTTGGTTTACAACAAAACTAAATCGTGTCCGACCACGGTTTTGGTAACCACTGGACCGCCACCAATTGTTTTCGTTCGGTTCAGGAATTCGTATATGTATGTGTATGTGTCTTGCGTGCGTGCGTGCGAGTTCAGTGTGTAGTGCGCGCGCGTGTGTTTGTGTGTGTGTGTATGCGTATGCGTATGCGCGTAAATAAAACAATTTTCTATAAAGATAATTAAAACATTCCACTGGAGGCGAATATTAATAATAAAAAAAAAAAATTTTTTTATTCTAAATACGACAATAATAAAACGTTAAAATATTTTTTTTACGGCCTTCTCGGGGTTTTTTTTTTTTTCTTCCCGTGTCCGACGACTACGCGAGTCACCCACCGCGCCCGTCCAGTAACCAGCAAAAAATTTACGGTTACCCACCGGCGAAGCGACCGCCACAAACGACGACAAGACGCGTAGTCTCATCGCTCTGCTCGGTAATAAAACTCGGCCGCCATCCGCCGTTAATAGCGGACCGTCGAAGCCCCGCACACACTGCCGTACGGGGCCGTTAACAGCGGTGCGCGCACGCAACGCGCCGTGTCCGTTTGTGTGTCCCTTCCGATAACGATAGGTAAGTAGGCGGTGACGTCGGTGCGTGTGTGTGTGTGTGTGTATGTCGTAAAAATATAAATAATACGAGTAAAAGAAAAAAAAAAACGGACTTCCAAAAATAGTCGAACGTCAGCAACAGCACTCGGAACGTTTTTCACCAGAGGCTGCTGCCTCCGTCGGCGCGGAGAAAACCGTGAGTTGACGCACAGCAGATTAAAAACGTTAACGTAGGTATATTATAATATTGTTCCGTGTTCGACGACAGGTCGTACGCTCTGTGAGCGATCGCATCACCGACGGATGTCCGGGTGCAGGCGGACGACATGAAAGAACTCAACCGGTCGGCGTCCACCAAAAAAAAACCGATCAACTCTTCGAATGGTATGATCAGAAAAGTGTCGTCGCTGTTCAGTCTGGACGCCCAGATAAACGGCAACGCCAAACCCGAATGGATCACCGACGAAATCACCTTGGAGAGAGGTGACTCTGGACTCGGGTTCAGCATAGCCGGTAAGCGTTTCGTCCTCTTTTATGATTGTGTAGAGCAGCAGAATTACGGCCGGCGTATCGTGATCACTTTTTTTTTTTGTATCGAGTCGCCGCGTTTTTATTCATGTAGATGGTTTCCCCCCGTTTTTATAGGTGGCACAGACAATCCGCAAACGGATGACGATACGTCCATATTCATTACGAAAATAATACCCGGCGGAACGGCCTATCGAGATGGACGGTTGTGCGTAAACGATATCATTACCAGAGTCAACGACACGCCTGTCGTCGGCGTACCTCATTCGACCGCCGTGGACGCACTCAAACGAGCAGGGCACACGGTCACGTTATGTGTAAAACGCAAGAAAAACTTATTGCCTGTGGGACCAAATGTCTTAGAAATAGAACTCAGCAAAGGCACCAAGGTAATTTTCGAATTAATTTCAATCGTTTTTGTTCTTCCGGTGTTTTCATGTGTCAGAAATTAATATTATTATTATTTATCGGTTGTTACACATTATATTTCATTTTTCTAAATAACGACCCTTCTGTAACCATGACAACCGTAGTGTCGACACAGAACCAATATCAAAATTACGATTTTGAATCAATCGCGCGCCTCGTACGCATATAATTCCATATTTTACAATTTAACGTTAATTAATGAAATTCTGTCGTGGTATTTCTACAATTATTTTCTAAACATAAAATACTTACGTTATATTGGCTAATCTATCTGCTGTTTGACCTGCAGTGCATGCCTTGTCTTTATCTGCCATTGTGTTCTGTGTGAAAACGTAATTGGATTGTGAAATTAAATTTGAATTGCGTAATATTTTTTACAAAAATATGTTATTTCCGAGTTCATATTAATGGCTTCGTTTAAACACTACCAAAAGCGATTGATGGTTTTGTGACAAAATTGATACGTTTTTGTCGACATCAATAATAATTATTATGTTTTCCAGGGACTGGGATTCAGTATTGCAGGTGGCATCGGAAATCAACATATACCAGGTGATAACGGTATCTACGTAACTAAAATAATGGACGGAGGTGCTGCCCAAGTGGATGGTCGAATAATGGTTGGCGATAAATTAATCGCAGTCAAGAATACTCTACTCGGCGATCGCAATTTAGAAAATGTGACACACGATGAAGCCGTACGGACGTTAAAAAATACCCGTGAAAAAGTTTTGTTGGTTATTGGTAAAACTGAATCGATTACGTATACGGATTCCGTACAACCGCCGATCATTGACACCATTCCAAATTCGTATTCTACGGACACATTGAATACTGTAAAAAGTTATGAAAGTTTGCCAAACCATGATATAAGAACAGTAGTATTGCATAAAGGTTCGGGGGGCTTGGGATTTAACATAGTCGGTGGCGAAGACGGCGAAGGTATATTTATATCGTTCATTCTTGCTGGTGGCCCGGCTGATCAAACGGGACAGTTGAAAAGAGGAGACACAATATTAAAAGTAAATGATGTCAGTTTGGATAATGCAACTCACGAAGATGCAGCCGACGCTCTTAAAAATGCTGGTCAAACAGTTGTATTAACAGTTCAGCATCGGCCTAAAGATTACAATAGGTAGTCTATCGTTTTTATCAGTTTCTTTTGTGCATTTAAAATTTTTAATTTTCATTAAACCGTATTATTTTTAGGTTCGAAGCTAAAATCCACGAATTGAAATCTCAACTTGCTGCTTCCACCGGTACATTGATTCGAACTACTCAAAAGAAAACTTTATTTGTTCGCGCTCTATTTGATTACGATCCGTCTGGCGATGATGGCCTTCCTAGTATTGGACTACCATTCAAATACGGTGCAATTCTTCATGTGACTAACGCAAGCGATGATGAATGGTGGCAAGCGCGTAAAGTGTTAGCTACTGGTCGAGAAGAAGGTATTGGCATCATACCGTCCAAACATCGATGGGAACGTAAACAAAAAGCCCGTGATAGATCTGTAAAATTTCGTGGAAATGAAAGCAAAAGTTTGGATAGATTATCGACATTAGAAAGGAAAAAAAAGTCAATGACTTTTAGTAGAAGATTTCCGTGGGTACGAAGAGGCAAAGATGGCAAATATGAAAATGGTCTTGATGATATGGTATTACAAAGGCAGTCGAGAGAAAATATATGTGAAAAAGTTGAAGAAACTCCTTCTTACGAAGCAGTGGTATGTAAAAAAAAAATCAATAATTAATTTAATTATGTTTTTTATTCGACGCATTATTGGCAGTGTTGTAGATTAATGTCCTTTGTTGAGTATAATTGTATAATTATTATTGTCCTACTCATAAAATTCGATTTTATAATTATGCTTTTTATCGACTGCCAAGATAAAAATTATTACAATTTTTACACATTTCATTACGAAATATAATTAAATATAATTAATTAATTGTGTGAAGTTATATAAACAGTCTTCTGTACTTATTTCTTAACTGACACCATTAATTAACAGCATCTATTAAAGAAAATTAGTTTTAAATATTAATTATCTAAATATTTTCAACAGTGATACATTTATGTAAAATCCAAAAATATAGTGTATAAATAACAATTTTATAGTTTTCTTTCTTAATAATGTGGAATACTTTCATATTGTATTTTACAGGTTCGAGTTCAAATCTCCTATACAAGACCTGTCATTATTCTTGGTCCACTGAAAGACAAAATTAACGACGACCTCATTTCAGAATACCCAGAACGGTTTAGCTCCTGTGTTCCGCACACAACTCGTGAAATAAGACCAGATGAAGTGGATGGCCGTGATTATCATTTTGTTAAATCACGCGAACAAATGGATCTAGACATTCAAAATCATTTGTTCATCGAAGCTGGACAATTCAATGGTAACCTGTATGGTACGTCTGTTTCATCCGTGCGTCATGTAGCCGAATCTGGTAAACATTGTATACTCGATGTGAGTGGCAATGCCATTAAACGTCTCCAAGTCGCTGGACTACATCCAATAGCGATATTCTTTAAGCCAAAAAGTGTAGAAGCGTTAATGGAAATGTGTAAGCGTATGAGCGAAGCGGAAGCAAGAAAAAATGTGGAACGTGCCGCCAAGATAGAACAAGAATTTGGTGATCAGTTCACGGCCATAGTGCAAGGTGATACTTATGAAGAAGTGTATGAAAATGTAAAAGCAATGATCGAACGAAATTCTGGTAGACACATTTGGGTGTCCTCAAAGGAGAAACTATAAACAATAAAAGCGATTATAATTTTTTTAGACAAATTTATAACAAAAGAAATAATTGACATTTACTTGTTATCGGTGGCGCATTGTGTATGTGTGTATACTCTAATTGTACTTGAATTGGTTGGTTATTGTTATGTTTCTATTATGTTAACGAATTTTATTAAACTCTACATTAAATTTTGTAGAACGACTTATGCATTCTAAATAAATATTACGGTGGATGGGTGTAAAAAAATCTATAACTTAATAATTTGTCCGTAACTATTATAATTTCTATTTATTATTGGCAACTTTTTTTTCTCTTTTTTTAATACATGATTAAAATGTAGTCTAGTCTTATTTCTGTACTCGTTCCAATTTCTTATTGCAAGTTAATAACATTATTGTTGAGATAATTGACATTAAAAACCGTGCCAAAGTTCCTTTAATCAAATTTAAGTTTAAATTTATACTAAACATGTATTGTGCAATTATAACTAAATCAAATTTCCTGCTCAACGTACCTTTTTTTCTTTTCTTGTTATAAAAGTTTTTTTTTTTTTCATGTATTAACTTTTAGTTTCTCCTTTATCGATTGTATTATTTTGAATTTTGAAACCCGATTTTGTTATATTAATCACGTGTTTTACACGAAGTAGTGCCTTTTAGTTATTATTTATATGAATATTTAAATTATTAATTAATGAATTATTATTAACAAATTAATTTATTGTATGTTAACTATATGTATATGTGCTATTAATTATACACAATGCACTTCAACATGAAATTTGTTGAAACAAATATGATTATTATGTATTATTATTATTTTCTCAATGTTGTACTTATTTTAAGGTATCAAATAACTATATATTTTATTGTAATCTTATATATTCAAATATATATTTTTGTGTATTATAAACTAATCTCATTTTAAAGTATCGTATTTTATATTTTAAAACAAATATTATTTAGTTCAAACTATGTATGAAACAGTATTTAAAATTGTTTTAGTTTTTTTTTTTTTTTAATTAATTAAATTTAATGGAAATGTAAACAATTTCAAATTGACATTTAGTTGCCGTTTGTTATTTGTGTTTTATTATATAGTATATGCCCATAATATTATCATTGCTGTTTTATTCTTATATAAAAAAAAATATATTAAAATCCTATGAAATATTGAGAATTTATTTTATATAAAATAATTTCCTCGGTATTTGCTTTACTCGCTGTTGTAATCATGTGTTCAAATATTCAATAATGTTAAAACTAAAGTATTATTTATATTTTGTATCCTCCACCACCACAAGAGTTCTTAAGTACTGTACTACTATTATTATAATTTTGGTGCTTTAATATTTCGCTCGGGTTTCGCAATTACAATATATATAATTACAGTAAACTTACGGAATTTGTATGCGTTAGGTCTGAAATCTCACCGTAAAAAAAAATGTTGGTTATTTTCAGTATTGCATATTATATTATTATGATGATGACGATGATGATGATATTATTATATCTGTGTATTGTATAACTTACAATCAACACTGTGTTATATTGAAATGATGTATATACAAATCAATAAATATTTTATTTTTTATCAAATGATTGTGTATATTTTTATACTGTTTTACATTACTCCGCGCGAAAACAATACCCGTTGGTTACAAATACAATGGTTTTACTTAGAAAATAGGTTTGGGGAAAAAGAACAACGTTTATATAAAATCATATTTTTAATTTATTAATATTAAAATAAAGTTCACAAGAAAACGATTTGTTTGCGATCTTGGACTATAAATTATAATTTACAACCAAGAGAGTATGAAATAAAAAATAAAATAAATCTATTTTTTATTATTATAGATGAAATAATTAAACGAAAACATTTAATGGTTAGTAACAATAATTGTCAATCGTAAAACAATTAATTACATAAATATATATATATTTTTTTTTGTAATTATATAAAATGTATTTAGTACCTAATGCATTACAACTAAGATATGACTCATTACAAAATTCAAAGTGTATTAAAATTAGCTTGTTACTTATTTCTTAACTAATTAACAGAAAAAAAAATTGAAAATTATTTATTTTAGCACTCCCTTATTCTAACGAAAATATATAGTGCGATTTATATGGTATCGTAATAAAATGTAAGCATAAATGTGATTATATAAAGTGAATTGTGAAGTAATAATTGCATATTTATTTTTAAAGTGAAAACGTGCAGATAAAGAAGTAAAATATTTTAGTTAAAAATTATAATTATCGACTAGACAAAATTAAACAATGAAATCATATTCGGCCGAATAACATTCATCAATATTCCCATTTCCCTGTATGTATAAAACACAAACCAAATCGCCACATCAATCTTATTTGGGATGTTTTAAATGTATTCTCTTATTTTAATACAATTAATTTAATTAAAACATATTATAATTACTTAACATAACATGTCACATGGTAAATTATTATTTATCGGCAAAAGCTCTCAAAAGTATCTAAAATAATTGTACAGGAAGTAGTTAAGTAATCACAGATCAAGAAATAATTCTAATATCACAAATTATACACAACTCTTTTAAATCTAATTAAATTATTACGACTAAACAATTCCTTTGAGCTATTTATATTCTTTGGAAATAATTGATACTATTATAATAATACGTATGCCATAAATTAATTAATCCAATAGTATAACTACCCCATAGGATATAGTAGCAGTAAGAGTGCTTGAGATATTTTAGTGTAATATCGATTCATACCTACTTTTAAAATATTATGAAATCAATTATAAACTCTAAAATTAAAATTAATTTAGTAATTAATGATAATATAATAATGTTTAACAAGAGCTCAGCCCATTGAAATGAGAATAATAAAATATTGTTATTAAATAGTATGGTTGTGCGATCCATTAAAATTTTAATATTTATATCAATAAGGTACACATCACTGAACATTGGTGTAAAAACTACATGAGAATATTTGCTCGTTAGACATTAAATAAAATGTAGATAAAATGACTTGTTATAAATTAGAAGAACAATATTTCAGCCAACTCGGTTTATCTAAAGTATTTAAAACTGTTTTGTTTACTTTTATTTAAAACTTTATTAGGTAACTGATATAGGAACTAAGGATTAAATTTTTATATTAATTTGTCTTTAAGCATATTTAACAATTACCTAAATAATCATTAAGATAAGAAAATCTAGAAATATTAAGTACAATAAAAAAAATTTAATTTGATAAAATATTTTTATATGAATATTAGTTTTACTGTTACTATATAAATTAGTGCTTTTGAAGTATGAATGCATACAAATTTAAAATAATGAAAAATGTTTTGTATCATGTAACTTTTAATAATTAGAAGTGTATATTAATTATAATAATAAAGTGTAATGCTCAAATTATTTTCGATCGAATTAAAAATGTTGAACTTATTATTATTGTTGAAACTATATTTTACAGTCACTATATTATTATTCTCTCTATATTCAAACTCTAATTAGTGATATATAACCGAACAAGAATTATTGCATCGTAATATTTGACCTCAATGGCTAAATCATTATCAATAATGCAATGTTTTTTTAAATAAAAGAAAAAAATAATCTCTAAATTATGTAATCGATGAAACACATAATATTTAAAAAATTTGTTTACAACCATTTTATCATAATATTTATTATTCTTTCCCCAAACGATTGATAACTTTTTAATAATTACCTACTTAATGATAATTGATATCGATTTCTGTCTAAATACATTAGTTTTAATAATGAATATTTTCAAAATATTTGCTGTATGTTTTTGGTACTTAATAAATTAGACATATGTGGTAGCCGTTGAGTACACAGGATCTTCTTGGGAGCGATCTGTAATCTGTACCATAGTTACACCCGCTCCCTTTTTTTGCTAGGATGATTTTGGAGCTGGAGCTGCTTCCGGTGGATCATTAGGATGCGCTTTCATCCAGTTATATAAAGGCAATTCACAACAACATAGCATTTTAATAAAACCGGGCACTTCAATATAGAGCGACGGCGGAATCGGTATCAATGGCGAAGTAGATCGTTTATACAGCTGATAGTGAGCATTGCTAAAATTAATAAATCAATAAATTGGTGAATACCAAGTAGAAACATTATAAAATGTATAAATGTATATGCGTACTTTCTGAACCTATGATCTGAAACGCGTTCCAAGTGTGGAATACCAGAGAGAAATAGTATAATAAACGTTGTGAAAATTGGTGACAAAACCACAATATACTCTGGACCTTCAATCACATTTAATGACACGATAAAAACGCCCCACCACAATACTATTTCTCCGAAATAATTCGGATGCCTAGACATGCTCCACAGGCCTACAATAAAAAAAATACACATTTATTTATTTTGAGGATAAAGGCTTTGGAGGAAATTTTAATAATATGTCAGCAGGTAACACAATAAATTGTAAAACATACAAAGGCGTGGGAAAAGAAAATGTGTACAATACTTTTCTATGTAAGAGAAATCACATTTTTTTTTTTTACTCACCATCGTCACACCATTTGCCTTTATTTGTCTCTTCGCTCCTGAATGCATACTTTTGTAAATCAGCAAAAGTTTCAATAATAAAACCAAAAATGAACACACAACAGCCAATGGTATCCAGAGTCGTCATAGTTTTAGGTGCTCCGGCTTTAATGGAATTATGAGGCGCATTGATTACGATAACGGGCAAACTGACAATGAGTACCCAAATCGCCTAAATTGTTATAATAATAATAATAATAAAAATTGAACGTAACGCCGAATTTAATAAAAATTGATAAGTCTTACTTGAAATGTCCAAAACACAGCGAAACGAATCATGTTGCTACGTCTGTCAGGAAAAGTCGCATCTCTTCCGATTTTTATTATTCGATAAAACAAATAAGAACTCAATCGGACACCCCAAATGCACACAAATAACGTTACCATAAACTGTCGACTGTCATGGGTCTAAACAATTCAAAACGCAGAGTAATTTAGTAATGAAAAAAATTACGCAATATTCTTCACTTTTGAACATTTCATTATACTAAAACGTGCGGTAAGTTTTGAAAAAGAAATAATTTGACAATATTAACAGATATATATATATATATATATATATATAGTGGAAAAATTGAATTTTATTATAAAATTAAGGGGTTTTACGTATACATTACGCGATACAGATAAAAGCGTTTGGTTGCCTATACGATTTATTAAAGCGATATTTTTAAATCTGTGTATTTTTTTTTTTGTTTAGAGTCGAAACAAAAGCCGAGTACGAATCGAATGTTCTTCAACGGACTCGAAACGATCATTGAGTTGCGCGACGGGAAAACGTTTTCTCGGACTAGTGCACTTATTTACGATCTTTCAAATAATTATGACAAAGACGCCCATTCTACGCGAATGCACACACACACACACACACAAACGATACAGGACACTTTTGCACGCGTTTTACCTGGGCTAATACGTAAGTCAGCACGGCCACCAGAATGAAACTTATGCCACCGGCAAAGTCGGCGACTTTGTCGTATTGCAGCGTGACGGCTACGACGAAAAACAACAGTTGCATGACGACGACGACGACGGCACTGACGCCCAAATGATATTTATCCAATACCGCGACTGCCATTCCGACGATTCATCTACGTCGGGGACGCGCTACGACACAACGTTCTCGCGCATCTGCAAGAAACGATCAAATCCGTTACGGTGTGTCCCTGGATTTCGACCATTATATAAAGGACACTACTATATGTATATATATATATATAAAGTAGTAGTAGTACGGATTCTAAATGACCCAGAAATCGCGGGCGTTTCCTTTCTTTAACCTTACCAAAACGCGTAGAAAAATTTCCACGGCATTTCGCGCGCGCGGACACGGCCGCGTCGTATTCAAACGGTTTTTCGACATTACCTTCGGACGACGTATTCGTCGCGTACCCGTCCGTGTCTTTCACGAGACCACGACGACGTGCCGTCCGCCCATGATTTCGTCGCGGTCGCACGACGGCGACGTCACCGGGCGGAACGCGGGAACAACGCGGATACGACTGAACCGTAAAACCCAATATCGACCACGGCCAGTCATCGAACGGAGGAGACGTGACGTTTTAACGATCAAAATATTATTGCTGTTATTATTTCCTTTCTTTTCTTTTATTTTTTGCGTTCGTAGGCCGTGCCGCATGCGCGCGCGCGCCTATCAATCGACCGCCAGTCGTCGGCGGTACCATTTTCATTTTTTTTTTTCGACCGCGATCAAATTTTCCGCCGGAACGATAATTTTATTTACCGGGCCGCGCACCGTTGGCCACACTGCGAACGCGATCCCATTGGCCGGGTCCGTCGTCGCGTTTATCGCGTTTGTCGTTTTCGAAAACGGTAAATTTAACGTATTTTATTTTCGGAGATTTGTTTTGTTGCGTGTTGTCGTCTTTGCCGAGTAGCTACGTGCCGTCCCGACGGAAAAAGTATTCGCGCGGAAATATGCGCTCTGAGCGTATCGTCGAAAACGCGCCCGTCTTCGATTCGATAAATCCCCGGGTACGTGTGTGCCGAGCGTGAAGTCATTTGTTATTAAGTATTTCTGTTTGTGCGCGCGTATAAAACCCGTTGTTGTCGACGCTGAACGCGTTCGGATCGTCCCCCCCCCCACACACCCCCGAGTAAGTAACGAATTTTCTTCGCTTGTTGCGTTCCCACCCCGCAAACGCTTTTAAGGGGCCCCGGCGACCTCGCGGTCCTTCTGCCGGCCCGCGGTGAACCGATGCGTCTCGTTTCGTCGAAGACTATTTTCGAAAATCGCCATTGCCGGTAATTCCCGTCGTCGGACGAATTCCAAAACGTTCGCGTCGCTTTTGATAAGAAAATCGGATAAGATCGTTCCGGAACGTTTTTAAAACCTGTTTAGATTTGAAAAAAAAAAGTTACTTTACTATATATATATATATACTATAGTGTGCACACGCACAGGATTTCGTAAAAATCCGTACACCTCTATAGGCACTCGTTGACGACAATATTATAAAATAGTCGCCGATAATATTGTTAGAAATTTCACAATGGTATCGTTAACGTTGTTATTGTTCTACTACAAATACTGTAATTTACGTACGTTTTTTTTTTTTAGCGCAACATTATGGTGCTCAATCGTAGGAGTTTGGAAAATTTGAAAAAAATCGCTCCTGGTCGTGGACGAATTGTATTACAAGAAGAACAAATGCGCGTGTTTGTTCGCATTAAACCATTGCCGGAAGAAGCGGATGCGTCCATTTCGTAAGAACTATTAAAATTCATTTTTTCGATTTATCACCCTCGTTTTTTTTTTTTTTTTTCATTCCGGTTACAGGGTATTTACACCATAATATGATATTAATAATTGTAATCTCCGTAAGATTTAAATGTATCAGGGTGGACCAATTTTTTTATTTATTTTTTTTTTACCACTTGAAAGCGATTGAAAGTATTTTTACTTAGAATTTCCTTGTGAAATATCTTGGTATATAAAAATAAAAAAATGCCAAACATCGAATAACTGTGAATTATGTTTTTGAATAGTTAGCATGTATATACGTGCTTATAGGTAAAAAATGGTGTACAAACTGTATAATTTTTCGACCAAATGACTAAAGCTTTGTTACGAATACAAACACCTTTGCTATAATCGTCAAATAATTTAACAAGTCAAAAAGTTTACAATTATCAGTCTTAAATTTTGATCACAGAACTAGAATAAAAACCAAATTAAACTACAGAGTTTTCGGTTTGGTTAGAAAATTGGTATGATTTGTCATAACTTATAATTTTGTAGTTCCCTGTACGAATATATTCATTCTACATTAAATAATATGTGCTTATTTTTATTATTGATTAAATATTAATGATAATGAATACTTATAAACAAAAATCCTACTTAAAGTAAAAAATGAATAAGCATCTAAGTCATAGTCTTGCAGAATAAACATAAAACTGGATAGGTCTTACGCGTAATTATGTCAAATGTGATTTTGACAAGAAAAAAGTTTAAGTACAAATAAATAATTGTAAGTTTTCAGTTCATCCCATCTCTAATATTTTTATATGTTAGTACAATAAATATAAAGAGAAACGTACATGTTTTTTAAAATTTTTTTTATTGAACAAAAATTTAACATTACAACATCTAGATTATTAGTTAAGTATATTACACAAATTTAAAACGTCAAAATTATGTTTCAATCGTTCCTAAATGTTTAGCGATTTTATCGAGGTCTCCTATATTTTTAATCGATATTTTTCCTGAGCCTCTAGGTAATGGTTTTGGTTGTGATGGATCTGGCTTCCATCCTATCATGTACAATATTTGAAATGTGGCTGGAATACCTTTAGAATCGCTGTTATCATCTTGATTACCGTAAAGTTTATCGTATAAGGCAGCCGCACAAAACATGGTATCTTTGTTGAGTCTTAGTGACCGTTGTATAACAGCATTATTTTCTCCCATTCCTTTTAGGTCCATCATTAGTTCAAACATAGATGGATATCGTATTATTAATTCGTCTGTATCTAAAGTCAGCATTGAAAATCCGGCGCTCTGCATTAGTGCTCCCAAGTCCCTAAGACGAACAAATGGTGATATACGTGGTGTTATACCTCCGTCTCGTTCAATGCCTGCTAATTGTAATGATGATCGAAGTTCATATAAAGTATCACCTGCAAACATTGCTCCCAAAAAGACTCCATCATTTTTCAGACAATTTTTAATTTGAAGGAGAGTCGAAGGTAAATCATTTACCCAGTGAAGACTTAAACAACTAATTAATAAATCAATACTATCATTTTCGAAAGGTAATTTCTCTTCGTCTACTACTAGTTTACTGACCTTAACTTCAGGTTCGGGATTTTGAGATTTATCCAAAATTTCTTGGCACACGTCACACATTATTAACTCTTTTACATTGTCTATGGAAATATGTTTAGACACATGTCCATAACCGCAACCCAAATCGACTACTAAATTGAACTGACGTTTGATATCGAATAGACGATCTGATAAACGATATCCAATTTCATCTTTGATGTATTCATAAACTGAACTGTCTTCTGCTATTGCTGCGCGTTGTTTTTGAATAATTTTAGCTTTTCGGTCAAATACAGTCATTGACGTAGATTCATTTGCGTTTGTAAATATAGCTAATTTTCTTGAAGATGTTGTAATGGTTTTGTTTAAAAATGATTTCCTTAATATGTTCATTTTACATGATATTATTTAACATACAATTACGAAAGATGATAACAAACAAAATTTTATTACCTTTTTAATTAACTTTATTAAATTAATAATTATAGAAACTATTATAAGATATTCATTTTTTTGTATTAACTGTCGATTCTCGTATCGCTTTAGTTTTCAACAAGATGGATATTTAATCGTGGTTTTCAGTAGCGAGATTGATAATTTGCAGTGTCGCCAAATGTAACGACACTAAATTATCGTAAATGTATTCATTTTAAACCTTCTTTTATTTGCTATTATAATATTTCTTACCGCGAACCATGGTATGAATTGATGTCACCGTGGCTCATGCGGTGTTGTAGAACGCGTAAAGTTACGGTCTTGTATTATTAGACCTATAAAGATGTGGACCAGTGGCGTGCCGAAGAGACATTTTTGAGGCAATTGCCTCACGATAATTTTTGGGTGGGTGGGCGGGTGGGTAGGTAGGTTCAGTGGTTAAAAACATATATATTATGTATTTTATACATAATTTATATACATTATATATGTGGGTAGGTAGTCAAATTATCTAGTTTGCCTCAGGTTTGAAAAATGTTCTGCACGCCACTGATGTGGACTATGTGTGTAGAAATTAAGGCTCAAGAACACCGGTATTATTGTTATAAAAAGGGATAGCTACAACTTGGATTTCACAGAAGAAATGATAAATTATAATCAGATTAGTAAAACGAGTGGGAACTATAAACTCTAGAAACATGTACTATATTCTATAAACTTTATATATCAAAAGATACCATAATCGAAATCTAAGTAATTGCTTTTATGTACCCGTTTTGTTTTTTATTTTTATTACCAAATAACCAGGCTTTATTATTATTTCTCATAATTTTAATATTTTTACCATTGGCCCTTCAGTTTTTTATATTTCCTGAATATGTGATCATGAAACACTCCAAAAACAGCACATATATTGGATATATTATATAAAAACATTTTCAAATTTACAGTCCCGTATAATCACTAATAATCGTCCTAGTTTACCATCATGCTAAGCCAGAATTGATAGTTAATAATATTCAACAGTACAGACTACAGTTATGTAAACCAAATTGAAATTTTAACTATAAAAGCAGGAAATTGTACAATAACATCAGTGTGCAAACCATTAAATAAAAATACCTTTAAAAAAAACAACCAAATATGAAAATATGTTTAATTATAATTGAATTCATCTGTCATATTATGTATGTATATTGTATATTATCACAGAATAACAATATTATTGTCATTTTAATTAACACATGATGACATCTGTATTTCCTTATAATAAAATTTAATTAATTGCCTTGTCAAAATTATTTTTAGATTTATAAAACATTAAATAATAATTTGTTTTATGACTAAATTCTACTTTATAATAAAATAAAAAATTATTATATCTACCTTAATAGTTTTTTTTTTTACTATAATTTAATTCAACAAAAATATAAAGAAAAAACAGTTTTAAAATTAATGAGTTTCATAAATATTAATTTCTTTGTAATTTGCAGCAAAACAATAAGAATAAGGAATGAGAATGCTTTAATATTTGATCCAAAACAAGATGAGACACCATTTTTTTTCCATGGTATCAAGCAAAACCCCAGAGACATATCAAAAAAACAACATAAATCAATCAAATACGATTTCCATCGGATTTTTGGACCTCATAGTGCTAATGAAGACATATACAATGAAAGCACTAAAGAGTTACTCGATAAACTTTTGTGTGGATATAACTGTTCTGGTATATATAAAATTAAATATTTTATGGCGTGTGTATAAATATTATCAAATCAACACAAATAAATATTAACTTGCGTGTAGTAGATGATTTATTATTGTATTATTATTAATTTAAACTAACAATAAATGATCTATTAATCTACAGATATTTTTATCACAGAACAGCTATGCTTGACTCTTGGTTGGCCTAATTTTATTTAGAATTAATATTAATTGATAGTAAATCAAATTTTTAATTTTGAATTTATTATTCTATGATCATCCGTCATATGCTACATGAATGACCAAATGTTTTTAAATATATTGTATTTTATTTTATTTATATTAATATCTTATTTTCTATTGAATTTTAGTTTTCGTTTATGGAGCAACAGGTGCTGGAAAAACATTTACAATGTTAGGTAATGAAAATAACTACGGAATTACATATTTGACTATGAAAGACTTATATCAGAAAGTAACGAACAGCAGGATTCTAAAAATTTGAAATTTATGTTTCTTATCTCAAGTAATATATTAAATTATTGTGGTTTAAATAATTAATTGAAAATAAATAATAAATAATGTTTTAGGTATACAATGAAATGGTATATGATTTATTAGTAAATGATAAGAAACCTTTATTTTTGCGTGAATGTGGAAATACTACATCTGTTGCTGGTATTACAATAAAGATGGTTAATAATGTTGAAGAACTTATTGAAATGCTGCGTAGAGGCAATGATAATCGTACACAGCATCCTACTGATGCCAATGCAGAATCATCTAGATCGCATGCTTTGTTTCAAGTGTACATACAAATGACATTTAAACATACAGATCAGGTGAAAATGGCAAAACTATCCATGGTTGATCTTGCTGGTTCAGAAAGAGCATCTTCCAATAAAGGAATGCGATTTAAAGAAGGATCTAACATTAACAAGTCACTTCTTGCTCTTGGTATGTTTTCATTGTGTTAATATTAAACCCTACTATTGTAAGTATTAGATAAATTTATAAAAAATAAAAAAATGTATAAACATTTTTTTTTTTTTTATAAAGTAATTTAGTTGTTTGTTGTTTTTAAAGCATTTATTACTATTTATTATATTTACCATAGGAAATTGTATCAATAACTTGTCAGATGGTTTGAAACATATACCATACAGAGATTCCAAGTTAACACGATTGTTAAAAGATTCACTTGGTGGAAATTGTAAGACTTTAATGATAGCATGTGTATCTCCCGCCTTATCCTCTTATGAGGACACACACAATACATTAAAATATGCTTCACGAGCTATGAAAATTAAGTCCAATGTGAGTTTTTTTTTTTTTTTTTTTACTTGTGTTTTACATTAGAAATTCTATTGTTTTAGTTAAAAGAAAATGTTATGTCAATCAATCATCCTCCATCTCATTATACAAAAATAATTGCTGGCTTAGAGAATGATATTTTACATCTGAAAAAAAAATATGAAGATACATTGAAGTCTAAAGCGCCAATACCTCCAGATAATTTAGAAGATTTAAAATCCACATTAGAATCTTTATTCATGGGTATAATAAAAAAACATACAGAAATTCTTCGGCTGGAATCGGCACAGAAGAAAACAGAATTGAGAATATTTCTAAAAAAAAATCTACTTGAACGGTTTTCAATATTTAATACTCCAAATGTAGATGAAATGGTTTGTAGTTATATTTTAAATCCTAATAAGTATTTAAATTGCATATTTATTTATTTTTAGACGAGCGAATTAAATCGAATCAACATGGCTATTCAGCAATTTGAAGGGCGTATAGCTAGTTTAAATGCTCAACTAAACATATTATGGGATGAAGCATTTGCCGCTAACAACGAATTGAACCAATTTATTAAAAAACTGGAAGCAAATAATGTTAAACAATTTTTAGATGCTGATATTGTTCGCTTTAACTCGAATGTATGTGTTAATCTATCTATTTTTGTTTTAACTGAGATTTATAAAATTGTTTTTAAAAAACTTCTTAGGTCATTATTGAAGAGCAAAAAACTCTTCTCGAACATAGAAATGAAATTGGACTGATATTAGATAGTAACCTAATTATAAGTCAAGAATTAATTACTATGCTGGCTGATAAAACTACACAATATTATGCATTATTGGAAGCACATAATAAAGATACTGCAGAAATGAAAAAAAATCATCATGTGAGTAAATATAATAAAATGTAACATCTTAAAATATAATAAAAACTTTAGAAACACTTCACAATTTATTTTCTTAAATTTGCTACAGAATATAACAAAATCATTTTTGGGTGGATTGAAGGCAGTCAGCTGGGATTTCTCGCCAGCAAACCAATATAAAATTAAAAGAGATACATTTTTTTATTTAAATGAGCTTAATATTGAACATTTGCGAACAAATACAAAACCGAAAATACAAAACCAATTAAATTAGAAGAGTGCATGGTAAATAAATAAAATATATATGAATTTAAATGTTTTGTAGAATGATGATAATAATATGATTATTATTGTTATTACATTTAGAGTCCATTGCAAATTGTTGAAGATAAGTTGCAACAAATTACATTGCAGCCAGTAATTAATAAAATGGACACATCACCAGAGTCTAATGATGAAACTGTATTAATTTCAGTTCAAGCAGAAAGTTTAAATAATACTTTTGTATTGAAACAGAAATTAGATACAGTATCTGCTCAACAGTCAACTACAACTACACCTCGTAGTAAAAAACCAGTTGATACCCGTTGTCTAACTAAATCAATTACGAAACCTGCTATACAGAAAAAAAGGCTGGTAATCAATAATCACAAACCAGGATTTACCAACAGAAAAGTTAATCAAGAAAATATGCCACTTATTATGGCTGCAACTAGGACACTGGCTGATCCTATTCTCACAAAAAATACTACTAAATCACGAATTAATGTTAATAATATATTAACTACTAAATCTGGTAAGTTACATTAATACAAAGTACAAAATTTATATGTTGGTTTTGTTTTTATTTGTTTTTAATGCATTCATTGTTATTTACATATGTAAGCACACCGTTTTATATTTCAAACTACAAAATAATATATGAATTTTAACGCAATTATTGTATTTTTTTAATATTAACTGGTCTCTGAAGTAAATTTATATGGGATGTGAATGCTTTTTGTTTTTGAATAAATAATAAGATAATATTATATTAACCATAATGTGTAAAACATTAATTTAAAGATCTAATTTAATTAATTTTATTTATGCAGTTATCGATAATATATATATGAAGTTGTCGACTGCCACAAGTACTTTAACAGTATTTCCTTTGTTGCCATGACCATCACATATTGATAATTAACATTTTTATAATTTTAAATTAAGCATTCACTGGCTTCACAATCCTATTGATTACATTGAATAGAGGATAGACATGTGAATATTAACCTCTTAAAATACTAGAACTTTTGGCTTTAATATTTTTATATCAGAAAATATACACACATTACACATAATTTATTTATAAAAACTCAAACATGGCAACATGAAAGGAAAAATTATTTTGCCATGTAGCAACATATGAAATACATCTAAGCACCCAATGCAATGATCATGGCAGTCAACTTGATATGTATAAATATATATAACAATTTATGTATTATACATATTATATACTGTTGACACATTCCTTATTGTCAATTACCATACCTTTAATGTATATTTTTTAATTTTACAGTAAATTCAAGGATACAAGACACAAATAAGACACTTTTTGTTAAAACACAAAAACCTGCAATAATGACCTTGAGGTATCTAACTAATTTGCCATGTTTTTCTCCCATTATCTTTCTTCCGCAGCTTTATATTTTTTTTATATTTCAAGACTTTGCTTAGAAATATTTTACTTCTTTCGATTTTGTTTAGTTAAATAAATATGGACATATTATTATTATTATTATGTCAGCTAACATTTGTAAATTGGTTTTTTTTTTGTATAAAATGTGCATTTAACTATAGTGATCCTAAAAAAAAATGTTTAACTGCATAAAATTTGCATATGTAAATAAAATTTTATTTTATTTATTATAGAAATGTTAATTATAGACCCTCCCACCTCTTCCAAATAAACTTTTTTTTTTTACGTAGGATACCTGTGCACAGGCACATTGCCTTGCCCAAAATTAATAAAACACTATACATTTATGCTATACTTTCACTATATTTAATATTTTATTGCAAAGTCTTCAAAATATTTCTTCTTCACTCTGTCTTATTATCATAACACATTTTATTTATAAAAAAAATTCTATTCATGCTTATACTAATATTATGCTTAATTATGTTATTACAATTTAAAAAACTCTGGCTGGAAAATTGTTTTTAATATGTCCATTGTGTTTTGTATTTATTAATGCTTCTATTGTATGAAATAATTACACGTTATCTGCATTAAACATATTAAATAAATATAATTTTTATCCATTAAAACTTTATTAGTTTTCTCGTATCTTCACATCCACTGTTCTTTTGTACTACCAATTCTAAGTACTTATCTATTAACCTCACACACTGTATTCTAACTATGCTTCTTTATTCGATCGTTTGTACTCTTAACCAATCCTCTCTCTCTTGTCTCAGCAAGTCTTTTGCATGTACATAATTACACTTTTATGTATCTGTATATGATTATACAATAATGGATTTTTGTTTTTATTTCAGGCAACGAAATTGGGTGTAACAAATTTATGTAATCCAAAATTATCCTATTTTTTATAATTTTAATGTGTATTATAAGTGTCATTAACTCTACTTATATTTGTTAAAAAATTAATCCTGTGAAGCATTTTAACGTTTTAATTAATTTATATTAATTATGAAAATATGAATTCTTAAAGTAATTAATCTGTACACATTATTTTGTATTATGAAATTAAAGTGTAAAATTTTATATATTTTTTATCTAAATATGAATTATATTTTATTTGAGTTAACTTGTATCGTGTGTTTTGAGAATAGATGCCCATTATGTACATTGTCACCATAGCAGAGCGATGAAAAAAAAAAATGTTTTTCTGTCTTTACCTAAAATTAAATATAAAAAATAAATGTATAATTGTATTAAATTAATACTTTACTGTATAATATATATATATTATTGTTTGGATTGCAATATTGCTGCGGAAAAGTAAGAATCGTATTCTTCGCTTAGAGTTGTGTATGGTACCATTATCCTTTATAATTTTTCACAATGCCAGTATTGTTATGGTTGTATATGGTATAGTATTAAGTGATTCACGGACTAAAATATATGAGTGGCCTAATTCCTAAACAAATTAATTAATTAAATAAAAGAAAGAAAAAAGATTTTTATTTAATAACGTAATGCTAAGTAATAGCTTTTATTTAGTCTTGAAATAAATTTCCAAAAGTTAATATTTACTAACTTTTTTGTTACTGTTGAAAATTTATATTATTTCCAAAACTGATTAATAAATTATAAATTTACGCGAGAAGTTAATTGCATAACTGATTTATGTGCACATAACATTTCTTAGTTTCTGTAAGAATGCTGAAATCGGAAATAATTTTCAATTATTATTAGTAATTATTTTCATTAACATAATATGTTGATTTGATTTTATATTTTATGCAAAAAAAAAAAGATTAAAGTAATGGCTCGAAGTGTATCAAAATATAAAAACGTGTATGGCGTTGGTGCTTATTCAACAATTTTTCCGAAAAATACAATTAACCTGTTTCAGAAATGGATTACTCGTATTCACACTTTTTAAAATTAAAATCTTTATCACTCTTCATTTTTCGGTAAACTGCCGTCCGCCCATATCATTACACTGATGTTAGAGTAACTGGTAAATTTGTAATAATATCAATAGTTAACAAATTTATTAAATTATTAAATAATGTATATTTTGGTCACGAATTTTATGAAAATTTGAATATTCGCGGAATTTGATAAACATAATTGATAACTGATCACAACATTTGTAAGGGGTATTCCAATCATTACAACGAATTTCTTCTTAAACCGGTACAAAATAATGTGTGTCTTAATTGTAACCGGTATAAATCATCAATAATCAATAACACACGCCGGTTTGAATTAGAGAGCCTTGATATATATATATATTAAGGCTCTCTAGTTTGAACTATAGAATTTCCGAATTTATGTCTATGATAAAGATTCAGTCGTTTTTCTTTAGGTAACGTTATCATATGATTTGATCCGCAACAGGAAGTATTATGATAATAGATTACACACGAGTCGCGAGTGTTACCGGTTGGCCATTACTTTGTCTAAGTACTTTTACTGTATAAAATGTATGATTTGAAATTTTAAAATATATAAATTTTCCAAATAATTACATTAACACGACTCGGATTTGAAATTTTCGTAAAACGCTACACACCTGCAATTTGAATTGAATAATCGCCAAAATGAATATTTTAAATTATTGTCTGCGGGGAAAAATGGACTTCTTGATATTTTCTTCGATGAAACGTTCATACACGGCGTACCATAAATGTTCAATAGTTCACAACAAACACTCGTCTCTGTTGTCCGCTGATCGGTTCCCCGTGCAGTCGGCGTCTAATCGTTGTTTCATGAAGAAGATTGGCTTGAAACCGGGTTATGACGTATACAATAAAAAAGCTGCTAAAGACAACGTTTCTCCGACAGAATATGAACTCGTTTACATTGGTAACGGCGAAAAGTATGTACGGATGTTGAGCGGAGTGTTGATTGCTGCCATAATATTTGTGCCATCAATTTTCATAATCGGCTATGTGTATCTTTTGTTCACGGAAGAGTCATTTGATTTAAAAACTTATTACAATGTAATGCTTATACCACACACGTCTTTTGAACTAATGGTCTTGTTGAGTACCTTGTTTGGTTTGAAATTAGCATCATACAGTTTTATTTCGAAATTTGTGTTGAGGATTTACAAGCACAACACAAAAACACAGTATGTAGGGGTGTTTATAAATCCAGTATTACCTTGGAAAAACGTAACTTGCACATTCGACAGGGCCATTAAATTGCCCGATGGGATAAATTTTCTCATTCCTTGGCACAAAGAATATTATAAACTCGCTGGATACAAATCGATCGTCTTAAAAGAAAGATTCAGAAGACCTATAGATTATGACAGAATGCTTGGAAAAATGAAAACAGTGGATGAATAATTAGTCAGTAATAAACATTTATCATTGTAAATTGTTCTTGTATAATTCTCTGAAATAAATTGAAAAAACAAAATGTTTGTTCCTTCTCAATTGTGTGTTTCGAGTCGTAACTATTAGATTCTTGGTTAAACACGTATTCATGTTATGCTTAATAGTAAAATTATTTTTTGTTTTACAAATGAATTATCCAATGTAACAATGACATATTCTTAACATATAAATTGAATTAGGCATATAAATAAAATTATGATGAATTAAATAGATAATAAATTGCTCATTATGTTTTTTCAATACATTTTAATTCCATTATTACTCTTCATATTTTGAATCGTTTCGAGTATAATAATAATTAGCCGACAAAACAAATGTGTACTTTTCCACAAAGATTTAATTTAATTCACTATGGGATTATTAATATAAAATCGTAAGTATTAACCTTGAATCTCCAACTATACGTTACATTCACATTATATGTGTCATAAAATTAATTTCATACAATATCTGACAAAAGACGAGCTTTCACAGAGATTTAACTTTAAAAATCAGACAAATATAATTTTAATGTGAACTCTAATTTTTCACCTTAAATTAGTAAATTCCTGTGAAACTTTTATAAGTATAATTGTATAAATGACCATTATAAATCGCATTTAATGAAGATTTATAAAAATTGAATATATTTGTACATAAAATATTAGTATAGCTATTAAAACTAAATAATGATAATTCATAATTAATATTAATAGCTGAGTTCTTTAAAATATTGTTCCGAAAACATTCAGTTTCAGTTATGTTTCACATATTAAATTATTTTTAAAAAAACTAATATCAGGTTATTGATTCAATGTATATTTAATCAATGATCAGGTATAAAAAATGTTTAAATACATAACAATTTATGTGTTCAACAAAAATAATTGGTTTATTATATTATTATAAATTTAATAATTTCTGAATTGATTTTATAATTATTTTATTTTATTAATACCAGCATCCTGCGCTTTTTGATATTTTACAGCTTTAAATAATGCCGATAAAAACTGATGAACACCATTACACTGTGGCTGTCTAATATATATGGAATGTGCTATAAAAGTAATCTTTTTTAAAACTCGTCCACTCAAACCAACACTTTCTCTAAAATATAAAATAACAAATTATTAAAATATATTCGTTTAAAATAAAATAAATGTTTATTTTTTTTATTACTTGGAAATTTCGTGTAATTTTTGTGTTATACTTTTTGATAAAACTTCATTTTGTTCAACATTTGTATCAGGAAGACGATCAAATTTATCATTTTCTTCCACATTTATAATTAGTTTTACCTAAAAACAATTTTAATTTAAAACAAATATACATATATGTATATATTAGTACAATTATATTTATTTACTTTAATAAGTTCTTCAATAGCTGCTTTGAGTATGGTGTATATGGCCATCTCTTGAGGAGGATTGATGAGCATCTTTATATCGGCTCTATCGGTAAATGCAGAATCAATGGCTTCCGTTACATTTGATGTAGTTAAAAATATAACATTAGGATACCTTCATAAGATTTCAATATAAATTAACCCACAAATGCATTTATTAAACTTCTAATAGTAATAATCACTTTCTCAAATTATCAAGTTGTGTAAGTACAGCATTTACAACTCTTATTGAATCTGATGGTTCGGTACCAGACAATACAGCGTCTCTAGCACGTGTTAAACTCTCAACTTCATCAATTAATATAAATACCAATGAATCACCATATTCCAATACGTCTTTTATTTGTTTGAACATAGACATAACCAATGATCCACTCTATTTTTACATTGATTTAAATAATGCAATAAATGTTTTACTAGTTTTTATTTACATTTTAAACTCTTACTTCTGAGAAATATTTGGAGAGCAAATTGTGACTATTTATTTCAATAAATTCAAAGAAATTATATTGTTGGCCCAATCGTATTGATAACTTTTGAGCGAGGGCCTTACAAATAGACGTTTTACCAGTACCGGGTGGACCATGCAACAAGATTAATCTATTATAGCTAATAATATTTGTGTTGACATTGTGACGTGCGAAATTCATTCCAGTCTGTGCATACTGTAACAACTAAGAAAAATAATTTTTAAATTAATTAGTATTCAAAATAAGTCAGTTGATATGACAATTACAATTTCTTTGACTGGCTCTTGAAATACCAATGATTCCCAAATGCCACAAAAATCAACATTTGGTAGTATACAGCGTTTCATCTTGCATGTAGCTTCTTCAGTAGTAACATCATCTACTAAACCATTGTCGTCTAATTTGTAAAAATAAATTTTAATTGTATATTTTTCCAAGTCTAATGAATTATCTTCTGTCTGCAAATTAATTTACGTCACTATAAGTTAGATCAGAAATTAGGAGAATAGCCAAAATTATTCATAAAAACTATACCTCATTCAACGTTTGTTGATTATCATCTTGTACATTTTCAATTTCGCAAATTTGTATATATTTCACACAATCTGTCAATCCTTCAGTGACAAATGTAGTGTGTATAGATTCTGGAATAATTGGTTTAATATTTTTCAGTTCAAGCTGAACGGCTTTTTCCAGTTCTGGAATGTCAACAGTCCTAAATAGACATTGTTGAGAATCATGAATTAATTTAATAAATTAAAACAGAAAGCAATAATGAGAAAAAGGTAATACACGTTATTCATTCAAACTAATATGTATTGACTGATTGAAAAACGTGTAATTTCTTGCAATATAGAAATAAACGCTTTATGGTTCCGGTTTGTTATCGATTCACCTATGCACGTAAAAACTATAACAACCCACCACTCATATTATAACAATATAACAACAAGAAACTAGTCAAAACTTTTGTGACAGATCATATTTTTCATAAATTATTATTTATTACTATTATATACACATTTGTAATATGATACTATAGTTCCGTATCGAAATCATATTACAACAACTATCAATTAGAAGTTGTGTATACAGTTATACAAGTGACGGGAGTGAAAACAAACCAGTAAAACAGATTCATATTTTTATCCCGTGAATATTCTCGAGATTCAATGTTTATACAATATATAGCCCCATACACACTAGAGCACGTATGGACCGAGCATGTATGCTCACGCTGTGCGTCGTGCGTGCTCAATATGAACGATTTTACGTACAATGAGCATGTATGCTATAAATTTACACACCGAACACTGAATATGGTTATCATTTCGACGCACAACAAATGCGAGCCAACTGAATCGGCTCACGTTCATTGTGCGTCGTAATCGTTCGTGCGTGCTCAACATACCGTCCACACTAGGAAAACTTGTGTGACGCACAACAGAAGCATACATGCTCGACCTGTGCGTTCTCTAGTATGTACGCAGTTTAAAGGTTAAAAACTAAATAGGATATAACAGGTATTCGATACATACTTTTCAGGTAATAAAAGCACCTCCACATGCAAAAAATTCTTCATACTTTATTTCGAAATAAATTTGTTATAACGTAAAGTGGAAATTTAAAAAAGTTTTTTTAAGTAAAATGTGTGTTTTATTAAACTATTTTCAGTTTATTATATTATTTGTAATTTCAGTGGTTGTGTCACAGAATATTCTGTGGTTGTGTTACAAACTTTATCATTCATAAAATTCAAAAACCGAATAAAGTGTGATAAGACATAACGGACAATTATCCAAGGATGTTATAAAGACTAATGCTTGGGATTGCGTGACGCCGCCCTGTGTCCGGTCCAGCGCATCGCGGCGTCACCGGTCCCGGATTCGAATCCGGATGACGACCCGGCGAATTTTACGCCACCGGTGTGGTCGTCAAAGGCGGTCTACAGTTTGAAAATGTATACGATGATGAAGTAAGGTGAAAACCTCCGCAATGAAATGCTCGGTAATTTCAAACGGAAGTGGTGCCGCAGCTATAACCACAACGGAAAAAACCTTTCCGCCCGTACACGGCCTATACGAGCACAATTCAGCAGTAAATCACTCGAGCAGCTAGTAGTGCCAAAATGAAATGAATGTGCCCACAAACACTTTACAGTAGGTTTTTTTCAATACAGATCGTTACGCCGAAACATACCCACCTAAAATTATTGGGATATTTATTTTCAGATTTCACTTTTTAATTATTGTTATTATACTTTTTTTATTTAGTTGGCTCGGCCGCCCGGTTTGTGCTGTTTAGTTCGTGTTGTTAACATCGAGGAGTCTATATTGTAAAATACAAAATAGACCCGTCGATGTTAACAACACTACTAACAGGGGGGACCACGAGAAGGTACAGCACACTCCCCCCCATTTTTATTTATTTCTCGTTAGTACCAAGTATACCGGACGGCCGACCTGTAAACATACATAACCAAAAGTCATACCTATTGAGCTAACCGGTAAGCAATTTATTAATTTATGTATTTAAGAACTAATTAATGCATAATTAAAATTTATATTTTATTTCCAAGTGGTTTAAAAATAATCATGAATTAACAGTACATTTTTTTTTTTTTATAAACTTCAATAATTTTTTCTCATTCTATTTAATTTACTATATGCATTTCATTTTTATTAATAATGAATTCAATGTACACTAGCTTTATAATAATGTTAGTTTCATTGCTCTCTTGTGATTGCTAATGAAAAAATATTGATATTTCTATAGAAATTTGTTAACGTTCTGTTATCATTATCCATTTTGGTGTGAACTGATGTACAAAATGTAAATTTTTTGTTTGCAATAGTTTGGATACATATGTATGTATTTTTATTTATTTATAAAATTATAATGTGCAATCAAGAAAAAAAATGACTTTTACATTACTATATTTAAACTTCTGTTACCGGCCAAGGTTAAAGGAATTTTCTTTTTAAATATATATGTATATATATATATATATATATATATATATAGAGAGAGGGGGATATCTATACTACCATTTACCATGTATGCGGATTCACATATTATATTATTCTAACTGTATTCACCTGATCACCTCTTCATTCACCTTATCACGGATAGCAGACGATCCTGGTTCACTCCATCATTTAACATACGATCTACAAACTATTAAATTAAGTTGATCCACCCAGCATTCACACGATAGTCATAACTAGAGTCCGGATTAGTAGACGATTTCATATACATATTTCTTTTTTTTAGAGTATGCAGCTCAGTGGGAGTAAGAAATTTCGACGATTTGATTCACAAAGAAAGCATAAGAAAAAGTGGTAAACGATATTTTTCTGGGGGGGGGGGAGGTTTTCAAAGGAAATTTTAAAAATAAATATATTATTGTGAAAATGTAATTTTTAATAAATATATTTTAATATTATATTTGTGAAAATTTACAAAATAAAGTCAACCTTTTTTTATGGTTTGGGGGGGTGAAAACCCCATGCACCCCCTCCGTATCTACGCCACTGATCGTTATCATATACACCTTCAAACTGTACCTACATCGCCTTTACATGACGACTACGCCGGCAGCGCCAAAATCCACCAGGCCGCCACCCGGATTCGAATCCGGGACCGGTGGCGCCGCGACGCGCTGGACCGGGCACAGGGTTGCGTCACGCACTCGACGGCAAGTGTCGCGATCAAGGCATTTTTTTAGACAAACGTGTCCGAAAAAAACGCAAAAAAAAAAAAAAACGAAAAACAAGGTAACGACGACGTGGTGACACGTCAAAAAAACGAAAAACCGTCGTCGCCGGCTACACGCGAATACCCACTTCGTGTACTTCACTTTTTTCTTTTTTTTAATACGAATCTCGTAGAAAACGTACGCGCAATTAAACGCAATAGGTGCTACCTAGGCGGATATTAATCCGCCTAAGGGCACAACGTTCGTGTAAATAAACGTCTCTCGCCTTATATAATATAGTCCGAACCACGATATAATAAACTTTATAACACACACACACACACACACACACACGCACACACACACTAAAAAAATTTATTATATCACGGTCCGAACGACAACGGATAACGGGCAATAACGATTTTCTCGATGTCAAAAGAGAAAAAGTTTAGTTATAAAACGTTCAACGAAGTGGAAATAACGCGAAATACAATATTATAAATGAAAGAATATTAAAATAAATGAACAGAAAACGTGCGAAAAAAAACGCGAAACAACGATGACGCGGCCAAAACGTTATGTTGATAATATATTTAATGAAAATATCTATTTAAATATGTCGGTGGCGAATCGTTAGCGTTAATAAGACAACCGCCGCGGATCACTACCGACTGTTTTATTTTATGTAAAACACACGCAATATTGTACAACACCACGAATATTTCGGCTACTGTGCAGTCCGTCTTTTCACGCCGCGCCGCGTACTGCGTGTTTTTTCGCACGTCGCGTCGCATCGATACGCGACCGCAGAGAATCTGTGGAGCCAGTGGCGGCTTGAATGAACTGTTCTTTCTTCCTCGAATCACATAAAGTTATTTTTTACACCGCTCACCCGAAAAATGTTTGAGAAACTGATTGAAATTAACGGATACTGCACGGGAGTTCTTATAAAATTAAAATAAATAACTAAACTAATATATTGTGAAATTAATATATTCCAATCCAATAGTACCCAAGACTCCCTGCACCCACCCATTAAAATTGTTTGTGAATCACAGAATTCTAATAATATCTCCTTCGAGCCGCCACTGCACTGTGGAGCACGTAAACGTTTGCAAAAAAAAAAATCACTTGCCCATCACGTTCGACGGTCTCTCCGTTCTCGCATACTTCCAACCTGCAGCTAAGGTCTTCTTCCACAACATCCAAACGTCTTTTCCCGGGTCGTCCTCGACGTTCTTTTCCCATCGGTTTCTACTCTAGAACTGCTCCGCCTATAGAGCGGAATAATTTTTAAAAATTTAACAACGTAATTTTTATCGTGTGTTTTTCGATTCTTTTACAAATACAAAGAAAATTATTGTAATCGATATGTATTATTGTATCATAATAATATATTATGTAATAGAACATTAGTCCGTATATTAAAAAAAAAAGTATTATATAATACTATATGTATAAGGTTTTATACGTTACATATTATAATATTATCATCCCTCATAATTATTATTGTTCGCGCAGCTACGCGACAAAAGGTTTGTACAACATTACACTTACATTTCATTACAATCGATGGTCTCCGCTGCGACGATCCAAGATGAAAAAAAATATTAAAAATTCGGCACTAAATGAAAAAAACCAAAAAACGTCGAAGCGAAATAGAAAATGACCCGTTCGACGCGTCTTGGCAAATAACGAGAGTGGCCATAGACGCGCACGCTCTCCAAACGGCAGATTTCTGTCAGCGTATCGGACATCCGTATATAAAGAAAGCGCGCGCATTTAAAATAATATATTATGCGCGTGGGTTACTACGACGGAGCTGGTGCCCCGGTCGCTCAAATACGTTCACAGGGGAAAAAAAATACTCGCGTGTTCAAAGTCGTTGAACTTTACAAAAAACGCGTCCCGAGACTAATTTATTATTATTTCGTTTTCCCTAGAGACACGAATAAATTCCGTTTTGTATTCGTACACACCTATATTTTCGTCGATTAAATTATTATAATCGCGTCAAACATTATCAACAGATTTCCATACACCGTCCAGGTATTTGTTTTAAAATGGGTGTTTTTTTTTTTTAATCAATTTAATAATACGCGTTAATGTATTTTCAATGTCCGTCATCAAATCGGCATATTTTATTCGACGAGACGCTTTTTTCGTTTTTTCCTGCACTAGTATACTAATGATAAGGAGAAAAATAGCCCTAAATTGTAAAATTATTGACACATATATATGTACCTATATGTATATATATATATATATTTAGAAATATATTAATTTTTCAGGGTTTAAAGTGGGGTGAGCATTATTAAAAAAAATCACTCTGTATATACGTCATATACATTGTACATAATATAATGATAAATGTTAAGCTTAAAAATATATGAGGACATCTGTCTCCCCCTCCCGGGAATATTTTTTCCGCCTTCAAGCCCTGCAGGGGCCCTACTTTTTTATCATACTAATATGATTAGTATACTAAAAATCTCACTTTAGATAGGTTTTTCGGGTGAAAACGAAAAATGTGTATTTTTTAATTGAAATACCGCATTATAGGTACATATATATATATATAATACAAATTTATTAAAAAATTAATATGTTGTATAATTTTTCTTTAATCTATATTATAATAATATATATAATGCGAACAACAATCAAAAAATAGAGGGCCTGGAGTAAAACAATGTACTATTATAAACAATTAAAAAACAATACTTATACTATTCAATTTTTTTTCAATAATTCAAAAACATATTTTAATTTAATTTTAATTTTAAGAAACTGTTGTTTACAATTATTTATATAATTATGTTATACGATAAAATGAGTAAAACCTATGAGTGGAGCAAAAAATTAATTAAACAAAAATTAAAAGATTGCAAATTTCCAAAATTAGACTATATTTTAATAGAATCAATTGAATGTATTACATTAGAAAATTCTATTATAAGCGCAAGCTGCACTTAAAATACCACATAACAACTAATAATAAAAATGTTTTTTGTTTCGTTGAAAATTTCGCACCCGGGCCCAAATTTTGAAATTACGCCTCTGCTTTGTGCGTTACGAAATTATAGATGGTGCTGTGCGGTGCTGTGCGACTACCCACACGGCAAAAAAGTATTGCCAATATATCAATATAATATTACCAATAAAATATAAATACCTATTCAATATTTCAAGCACCTCTCCACTTTATTTTTAAATATCTCTTGTATATTGTATAGGTACCTACATCTTTTATGAACCAATTTTTTATATCGTTTAAAACAATATATTTCAGAAATGTAACGAGTGTTATATTATTCTATTATATGATATATTACATGAATATCATAAATCATATATTTATTAAGTAAACAAAATTGATTTATTATATCTATTATTAATAATGATATACACAATACAATACAAGCAGTTAAGTATTTAGTTATATATTTTACAATGAATTTGTAATTCTTCTTCTAACTCTTGATTTTGATGTAGTGAGACATTTCCCAATCACAATTGTTATCTGATCATCTGAAGCATTCTTAAATTTTGATTTTCTAATGACGTCTAAAAATAATAATTAATATTAATATTTACTACTAATGTAGCAAAGCGTATTCACCAAAAATTGCCTTATTTATTAGCTAATAGCAATGTAGAAAAATTATTGTTAACTTAAAAAATGTATTTTGTAATAGAATAGTACCAGCAAACACTTTTTTCATCATTTTGTACAACATATCTTTTAGTGATTTACTTCCAACTCTTATAATTTCACAACGTTTATATTTCATCCGACTCCCACACACTCACACACAAACACATAGTGGTAGCATCTAAACAAAAATTTGGAAGAAAACTAGTAGCATCTCCCCCATGGCATTACAATCGGAATGAATTTATTATTATTTGGATTTAATTAATCATATTGTTGTACACATGCATGGTATTTTAGTTGCACTTAGTAAAACAAGCTGATAACTTTTTTTATTAGTGATTTTAAACTGACTCATTTTTCAGATGCATCAGAAATATAGTTATAAACTAAGTATATGAAATTTCTGTGAGTGTACAGTTCCTGTCCAAATTACTAGACGCACTGTAACTTTTTGATAATTAAATGTTTTGTACAAGTGTATATGCAGTACTTTTATATTTAAACTAAGATGTAATAGATTAATATTCAGGAGATTTGTTCTATACGTCCTAATTGTATTTAACGTATGGCAATACAATGTTAACCAATTGATACACGAACGTAAACAACTACAAACATGTTTAAACATATGGGAGCTGATGAAAAGAGAAGTGGCTAAAAATGTGATCACAAACAAAACGCAGCTCTTAGATCATTCATGTGTGCAGGCCTGTACTGGCTGCTCTTATGGGGCGGTTTCTGAATCCTATAAGGGCGCCTAAAAATTTTTTTTCATTTTAGAGTTCTAAATATTAACGGTTAAGAATCTTAATTGGTTTAGAATTTTCATACTAAAATAAATAAATAATTGCAAAATTGATATACGTATATATGTGTATATATATAAATCTTTTTAATAAATTTACAAATTTGCTTTTTTACGAGTAATAATAAAATAAAAACAACAAAATGTTATTCGACATTATAGTGAAAGCAATCGATTTATTTCTTGGCTTGAAGAACACATTTTATCAATTATGTGATTCCCATCGACTTGATTTAAAATATCGCGTTTACATTGCATTAAAAATAAACACTAAATTTTCTTGTAAAGTTGTGGACCTTAATCTCGTCTTTAAAAGTTAAGGGTTTGAACGCATGTTACTTGTGTGAGTGGAAGAGTAAGTTTGAAAATTTATACAGTAATTTGTAAAATTTGTAGAGTAGGTTTGAAAATCGAATGGTTTTGTTTTTCACTGTGCGACTATAAACGGCGGTGTACCTATTATACATACAAAAAAAAATGTTTAATAATATTATATTATTGTACTTTATCCAGTTGTGATTGGGAAATATTATTGAAGTCAATATTTCTCCAAAATCTATTTAATAGACGTAATTTCTTTAAATTTAATGGGCACATTGTGTCTCATAATTTTAAAGAGCGCATCGTACATCTGCCCGGTTGCCCGATAGCCCAGTACATGAGGAATCATCATCCTCAAATGCATGAGACAGTACAGTCCTGCATTCATAGCATGCTACGCAGAATTATAGCTCTCATAGCAGCTAAAGGTGGCTCAACAAAATATTAACATTTAATTACATTTTTTTCGAGAATTAATAAATACATATTTTTTCTATAATAACGATGTTTTATTTGTGTTAAAAAATAGATAGTCATAAACAAAGTATATGAAATTTCTGTGAGTGTATAGGAAAAAAAGTAAGAAGTTGTGTACTCACATATTATTATATTAAATTACAAATAAGAAAATAACTAAAAAATGGTTTTATATAGTAAATGATTATAATTATAATTAATAAAATTTAAATAAAATATTTTTTGTGAGTATTATAGAATTTAAAAAAATTGAATTTACAGTTATTTACAATAAATTTATAACTGTATACAATTTGTTTAGAGTGGATTGGACAAAAATGTGAAAATAAATTTTGTGTCTGAAAAAAAAGTAAAAAGCTGTGTACTCACAACATTATAACTATAATTAATAGAATTAAAATAAAATATTATTTTGTTTTACAAAAATTAACAAAAGAAAAAACTGGATTTACAGTTATTTACAATAAATGTATAACTGTTTACAATTTGTTCAGAGCGAAATGGACAAAAATGGGAAAACAAATAATAAAATCACTAAATAATATGATAGAAGTAATTATGAAGTTGTACAAACACACTCGCCTAATATTTTTTACAATTTTTCGCGTTTTTCGACTATAATTTATATCATTTTTTAAAAATATTACCATTAAAGAAACATTGTGTGCCCAACCCCACATACACACATAGAAACATCCACACTTTCATACACTGAGACATACATACATACATATATAAACACAAACAAACAAAAAATAGTCGTTGACAATCACACATTCAAACGCACACATCCCCTCCCACTAATCATACCCGAACAGCCAACCTACCTAACGTTATAAGCTTACCTAAATAGACCAGACCTAACCTACCTTAAAATTACCTGAACACCTAACGTTACCTAATCTATCTATACCGCACAGCCCCCAAATCCCACCCGAGAAGCTTCTACTGCAAATAAAGGGAAAACTATCGGGGCCATACACAAAAACACACGAAATTATATAATGATATAATGCGCATGAGGAGGGGCACACACGCTACGTAACAGAAAAAGTTTTCCAGTCGGAGAACAATTTCATCAAAGCCAAAAGAATAAAAGCTTTTTTATAGAACATTTAACAAAGTCGAAATAACGCCAAAAACCATCGTCCTCCGTTTTTCTTGATGCTGAACTCGTCTTCTCCATTCATGTACTGCCATATTGCTTAGGTCCTCTTCCACAACTTCCATCTATCTGTTCCCAGGCTGTTCACGTATGTGTGTGGCTAATGTGCCTTTATCATGGCCAGCGTCGTGTCCATCCGCCATCTCAGTGCATGCATTCGTATCCACGTTAGTCCGTCGTCCACTGCGATGAAGGATCAATGAGTTTGTCGGCGGCACAATGCAACGGAATCTGGGTTGTGCATTATAAAAAAGTTATTAAACAATATAATATTAATACAAGTCTTTATAAAGTAATACGAAGACGAATAATACAAATTTAATAAAATTATATAATTTACGTTTTTCATATATAATACAATAATAATTACCAGATTTTTAGGAATAATAGACATTGTACGAAAACGCGCCTTTCTTCTGGAAGGCGTCCCCGTCTTCGGTTGTGTGTGGCTGGTGGAAACTATCTTCCAAAACTTCCATCCATCTGTTCCTAGGATGTTCATGTACGTGTGTGCCTGTTGAAAACTGTCTATAATGCAAAAAACAAAAATATAATAAAATCATTAATATGGTATAATTATGAAATAGCCCTAAATACGACCGCGGAGTATTTTTTAAATTTTACTTTTGTTTTACCGTTTATTTTCGCGTTTTTTCGACAATTATTTATATCATTTTATTTAAATATTATTATTAGAAAAACATTGTGTGCCCCACACACACACACATTCACACACTCAGACATACATACGTACACACACAAACACAAATAGTCGTTGACAATCACACAGATGAACACACACACTTCCACCCTCCAGTCATACCCGAATCACCTGCCTACCTAACGTTAATACCTTAGCAGCTAACCAGACCTGACCTATCTAGAATTACCTAAATCTACCTACCTACCTATACCATGCAACCGCCTCCTCCCACCCAAGTTGGGTCTTCTGCAAATAAAAGGAAATCTATCAGGCCACACATTACAATATCTTAACGGAACAGACGACCCCGGGCCGCCCTCCGGCGGCCTGCGCGTCGCGATGGAGCAACACCCTGCAGCGACTGCCTCTCGCGCTCAGCCACCTCCTTAGCCGTCATCACAGTCGAGGCGAATCGGGCCACCGCGTCCCACTTTGTCGGAGACTCCAGCATGCGGATGACGAGATCTCGTGGCTCGAAACGACCGATCACCCTGATCAGGTCGTCTCGAGCACTGTCAAACGCTTCGCAGCGCACGACCGTGTGATACGCGTCATCCACCTCCTCACTATACGATCCGGGTGGCCCACCGCAGTGGGAGCACCCGTCCGACGGGGAACGGCTGATCCTGTTCAAGAAGAAGTTGAAACAACCGTGCCCCGATAGCAGCTGAGTGAGGTGGAACGTCATCTCACCACGCGACCTCGACACCCACCGGTCGAGAAGCGCGGGAGGATCAGTGTTCTGGTCCAGTCCGTCCGCTGTCGACGGAGCGTCCCAGCGCAACACCCTCTCCGCCCATTCGTCCATCGTTCGGGCCCTCGGTGAAGGGACCCCCAACGACGGCTCGCTCAACGGACCCGGAGTCTCGTCCGTTCGTCCAGCCGCTACTGCCGAGAACGCCCTCCTGGCGTCGTACGTGTTGGCGCGCTCGACAGCCAGCAAGTCAATGGGAGGTGTACGCGCGATGACCTGCACGGCGTCATAGGAGACTGTGCGGTACGCACACGCGCTCCTGATGGCCGCCCTCCGCTGCACTCTAGCCAGCACCTCGAGGCCCCGCGGGTCGTTGTGCAGCGTATGCGCCCACGTCGGAGCACCGTACAACATTACTGAGTGCACGACACTCACCAGCAGACGCCTACGGCACTCCCGCGGACCCCCGATGTTCGGCATGAGGCCCGTCAGGGCGGACATCACCCGCTGCGCCTTTTCAGACGCAGCGCGAAAGTGCGCACCGAACATTGTCCCCTTGTTCGAGAGCACCACTCCCAAGTACTTCAGGGACTCTCCTAGCCGTACCGTCACACCGTCGAGACGTATCCGAGGTTCAACCGTCCCGCGACGGTTTGTGAACACCACGGCTTCCGTCTTGTCGACGGCAAGCCACAGGCCCAACTGCCGTACGTGCCCGGCGACCGTCGCGAGTGCGGCGTTCGAGCGGTTCTGCAACGCTTCCACCGTGTCCGCCTCGGCCACAATCAGCGTGTCGTCAGCGTAGCCGATCGTGACCGTTCCTCTGGGTAGGGGTAGGCGGAACACGGTGTCGTACGCGATGTTCCACAGGAGAGGCCTGAGCACGGAGCCCTGCGGCACGCCACAGGTGATCTCCATGGTGATCGGCTCTCCGCGGTCGTCGTCGCACAGGTGCAGGACCCGCCTGCTCAGATACGACCCGATGATGCGCCGTAGGTATGGCGGAAAATCCATACGAAACAGCGCCACGCGTATCACCTCCCATCCGACCGAATTGAAGGCGTTTCGAATGTCGAGGCTCACCGCCAACGCGACCCGTCGAGCGTTGCGCGCGGCCGTGAGCGCGCGCACACCACGCGAAGGGCGTCGTCGGTCGATCGCCCCACACGGAAACCGAACTGCCTGTCCGACAATCCGATCCCCGTATCGGTCATGTGAGCTCCATCCGACTCACCAGTAGCGACTCCAGGATCTTCCCAACGTCGTCGAGTAGACACAGCGGTCGATACGAAGTTGGCACTCCCTCGGGCTTTCCTGGTTTGCTGAGAAGCGAGAGGCGGGCTCGCTTCCAGCGCCCGGGGAAGGTACCACTCCTCAGGCAGGCGTTGAACACGCACAGCAGCCTCGCCGGCCCAGCCTCGTGGACAACGCCCCAGACCCGGCTCGGTATACCGTCCGGTCCCGGTGCCCTGTCACGAGACCTGTACCGGTCGACCGCTGCCGTTACTTCTGCCAGGGAGAACTCCGGCACGACCGCGTTCTCCTCGACCGCGTCAGCGGGCGCCTCTCCGTCACCAACGCTCGGGGGAGGTTGGCTCGGGAACAAGACGGCGGCGACGTCGCGTACGAGACGCGGTTCCATCATCGCCGTCGCGGCTGGCCCGCGGAGTTTCCTTAAGACGATCTTGTACGGCTTGCCCCAGGGGTCGTCGTCCACGCTACGGACCAGCTCCGTCCAGCACTTCGCCTTCGATCGTCGAATACGGTGCTTCAGCTCCTTCCGAGCCAACCGGAAATCACTTTCGGCCGCAACCGTGACGGCGTTGTCGCCGCCACGAGCGCGGAGTCTAGTGACCACCCTCCTCCGACGGACGCAGTCTGCCCGCGCCGCAGCGATGTCTTCGTTCCACCAATAGACCGGTTTTCTCCCGCGGAGATGAGGACCCCTCCGCGGGAGGGCTACATCGCAAGCCGCGGCCACGTGTAGAACGAGTCGCTCGACTTCCGACTCCGCGCCGACGGCAGGAGGTAGGACTTCCGGGGACGAAGACGTGCCCGCCCACTCGGACACAACCACCGCGGCCGCGAGCAGGTCGGCGTCCATCCCGGCCGTCCTCCAGCCCGGACGTCGCCGACCCGCCCCGGAGCCACCGGCAGTGATACCCAGCGGCGATTGGGCCGTGCGCCCGGCACAGTACGCGAAACTGATGTGGTGGTGGTCACTCAGATTCTCGACGTCCGTGCGCACGGTCCAGCCCCGAAGTCGCCCGAAGACGGCCTCGGAGGCCAGCGTGACGTCGACGACCGACCCCCTTCCCTTCCCGAAGTACGTCGGTACCGATCCACTGTTGACCACAACTAGACCGAGGGCGTCGGCCAGCGCGCAGAGATCAGTTCCTCTTCGGTCCGTGCGGCGGTCCCCCCAGGCTGAGGAGTGGGCGTTAAAGTCCCCCGCGACAATAAGACCAACTCCCGCCCTGCGGTAGCCCGCCGCACTTACCTCAAGGTTACCCAGGAGCCGTTCGAACTCTGCCGGCGACAGGCTAGGGGGCGCGTAGCAACTATAGACGCGCGTGGTGCCGCCTATAGTTGCCGCTACGTACCCGTTACCCGTCTCCGGGTCCCCGAGGGTGAGTCCGCGGGAGAGGACACCCATGGCCGCACCGCCAGACGAGTCGATGAGCCAACCGGGGCGGCTGACGTCATACGGATCACTGACGAGGGCCACCGAGATGTCCTCCTGCCAGCAAAGTCCCAGAACAGATCCTGAGCTTCACTGCAGTGGTTGAGGTTAGTCTGCACTAACCTTATCTCCATCGCGAGTTGCGCCGACCGGTGGTGGCGACTCGGTCGCCCGTCCTCTGCTACCTCCATCGCTGCAGTCTCTTCCTCTGCTTGACTGGCCTCCTTCGTCTGCTCTTCCTTCTTACTGCACTCCACCGCGATGTGGCCCTGCTGGTGGCAGCGATAGCAGGTCGGCCGTCTCTTCTCCAGCAGCCTGACTCTGCACAGGGTCCACCCAACGACGACGCAACGGACTCAGCCAGCTTAAGGGCCGCCGCGTAGGTAACATCGACACGGGCGACCGTGTCGCCCCGTCCACCTGGGTTCCTACGCAAGGTAACGGCAGGCTTGTCGTCCTCGAGAAGTCCCCGGACGAGACCAGCACGGACCAGACCGCTTTCGACATCGCCGACTTCGCACCATTCCGGCACGTTCAGCAACAGGACCGGAGTGCGGCGTTCGGGTCGGTTGACCCTCGCCTCGCCCTTGACTACGGCCTTTACCGCGTCCGCCAGTTTTGTGGCGGATGCAGTGTCTTCCACTTCTAGGAGGATGCCGCCGGTCTTCGTCTTCCTCGTTGTTCGCACCTTGACGCCTATCGCGTCGAGATTCACCCCATTGGCGACCCTCTTCATTACGGAGGTTAGAGTGACCCCCTCACCCGTCGGACGATCGATCACAACCGCCGAGGATCGGGGAACTCGCCTCCGAACTAAAGCCGCCTTCGTCTCTAGCGGCGAGGGGTTTGCCCTGGCCACCGGTTTCGTTCCGGGATGACGCACGGGTGCGCGTTTCCGTCCCCGCTTCACGACCTCCACCCAGGGAGTCTGGCCGGGGGCAGGAGCGGACGCGGATTGGGATGGGCCTCTGTCCACCTCCTCGTCGCCCTGTTGCTGGCGCGGCTGCTGCTGCTGCTGTTGCTGTCGTTGTGGTTGTTGCTGCCGTTGTGGTTGCTGCTGCTGCTGTGGCTGCTGCTGCTGCTGCTGTTTCCGCTGCTGCCGCGGCTGTTCTTTAGGAGGCCGCTCCTGCATCGGTCGTGGGGGCTGACTTTCCTCCGCCGGCACGAGACACCGCTGCAACGCTGTCTGCAGTGCTCGGTTCTCCTCCGACAGTTGAGCCATGGCCCTCTTTTGCTCTTGAAGCTCCCGCTGGACACTCTCAAGAGCGGAGAGCACCAGGCTCATCGCCCCTGCTCCCGATAGACCTGACCTACCTAACATTACATGAATCTACCTATCTACCTATACCGCGAAGCTCCTAACTGCGTCTTTTGCAAATAAGGGGAGACCTATCGGGTACACAGACAAGACCTGAGCTACCTAACATTACAGAAATCTACCTACCTACCTATACCGCGCCACCACCACGTCCCACCCGAGACGCGTTTTTAGCTAATAAGGAGAAACCTATCGGGAAAACACACAAGACCTGACCCTACCTAATATTATTTGAATCTACCTACCTACCTATACCGCGAAGCTCCAAGCTGCGTCTTTTGCAAATAAGGAGAGAACTATCGAATACACAGACAAGACCTGAGCTACCTAACATTACAGAAATCTACCTACCTACCTATACCGCGCCACCACCACGTCCCACCCGAGACGCGTTTTTAGCTAATAAGGAGAAACCTATCGGGGAGACACACAAGACCTGACCCTACCTAACATTATTTGAATCTACCTATCTACCTATACCGCGAAGCTCCTAACTGCGTCTTTTGCAAATAAGGGGAGACCTATCGGGTACACAGACAAGACCTGAGCTACCTAACATTACAGAAATCTACCTATCTACCTATACCGCGAAGCTCCAAGCTGCGTCTTTTGCAAATAAGGGGAGACCTATCGGATACACAGACAATACCTGACCTACCTAATATTACAGAAATCTACCTATCTACCTATACCGCGAAGCTCCTAACTGCGTCTTTTGCAAATAAGGGGAGACCTATCGGGTACACAGACAAGACCTGAGCTACCTAACATTACAGAAATCTACCTATCTACCTATACTGCGAAGCTCCTAACTGCGTCTTTTTGCAAATAAGGGAGACCTATCGGTACACATACAAGACCTGAGCTACCTAACATTACAGAAATCTACCTATCTACCTATACCGCGAA